>JBBGZY010001026.1:0-544736 GCA_037952925.1 Lithobates clamitans | reverse complement strand
ACCTCATTTTGGTTTTCCTACTTTAAACTCTGCCTCCGCTAATTACAGTGTCTCTCCTATGTGTGTCAATTTTATTTTTGGTGTTTTCTTGCTGTCATTCAGGAAACATTCTTGGAGTCATTCGGGACCACCAGAAGCTGGTGAACACGTTTCGGCTGATGAGACGAGCTGGCTACATCAATGAGTTTGTTTCCATTTCCACCAACTTGTCAGACCGCTGTGTGTACATCTCCTCGGATGGAGGCCGGCTGTGCAGGTCATTATTTCCTTGTATAAGAGAGGGGAAGAAATAATTAGTCTAAATAATAGGCTCTGGATAATAAGAGTGCTAAGAACAGGCTGCTGTACGTTACATTCTTCAGAGGCGAGGAAGCACCTAGAGGCCACTGCTCCTTTCTAATTCTGTTTCTTTTGCCGAGCACTCTTGACTTTTAAATCTCAAATGCCATCTATTGTCTGTCTGTCTCCTCTTGGAGGTGAGTCTCCAATGGGCCACACGCCTCTGTTATCTGAGACTTCAATAGACCTTCACAAATGTTCTTGCAGAATCGTGTTATGTAACCTGTAGTTTTCTAATCATTTAGTCTAAAGATTTCAATCTGGATCTGTAATTATTATTAATTAAAACAATTTTAAAAATATTAATTATTTATTGCTAGCTGCAGGTTTCAAAAGAAACTGGAGTGCCACTTTCTTTTAAAGCAACACTCTAGGCAAACCGCTAAAGTACCAATGAAATATGTATAAGGTAGCTACTTTACCTGCGAAAGGATTTTTCTTTATTCCCATCCAGTTTTGAGCTCTGCCAATCGGCAGGAAGCATGATTTCACTCTGCTGCTGTTTACGAAATAAAGATTTCATATATAATATATATATTATTTCGCAAACAAACATTTATTGCAGGGTTAATTTTACACGCTATTTGCATAGCATACTAACTGCAAGCTTTCTGCCAGGCTGTGGGTAATTGATTAAACCCAAGATCAAATATATAATATATTGCAGCTTACCTATTTTTCGTTTTTTCTTTTTTTTAAGTTTTTCTCCCCCATCTTTTTATATTGTGATCTGTAGCACACCTCCTGTATGAGTGCCCCCACTCTGGATGAAGGAACACAGCTGCACATTTGAACAGCAGAGTTGTCAGTCTAGGGGAGGGGTGTTAGTGTATATGATCTGCTGGTACATCTAACAAATTGAAGCCAAACTCCAGCTAACACTTTATAAGCAGTTACAGCAAACAGTTTTTTTTCAACCCTTTTGCGATAAAGGTTTTATTTAAAAAAAAAAAGCTGATTGTTTTAAGCACCCTTGTTAGTGTTAAATGGTTTGTCTCATCGCTGTAACTGATACATCTGCAAGAGAGTTTGTTTTTTTGAAAAACAACAGATTTACTGGCCAGATCACCAGATAAAAATAGAAAAAAAGAGAGGCTAAAAAAGAAATCTAATGCAGTCATCATATCTCAGAACTGGTAAGCTGCAGTATAATGTTTACTTTTGGGTTTAATGCCACTTTAAGACATTTCAGTGTATTTTAGGGGGGTGGGGGAGAGGTTCACTTATGTTTGTTATCTAGCTATTATTATTTCATCAGCCGTAGAACTAGCCTGCAGATGGCTCCTGTTGTGCTTGGAACTCACTGCTTGCTTGAGGGGTAAATATATACTATCCACAGGTAAAGTTTCCCATGCAAATGCTTAATTTTCATATTTTTGTATTAAACAAAAGCATGACAAGTTTAAATGGCTATACATTTAAAAAGACATTGTCACTTTGCCCATTCACCAATCTGCATCCTTCGGGTAGGGGGCTTTTGAATATGGGGAATACTACATAATAGGGTTGACTTGAGGAATTCTACCCCATCGGGACATTGTATTCTAAAAGCAGGACCTGCCGATGCCAGAATGCAGTAATTGGTGGCTGCAGCCCCTCATAGAGAAATGCCAACCTGTCCCTTCAAAAGAAGCTAATCAAATGACCAACTTCTGTTGCTCAGGGATACCACACACTGATCTAAATCTGGCCATGGCTAGAATTCATGGCCAGATTTAGTTGCCTACTGGGCACTTTTACCTCCTTCCTGCCCAGGCCAATTTTCAGCTTTCAGCGCTGTCACACTTTGAAATTCATTGCATGGTCATGCAACAGTGTACCCAAACGAAATTTTCATAATTTTTTCCCACACAATAAGAGCTTTCTTTTGGTGATATTTAATCACCACTGGATTTTTTATTTGTTGCTAAACAAATAAAAAAAAGCCAAATATTTTGAAAAAAAAACTAAAATATTTTTCGTAGTTATAAAGTTTTGCAAACTGGTAATTTTTCTCTGCTGATGGGATGGCACTGATGGAAACTGATTGTTAGCACTGGTGGGCACTATTGGGACTGCACTGATATCCCTTTAACATAAGCCGGTTATCGGCTCTCTTCTCTCCACGCGCTGTCGGCGTCATTGGACACAGCTGAGCATGTGGTAAAAGGCCGCTGTGATTACACTTAACCCTGATCTGTGATCAACAGAGTCCAAAGGCCGCGGCGTTCACAGTAAGACATCCATGGATGCCCTCCCGGCAAAGTAAGCCCCGCACCGTAGCCGTCTTTCAGCTATAACGCAGGCAGGAAGTGGTTAATTCGCAAAATATGTTTATAAATTACAAATATCATTTTCCATGGGATACAAGCAATTGCTCAAAAATGCTTGGAATTGAAATTTGTTTTTGTTTTTATTTAAGAAAAAAAATAGGGCCTCAGAGTGTCAGTCAGTGACATTGTTGACAGGTTCATTAAGCTAAATAGAGACGTAATTTATCAAAGAAAGCAGGCATAGGCTAATGGCCAAAACACACAAATGATCCAGGTTATCTTCCTGTTCTGAGTGATAGGACTGTCATTCTGCTGCCAATATGGCTGAAAGCCCGAGGTTCAATAATGGCTGCTAGCTACCTGTAGTACAGAGACCGGTCCCCCGAGTTTTCTACAAGCAGGCCTCATCTCCCACACAAAGAAGCCACTACCATATGAGCAATAATGTGAGAGAATAGGACTTCTTGACAGCTACTGATGGCTTCATTTTGCTGATGTATGTAAACGTCAAAGGTATCATAACAGGAAGAAAGTGTCTTATTGGTGATAACAGCCATTCAGATCATTGAAATCAGGGATTTGGGTAACAAAGATACTTTTTTACCTCCTGTTTTCATACACAAAACTATGTGCAGTGATCTAAACCCAATCACTAAAATCACATACAATATTAAATATATAATGTAATATCTAAAGTTTTCAATCTGTTTGGACTTATCCAAAAAATCCATGTGTATATGCATACAGAATACTAGGTCTAGAACAGAGGCAAATATACAGTATCTACATCCCAAGAATACTTACAAAGAAGTCCAAACAAGTTGCCTATAAGATTTTTATGGAGGTCGTAAAAACACCAAAGTATAAGAAATTAACAGTCTTTATTAGTACATATAAAACCGGATGAATTAAAAACCAGAAAGTTGCATCAAAAACTTTTTTTTTTTTTTTACAATTTTCTACACATCTTTACTTAATTCATTAGCAAGTTGTGCCAGTCAAGAAAGAATGATAGAATGTATCATAAATCTCAACATGTTTCATGAATCGTGCTTCACTTCATCAGGAGTTTAATATTGACAGGGTATAATTCAGTCTAGTAAATGGAGTTAAAAAAAAGACCATGTTGGCAACACCAAATGATAACCACAAACTGGGAAGTCTGTCCTGGGGGTACCGAAGATAGAGGAAAGGAAGGCCAGTGGCACTGCAGGAGGCAGAGGCTAATGGACATGTATGTCTTCAGCACTAAAAGTTAATTTACCAAGTCATAAGTAACCAAAAAACTGCTATCAAGCAGTGCAATCACAAGAAGAACCTGGAAGCAAATGCTCCCAGGCTCTTATTGCGATTGTACCACTTTGCCTTCCCCTGTTATCACAGCGCCTGGGACAGACTTCCCAGTTTGTGGTTATCGTCTGGTGTTGCCAATATGGTCTCTCTTTTTTTGTTTTTTTGTTTTTAACTCTGTTTACTACGCTGAATTACACCCTGTTAATAACCTCAAACTCCTGATGAAGTGAACCATGATTCATGAAATGTGTTGAGATTTATCATGTATTCCATAGTTCTTTCCTGACTGGCACAATTTACTGATGGATTTCCTTGTTAAGAATGTATTGATGTGTAGAAAATTGTAAAAAAAAAATGTTTTTGTTGCAACTTTCTTGTTTTTAATTCATCAGATTATGTTCTAATAAATACTGTTTATTTCTTATACTTTGGTGTTTTTATGGCCTGCATAAAAGTCCCATGGACTATTTGTGTTGACATGTTTGGATAAACCTCTTTTGTGTACATTATACCCAACAGTTTGTGCTACTCTTGAAAGGGGATTTAATCCCAGATACATGTTAATGTAATTGCAAAAGTTGTTCAGGTGCTTATCTAATAATAGTTTTTTTAAACTATCGATGTCCCCCACTGAGGCCACTGCCTGTGGAAGAGAATTCCACATCCTTGCCACTCTTATGCCCTGTACACACGATCGGACATTGTTCGGACAACAAAATCCATCGGATTTTTTCCGATGGATTTTAGGCCAAACTTGTCTTGCATACACACAGTCGCACAAAGTTGACGGAAAATCAGATTGTTCTGAACGTGGTGATGTAAAACACGTACGTTGGGACTATAAACGGGGCAGTAGCCAATAGCTTTCGTCTCTTAATTTATTCTGAGCAAGCGTGGCACTTTGTGCGTCGGATTTGTGTACACACAATCGGAATTTAAACGATCGGATTTTGTTGTCGGAAAATTTTGTATCATGCTCTCAAACTTTGTGTGTCGGAAATTCCGACGGAAAAAGTCCGATGGAGCCTACACACGATCGGAATTTCCGACAACACAATCCGATCACACTATTTCCATCGGAAAATCCGACCGTGTGTACAGGGCATTACAGTAAAGAACCCTCTACGCAATCTAAGGTTAAACCTCTTTTCTTCTAATCTTAATGAGTGGCCACATGTCTTATTAAACTTTCTTCCGCTGAAAAGTTTTATCCCTATTGTGGGGTCACCAGTACGGTATTTGTATATTGAAATCATATCCCCTCTCAAGCGTCTCTTCTCCAGAGAGAATAAGTTCAGTGCTCGCAACCTTTCCTCATAACTAAGATCCTCCAGACCCTTTATTAGCTTAGTTGCCCTTCTTTGTACTCGCTCCATTTCCAGTACATCCTTCCTGAGGACTGGTGCCCAGAACTGGACGGCATATTCTAGGTGCGGCCGGACCAGAGTCTTGCAGAGTGGGAGAATTATCAGTTTATCCCTGGAGTTAATCCCTTTTTTAATGCATGCCAATATTCTGTATGCTTTGTTAGCAGCAGCTTGGCATTGCATGCCATTGCTGAGCCTATCATCTACTAGAACCCCCAGGTCCTTTTCCATCCTAGATTCCCCCAGAGATTTCCCCCCCAGTGTATAGATTGCATTCATATTTTTGCCACCCAAATGCATTATTTTACATTTTTCTACAGTATTCCTAATGTTTAGCAAACAAAATGTAATACATTTGGGAATTAAATCTACTTTAATGTGTAAACATCATGCATGCCGCACTTTTGGATTTTGTGTTTGCAGTGCAGTTTTTAAGCATAAACTTTTGGCACGTAGCTAATTGCACAATTTAGATACATATACTGTATGTGAAAAGGTTTACCTATGAAAGGGTTTGTAATACTGTTAAGCCTTAGTTCAGTCTTATTACTTTGCTCACCTCTACCACACTGTATAGCCTGGTTGGTGACACCCAACATTAGCACGTATGAGCACTGACAACCACTCTGCTCCTTTCTAGGCCTTATATTATTGTCAAGAATCAGAGGAGTATGGTGACCAACAAACACATCCAGGAGCTTACTCAAGGTTACAGGTATGTGTTTTTTTTTTTTATTTACAATACAAATGTAAACTGTCCCTTTTTTTTTTTTTTTTATTACAACTCATTGTTTACATAAAAGCTGTTATCCTCTGCACGCCAAGAACCAGGCTGAAAATTGAGGTGCCAGCACTCACTTGTGTTGACTTTGCTGACATCTTATAAGTGTACTTACAGATACTTATGAATTTAATTCACGAAAATGTCAGTATCTTTGTTTATTCTGGGCCATTGCCTGGGTAGTATTGAAAAAAGGGCATTAGAATGACTGCCAGGCAACTAGCTTAATTAAATTAAAAATAAATAAATGTGCAGTACATTTCTGCAATACATACTACTGCCACATATACAGTAAGCTCCCAATTACCTGTTGTGGTCTGACAACGCTGACTGTGCTGTTCTGAAATCTCAAGCAGTGTTGTCAGCTTGCCTGAGCTCTCCTGTTGGACTACCCACTTGACATGCAGCCAAGTGAATATTTTCCAGCAACAAAATGCCATTGCCTTCACTATAAAGAGCCTACCAGCACACATTATGTAGGAAAATGGCTCTTGGGAGATGTAGTCCACATCAGTAAAAAAAATCGCATGGTGGGACATGATATAAAGGGAGAGAAAAAGGTGTGGTGTCCTATGGGTCATGCCTGGACATTTTCTTTAAGCATAGCACAGGTTTTTTACTTTATGTACAGAGAAGAGCTGATTTCTCATTATTTTGTCCATTTTCAGGAGCTTTGAGGATTTTCTGCATGAGGGTCTGGTGGAGTATTTGGATGTTAATGAAGAGAATGACTGTTATGTAGCCCTCTACGAGCACACTATTACCAAGTAAGTTGGTGTTCTAAAGCCTCTAAACCTAAACTCACTGTTTATCGCATACAAGGAGTCACTTATTACATCTGCTGTCAGCATCTCGCCCAAGTTAAGCCTAGTACACATGGGCCCAAAAGGTGGGCAGCATCGGCTGGTGTAAAAGAATCCGGCGGACATTCGGCCTGTTTGTACTGGAGTGGGTTCGAGAAAAGCCGGACTTTGGTCGAAGGGGCATGACTGAAAAACGTCTGCCGGGTCAGCTCCCGTTCAGCGCTCTCAGCCAATGGGACCATCCCTCTGTCAGAACACAATAGAACAGCAGAATAGTTAGTACAGGGCTCCTCCTGAGCTGTCAGTTTTTTTTCGTTCAGCCCTGCTGGATTGAATGAAAATACTACAAGTGTGTACTAGGCTTTAGACACTCCCTGTCTAGTAGGTTTTTTGTTTTGTTTTTTTTTTTAAGATTGGAGGATTTCAAGGGTGTAACCTAAAATGATATGCAAATCTTACCTTTCCAAAAAACCTGCTTGGCCTCATGTGTTCTGATCAGCCTAATGATTTCTGCCAGGTAATGCTACTCAGTAATTAAACTTACATATCAAGTGCATCTATGATTATGGTCTCCTGTGGCAATAGCACTGTTTACAAAGCATGAAATAGCCATATATGCTGCATATATTGCACTCTGATCAGTAGCTGGATCTTAGTTATTTGACCTAAGGTCATGGAAAAGGTCATAACAAGGCTTTGTAGCTGACAAAGCCTTGTGGACACTGGCTTACATCAAACCTGCACTATATGCTTAGTAATAGTTAGGCCCCTTTCACACGGACGAATAGAATTGTGCTTTTAGCTGCGTTTTGTACCGCAGCTAAACGCACACAATGCTTTCCTATGGCCCCATTCACACACTGCGTTTAGCTGCGTTTTGATTACCTGCGGTTTTGTGTGGATAGGAAAAATAGAATTGACTGCGTCCAGGAGCGATTTAGTGCAGCTATCCGCACATAATCGCAGTGCACTGTGTCAGCTGCGGATAATGGCGCTGAGCAGGCTCGCTCATCGGGAAAGGAAAAATGTTTTTTCCTTTCCCAATGAGTGACAAGCATGGATCCCCGCCAATATCAGGCACTGTGTTTGGTATGAATCTTGAGAGGGAAGTCCACACCAAATTTTAAATCACCTCCCAAAGCACCTCGTCCCCATGTTGATGAGGACAAGGGCCTCTTCCCGACAACCCTGGCCGTTGGTTGTCGGGGTCTGCAGGCGGGGGGCTTATTGGAATCCGGGAGCCCCCTTTAATAAGGGGGCCCCCAGATCCTGGCCCCCCACATTGTACCCCTACCCATTCACCTGGGTGAAAAAAGTGTCAATAAAAAAAACACATTACACAGGTTTTAAAAGTAATTTATTCGGCAGCTCCGGGGGTCTTCTTCCGACTTTGGGGGATTCTGCCGACTTCGGGGGTCTCCTAGGCCTCTTCTCCCTCTCTCCGGTGTCGTCTCCGCGCTCTCTGGTTCTTCTCCGGTGCCTTCTGCCGGGCTCCTCCGCTATCTTCTGCTCTTTTGCCGCTCTTTTGCTAGTGGAGGAGCCCGGTCTTTTGAGATGTCTTCTTCCCTCTTTTCTCTTCCAGAGATATTGACACGACGCTCCCTCGCTGTAATGCCGTGAGCGAGGTCCGCAACCAATTATATAGGCATGGGGCATGGCCACCGGGTGATGTCACCCGGTGACCCCGCCCCCTTATGACGTCACAGTCCCGGAGCAACTCGGTTAGACTTGTTCTGTAATGTAGTTGACATTTTGCTACTCATCCAAATAGTTTCCTCCGCTCTAATGAGCATACCCCAGCATTTACAGTCACACTGATAAATCAATGTAATCCAATCTTCATGGATTGCATCAAGACAGATTTTGATTGTCTAATGCTGGCCACACGCTTATAGATTTTTTGCTCTTTCACAATCAACGCTAACAGCGCAAATGGACGAATCTCACATGCCAGACGATTGTATTCTGACAGCTAGCTTTACCGGCTGTCAGAATACCTGCATAGTGACTGCATCTGATAGGATGCAGTTGCTGTTCAGTGGGCAATTTTCAAATATGCTTCTTCGCCAAAAGTTGCTTGAACAGACAGAGTGGTGTCAGCGAGTCCTTACACTGCTCAGATTTCTGCTGCGCCTGCAGGAATTTCTCCAAAATTTAAGCAGTGTATAGTCAGCTTACGAATAAGATGGGAGTTGTTACATTATCCAGTTTCCTATATGGTTACATGTTTGTGGACACCTGACTCTCAAACCTATGTATTCTTGTTGGACATTCTATTCCAAAGCCATAAGTATTAACATGAATTTGCATTTTTCACAAGATTTTGAAGTGTGTCTGGGGGAATTCATGCCAGATGCTTTTATGGGGTTAGGTACTGATGTTGGATGAGAAGACCTGACTCAAGATTGGCATTTGTATTCATCCCAAAAGTGTTCTGTGGGTTGAAGGTCAGGGATCTGTTCAGGCTTGAGTTCCTCCACACCAGCTTGGGTGTGTTCTAACTAGGATCGGAACCCGTGTGTGCGAGCACCCTGGGGAGCTGAACAAAATATCACCGTGCACAGCTTGTCCAGGTGTTTTAAATAGCCTTGCAGGAGTTAAAAAAAAAAAAAAAAGACATTTATGTGTGCGCTGTAGTAATTTCTTCTGTTTGTATGGTCTTATGGCTGCACCATCTTTAATGTATTTTTTAGGGTGTGCCCCCTCAAGTATTTGCCGCCTGGGGAGCTGTCACCTGTACAGGCCAATCATCTGGTGGTGAGACATTCTCTGCCCTACAGCCACAGGTATACACGCCCAGTACAGATTTCAGCTTTCTGGTGGGCTCACACACATGCTCCGATCTTAGTCTAAACATACCTGAGCTCATCACTACTCCACATCAGACTCCATGTTCCCAGAAAACCATATCTTTATGGAGTTGGCTTTGTGTGGCACAGTCATGCTGAAACAAATAATGGCCTTTGCCAAACTGCTTTCATATTATAGACCTTGTACAGTTGTCTAAGATGCTGTAGCATTAAGCCCCATACACACGATCAGAAAATCGTACGGAAAATACCGATTTCGGAGCGATCGTATAATAATTTGATGATCGTTAGTACAGAGCTTTCGAGGGCCGATCAGAACAGTTGATTTGATCCACTATTTGATCAGACATGCAAGAAAAAAGAATTTGTACGATGCCAGATCATACGATTTTCATTTAATCAGTACAGTTGTCATTCAAAAATGGAATACAAATACACTACAACACATGACATCACTTCCGAATTTTTATTCTGTCGTATGAGAATTTTTGTGACTTTTTTAGCACGAAATTAGCATGCAAAAACAAAAGGCCGATCATTTGTCCAATAATCTCATCATATGTACCAAGCATTAGTCGTACCCCTCTTTGGGAACACCTGAACTCAATAATTTGCAGATATGTCCACATATATTTGGCCATATAGTGTAAGTGATGGTCGTGTCCACAAACTTTTGACCATGTAGCTTACTAAAAGGGGACTCAAACACTAAAGACTTTTGTTATGAATGGAACACACGTTTCTGAGCAGAGGTAGAGTGGTAAGAGTGAAAATGTGATCAGTGTTTTGTCTCTCTTCCACCTGCTGTTTGTCAAGCTTTCGGAATATATTCAGTACAAAGCAATAGCTTTTAGTTGACCCCTCCATCCTTTACTCATCCACCAATCCATTCAGTGCTGGGAGCCAAAGAAAATGCCTATTTCTTCCAAGTATGGAAGAGTGATTCAGTGGGGAGGCCATAGCAATGCATAAACTGTGGCAACTACAACAACTCTTAGCATACCCAAGGCTTTCCTTTTACTTCCAGAGGCTGAATAAAGCAGCGGTGTTCACAAAAGGAAGGTAAGTATGTGCTGCTGGAGGAGAGGTCTACACTAAAGTAAACCTGTTGCTTAAACCTGCACTTTTAAGTTCTCTTTTCTGTTGCCTACCATGCACTCAATAGTAATGTGGGCCATGATGCTCTAACAGCATAGTCTTGATTCATACATTAATGCCTTCAAGTGGCAACACACCAGTATATGTTTTCTGAGAATTAGCCTTTAAAGAATAGGTTCCCCGTTTGGAACATGTTACACCGGTTATTCAGGATGTAACATGTTCCAGCACAGCACCTCCTTTTGACAGTAACAAAGGGGCTGAGTCCTGTAGTCCTATCCGATTACTGTTGTCCTGATACAGTAGGGTCAGCGAGGGCTGTCGCCCTAGGACAGGAAGTTCTACTAGCAGAATCACTGGGTGAAAATATTAAGAGGCAGCTGGACAAGTTTTGTACACATCACGTCCACAATGCTGTGCTTCATGGCCAAGTCAAAAATGACCCCCCCCCCCCAATCAAGTGAATGGGGCTGTAACCATGTGCAGTGCATGTGGGAAAAGTAAAACCGGTGGCAAGGAGGCTGCTTCGCTTTTGCATGTGGTATTTTGACTTGTTTTAGATTCATATGTTAAATGTATCATATTCTTCTTTTCTTTTTTTCCTTTCTTTTAAAGACAAACGACACATTTGGAGATTGAGCCATTTACATTGCTTGGGGTTTGTGCTGGCCTTATTCCATATCCTCATCATAACCAGTCCCCAAGAAACACCTACCAGTGTGCTATGGGGAAGCAGGCTATGGGTAAGGAGACTATTCACTAATATATTTTTCCCTTGATTTCTAGCTATGTAAGGAAAAGCGGACCGTATATTTTTTTTTTTTTTTTTTTTTATATATTTTGACTTTTTCATTCTTCCTGTAAGATTTATTCTGGTTCTCCTTAGTTTTACCCCTCTAAAAGAGTCACTGTGTTGCAGGGGCAGATTAGTCTAAAGCTGGCTATGCACTAATAGATTTTTGAACCAGCTTTCATGTGAGTATTTTTGTAGGAATTCTTTGTGCATTCCATGACAAATGTTGTTCAAAGAAAGTACTTAAAAATTATTTTTGCCTTTTTAATATTCAATTTTGAAATAAAGTTTTACAAAAAAAATATAGAAACTGTACTTGACATACTTACATATACTGTATAGGGAAGCTGTTGTACCCAACAAAGGATTTGTATTTCTGTCCATCCAGTCCTGAGATATGCACGGCCCTGTCTGGCATGGCAGGAGACCTGATTTTTTTTTTCTTTGCTGCAATTAAGCAAATACCTACCAGTCTTGTCCCTCCCTCAGCCTGTGACTGGAAAGTGAAAACGCAGTAAAACAAGAAGCAGCAGACTGATGAGCTTAAAGTGGAACTAAACTGTATTTGAGCCCCACACACTGAAAACGCTATTCTTTTTTTCATATTTAAAGCATAAGTTTTTTTACAAAAAATAATAAATGCACATTTGTATGCAGGTTAAAAAAATGTGCATTTATTATTTTTTGTTGTATTTATATACCCTTCCTTCCCAAACCAATTTTTAGCTTTCAGCGCTCTCACGCTTTGAATGCCAATTACTCAGTCATGCAACACTGTACCCAAACTAAATTTTATCATTTTTTTTCATACATACTTATTTCATACATATATTTTTTCTTTTGGTGGTATTTAATCATCACTGTTTTTTTTATTTTTTGTGACATAAGTGAAAAAAGAGCGAAGATTTTGAAAAAAAAGTTTTTTTTTTTTAGTTTCTATGATAAAATTTTCCTAATAAGTCATTTTTGTTCAAAAATTTGGGCCACAATTTATACTGCTACATCTCTTGGGTAAGAATAACCAAAATTAGTGTAAATTATTTGGTCTCTGTGAAAGTTATAGAGTCTACAAGCTATGGTGCAAATCACTGAAAATTGATCACATTTCTTGAGGCTCTGAAATGTCAGAAAAGTACAAATACCCCCCAAATGACCCCATTTTGAAAAGTTGACAGTCAAAGGTATTTAGTAAGAGGCATGGTGAGTTTTTTGAAGTTGTATTTTTTTCCCACAATTCTTGGGAAAATTTAAGATTTTTTTTTTCTTTTTTTTTCACAAAATTGTCACAATAACAAGTTATTTCTCACACACAGCATATGCATACTTCCAATTACACCCCAAAATACATTCTGCTACTCCTCCCGAGTATGGTGATACCACATGTGTAAGACTTTTACACAGCCTGGCCACACAGAGAGGTCCAACATGCAGGGAGCGCCATCAGGGGTTCTAGGAGCATAAATTACACCTCTAATTTCCTAACGACCTATTACACTTGTGAAGACCCTGGAGCACCAGGACAGTGGAATTACCCACAAAATGACCCCATTTTGGAAAGCAAACATCCCAACCTCTATTCTGTGAGGCATAATGTGTCTTTTGAACGGTTCTTTTTTTTTTTTCCACAAGTCTTCGGAAAACGTGGAAAGAAAATTAAAACATACTTTGATGGCTGATGACAGGTCCTCTTTATTGGGCGGGGGGGGCGCAATCAGTGTGTGTTGGTGTGCACTGTAAAGGGGTAATGAGATGTTACCGCAATTTCCTTCTCACACGCGATCGGTTTGTGAGGAGGAGAACCCAGTAACATCTTGTTACCGCAGTTTGTTGACATTGCTGATGCCATGCAGGACTCCTGCAGACCTGTCAATGTATCTGCTTGCTCGTACCTCGTAGGGGCAAGCTGAAACACTCTTGACAGGAAGAACCAATGTACTACCATAGCGCTCACAGCACCGTGGTGGCTCATTGAGAATTTGTAGGGACTTGTAGTTGTCCATTCACAGAACACAGTTTTTTTTTTTTGTTTTGTTTTTTTAAGATTTTGACAGCAGGCGTGGGGAGAAAATCCCTGCTAGCTGTCAGTGGAGGTCGAGGGGCCGGTCCTTTCATAACGTGTTACACCCTGAATATAGGTGTAACATGTTCTGAAAGGTGTAATTCTCCTTTAAAGCAAACTCACCCATCCTTCAATATCTCCATGCTTGATTTTGTTTGAGAAATCACTTTGAAAAACACCCCTCTAGCATTTCTAGCCGCAGCTGACTTGAGTAAGGGCAGATTATTCATGTGTTTGCTTTCCGGAATCCGTATGCCCTTAGCTCAGGCATGCAGACAGGAGGGTGTGCTAGGAAACTCCTTCCCTCCCCTCCCGAATACACCTTGGATATATTGCCTAGGCCAGAAACTAGGATGTAACTAAAAAAAATGGGTAATGCTGATTGAGAGTTTAATTCTTAACCACTTGCCGCCCGCCCTATTACGAAATGACGGCGGCAAAGTGGTTTGATATTCCTGACTGGACGTCATATGACGTGATCAGGAATATCGAGCCGCTGCGCGCCCCAGGGGGCACGCATCGCGGCGATCGTTGTTGCATGGTGTCAGTCTGACACCTCGCAACACCGATCTAGGTAAAGAGTCTCTGACGGAGACTCTTTACCACGTGATCAGCCGTGTCCAATCATGGCTGATCACGATGTAAATAGGAAGAGCCGGTAATCGGCTTTTCCTCACTCGCGTCTGACAGACGCGAGTAGAGGAGAGCCGATCGGCTGCTCTCCTGACGGGGGGGGGGTCTGTGCTGATTGTTTATCAGCACAGCCCCCCCTCGGATCCCGCCCAGGACCACCAGGGAAGCCATCCACACTGGACCACCAGGTATGCCCCTAGACCCCCAGGGAAATACCACTATGTGCCCAGGCAGCTGCCAATCAGTGCCCACTCCAATGCCTACCACTGCCAGTGCCACCAGGGATGCCTATCAGTGCCTCATATCAGTGCCTCATATGAGTGCCGCGTATCGGTGCCCCTCAGTGCCACCCATGAGTGCCCATCAGTGCTGCCTACCAGTGCCCATCAGTTCCGCATATCAGTGCCCATCGTCAGTGCCCGCTTATTGGTGCCACCTCATCGGTGCCGCCGTATCAGTGCCTGTCAGTGCCGCCTTATCAGTGCCCATTAGTGAAAGAGAAAACTTATTTACAATTTTTTTTAACAAAAGCAAAACTTTTATTTTTTTCAAAATTTTCTGTCTTTTTTTTATTTGTTTAGCAAAAAATAAAAACCGCAGAGGTGATCAAATACCACCAAAAGAAAGCTCTATTTGTGGGAACAAAATGATAAAAATTTAGTTTGGGTACAGTGTAGCATGACCGCGCAATTGTCATTCAAACTGCGACAGCGCTGAAAGCTGAAAATTGGTCTGGGCAGGAAGGTGTATAAGTGCCCTGTATTGAAGTGGTTAAATTTGTCACTCTGCTCTCTCCTCTTATCAGCCTGTTCTTATTGATGCATTAACAATTTCCCACAGGCTCTATGAGCTACTTCTCCCACTCCTAGTCTGAGCTCTGCTGTACATGGACTGCACCGCAGGGACTGATACCAAGCCAAAAGTACTTACATTGCTTGCATCTGAAAAATACATTTAATGGTGTATTGATGTTTACAAGACTGCATTCATTTGCCTTTAATATCTGCCTTGATTTCAGCTTTAATATGCAATAAGAACCACCAGACTCCAGATTCTGCCTTTTTTTTGCTTTCTGTGGAAGGTTTAGTTTCTTACCACACACAGTCATACAGGATCAGTGTGTACAGAAAGCCAATTCAGTCCTGGCACAGTCCTTTTGTGGTGTTTGCAGTGAATGAGGTTTCTTTTGCTCCTTCCTTCTCCCTCTGCTTTTTGTCTGGAGTGTCATTTGCAATTCATTGTCTCTGTTTTCTGAGCGGGGTGTATTCAGCTGCTGTGACCCCGGGTCTTGCACATTTAGCTCCCTGGATACAATGCACTGACGTTACCGCTGATGGTTGGGATACAAAGGCTGCTAGATATCTTCAGCAATAAAAAAGCCCTTTGTTTCTGCATGTTATTATTAAACACCTGACTAAAGAATAAGGAAACTGATAAAAACCCACCATTGAAAAATAGAGACTTTGGCACCAGACACTCTCTTGTTCAGAATATGTAACAGTCAATAGAGGATTGTGCTTGGCCTTATTTATACAAAGTAAAGTTTGATTACTTCTCATATTGACAGGTGATAGAACAAAGTATGTGTGGTTGTAATGCATGCAAAATATTGGATTTTAAAGTGTGTATATAAACCCTAACAATACATTTTGCTCCATTTTGGTCTGTTTAATATACAATTTCAAAGTGTTTTGTTATATCTTATCAATAAGTGCAAAAATACCTGTTGACCCTGCCATAAATCTTGTTGGCTTGTAACATCCTTTTGAGCACTCTTATCAGTTGCAATGTTCCCAAGTATCTGTTGAACACACCCCTCTCCTATGTTTTAAATGGTGGGGTGGGTACAGGATTTGATTTTCACCAGTGACGATGTTTGCATGGAGTTTGTATTTTATGGTTTCTATAATTTGAAGTAGCTTTATACCCCAACTAAGCGACAGTTTTCTTAAAGTGTTACTAAACCCACAACAGTAAAATCAGTCTTGAAAGTATTCATACCCCTTGAAATTTTCCACACTTTGTCATGTTACAACCAAAAACGTAAATGTATTTTATTGGGATTTTATGTGATAGACCACCACTAAGTGGCACATAATTG
The DNA here is from genome assembly GCA_037952925.1 of Lithobates clamitans. Classification (NCBI taxonomy): domain Eukaryota; kingdom Metazoa; phylum Chordata; class Amphibia; order Anura; family Ranidae; genus Lithobates; species Lithobates clamitans. The sequence goes on along the minus strand of JBBGZY010001026.1, from coordinate 528,407 downwards.
TGAAGTGGAAGGAAAATGATAAATGTTTTTTACATTTTTTTTACAAATAAATATGTGAAAAGTTTGGTGTGCATTTGTATTCCACCCCCTGAGTCAATACTTTGTAGAACCACCTTTGGCTGCAATTACAGCTGCAAGTCTTTTTGGGTATGTCTCTACCAGCTTTGCACATCTAGAGTGACATTTTTGCCCATTCTTGTTTGCAAAATAGCTCAAGCTCTGTCAGATTAGATGGAGATCGTCTGTGAACAGCAATTTTCAAGTCTTGCCGCAGATTCTCAATTGGATTTAGGTCTGGACTTTGACTGGGCCATTCTATGCTTTGATCTAATCCAGTAATGGCAAACCTTGGCACCCCGGATGTTTTGGAACTGCATTTCCCATGATTCTCATGCACTCTGCAGTGTAGTTCCAAAACATCTGGGGTGCCAAGGTTCCCCATCACTGAGCTAAACCATTCCATTGTAGCTCTGGCTATATGTTTAGGGTCGTTGTCCTGCTGAAAGGTGAACCTCCGCCCCAGTCTCAAGTCTTTTGCAGAGTCAAACGGGTTTTCTTCTAATATTGCCTTGTATTTGGGCCCATCTATCTTCCCATCTACTCTAACCAGCTTCCCTGTTCCTGCTGAAGAAAAAGCATCCCCACGACATGATGCTGCCACCACCATGTTTCACGGTGGTGATGGTGTGTTCAGGGTGATGTGCAGTGTTAGTTTTCCGCCACACATAGCGTTTTTCTTTTAGGCCAAAAAGTTAAATTTTGGTCCCATCTGACCAGAACACCTTTTTCCACATGTTTGCTGTGTCCCCCACATGGCTTCTCTCAAACTGCAAACTGGACTTCTTATGGCTTTGTTTCAACAATCGCTTTCTTCTTGCCACTCTTCCATAAAGGCAAGATTTGTGGAGTGCACGACTAATAGTTGTCCTGTGGAGAGATTCTCCCACCTGAGCTGTGGATCTCTGCAGCTCCTCCAGAGTTACTATGGGACTCTTGGCTGCTTCTCTGATTAATGCTCTCCTTGCCCGGCCTGTCAATTTAGGTGGACGGCCATGTCTTGGTGGGTTCGCAGTTGTGCCAGACTCTTTCCATTTTCGGATGATGGATTGAACAGTGCTCCGTGAGATGTTCAAAGCTTAGGATATTTTTTTTATAACCTAACCCTGCTTTAAACTTCTCCACAAATTTATCCCTGACCTGTCTGGTATGTTCCTTGGCCTTCATTATGCTGTTTGTTCACTAAGGTTTTCTAAAAAATCTATAAGGGCTTCACAGAACAGCTGTATTGATACAGAGATTAAATTACACCCAGGTAGACACTATTTACGAATTAGGTGACTTCTGAAGACAATTGGTTCCACTAGATTTTACTTAGGGGTATCGGAGTAAAGGGGGCTGAATACAAATACACGCCACACTTTTCACATATTTATTTGTAAAACGTTTTGAAAACCATTGATCATTTTCATTCCACTTCACAATTGTGCCACCTAGTGTTGTGATAAAGGCTGGCCTCTTGGGAGGGGGTGAGAAGATTCTTTTTAATGGAGCTTGCACCAAAAAAAGTCTGCTTTTTACCCACTTGCCACCCCACCACAGTATATACTGCGGCAGTTGCAGGCTCAGCGACATATTGGTACAACGCTGAGCACATGCACATCCACCGGACACAACAGATCACGGCTCTGGGTATCATGTGATCGCTATGATTTGTCAGAGCGATCACATGATTAGAATGTCAACAAAACCTTCATGGATTGCTTATTACTGTAATGCTGTGATTGGCCCACAGCTGTTACATGGTACCTGAGCCAATCCAGCACCCTGCACCATGTGATTATCTGTAGCCAATCACAGATCCCAGGCTATCAAGAATGAAAGCCATTCATGACAGCTAAAACTATTGCTTGAGATCATTACTGTTATAAGCAATAGTGTTAGAAAAAGAAATCCATGTCTTATCTATTCCTTTGACAAAATTTGTAAAAAATATGCACGTTTATTTGTGAGCATTGATGTTTTTAATTTATGCCCATTTCATTTTTATTTTATTTTTTTTATATTCAGTGTACCAGCACGGGGCCACATTTAGCAAGTGGGCTTTGCCTGGGGTGCATGGAGTCAAGGTCTGCTTTAAGGAGGCCGTGGCATTGACTATTTGACATTTTTTTTATACTGCATTGCCTCTTGAAAACACCTCATTAAACCCTTTTGATTATAAAGATTTTTTTATTATGCATTTATTGCGAAACCCTGTCACAGGGAAAAATGATAGTAGTTTATAAATTCCGTTGGCATTTGGTTTTCTTACAGGTATCTTCGTCATTTTGTAAAGTTTGTGCTTTTATGGAATGACAGAGATGTGATGCTTTTTCCGTTCAGAACAAAGTGACTCGGCCTTGGTCCCTTTTGTAGTTTGTATATCGCCTCTATAATAACCTTGGTAACTTTATAGAGCTATAAACCGTTTTTTGTTGGGAGGATTGAGAACATAACAATACAGAACATCTGACTTGTTATGACCTGAAACTTAATCTAAAATAAACTAAAATCAACGTTTTGTTCTGTGGTTGGTTAATTGCATCAGTATGCCTGGTTTCAGCATTTTACTGCTGCAGGCAATTGCTGGGCATTAACCGGGAAGCCATGCTCAATATGGGGTGCATTTAATATCCATACATTCCATGCATGTACAGTAGAGAACGCAAAATTCTTATAGAGAATTGAAATAGACAAATAGGTTGACCTTGCAGAAAATTAGATGGGATTATGCTTTTTTTTAAAGCATACCTGGGCAATTTAAGTGGATTTCAATATGAAAAAAGCACAAGCAGCTGAATTGCAAATCTGGAGTCTTTCTGTAAAAATGTAACATGACCCTTCCTATTCTACCAAGCCTTCCTGTTGGACAGCAAGGCTGTCTGTCGCATTAAAGTTATCCTGTTTTGCTAAAAGTCGTTCTTGATTTCCATGGCACTGAACTTTGTCCACTAGAACTGGCCATCAAAAGTCCACAGGTAAACGGACACTTCAGAGGACACCGATCCAGGAGATCCCCTGCAGCTCGCTGGTTCCTCCCTCTGACTTCATGTCACCACTGTAGTTTGTAATGTCACAGGGAGAAACCAGTGAGTGCTGCAGGGGACCAAGGAGATCAATGCTCAGAAGGTTCTCTTTCCCAGGGCACCAGTTCTAGAGATTGGAACAGTGCTCACGGGCACTGAGAAACTTATTTCCTTCTTCTACAGGTAAGAGAACTTTTAAATAATTTTTTAAAGGTGTATCTAAAAAAAACATTAGTATGCAACTACCCCTCAGCCCCCCTCCTTATACTTGAGCTCCATCTCAATCCAGCACTGTGCTCGAGAGCAGGGGCTCTCTCGGGTCTCTCCCTCCTCGTTGGCTCAGCTTAATATTTTCACCACTTGCCGACCACCCACCGTCAAATGATGGAGGAGTGGTGCGGCTCTTGTTCTGGGAGGACGTCATATGACAGAGCCCCAGAACGGCTGCTCTTTACTACGATCTCGGTAAAGAGCCGATAACACGGCTCTTTAACCATGTGATCAGTTGTGTCCAATCTTAGCCGGTCACATGTAAATGCGGAAGTGCCATTTATCTGCTGTCCTTGCCTCATACTGACAGTGTGTGGCAAGGAGAGCCGATCAGCAGCATCTCCTCAAAGGGGGGACCAGGACAGGTAATCAGGAAACTGGTCATCAGTACCCTGATTACAGTAAAGCCCCAGCAGTGCCCATTAGTGATGCCAGTTAGTGCTGCCCATCAAAGCCACGCTTCAGTGCCCATATTAGTGCCTCCATCAGCGCACAACAGTGAAGGAGAAAAAAATACTTATTTACAAAATGTACTGACAGAAACTAAGAAAAACTTTTTTTTTTTTTTCAAAATGTATGGTTTTTTTTTTTTTTTTTATTGTAAAAAAATAAACCCAGCAGTGATTAAATACCACCAAAATAAAGCTCTATTTTGGGAAAAATATTATAAAAATTTCATTTGGGTACAGTGTTGCATGACCGCACAATTGTCATTCAGAGTGTGAGCGCTGAAAATTGGCCTGGGCAGGAAGGGGTGAAAGCGCCCGGTAGGCAAGTGGTTAATCTGAACGTTTACAATCACTTTAACCCTGTATGTACTGTGCTGGCAGATTTTTTTTTTTTTTTAGGTATGTTGTGTGAATGGGAACACGTAATATAGAGCTGCGTTTCTAAAACTTTTTTTTTTAGTCAAGGCACCCTTTAAAATTTTGCATCAAAGTCTAAAATGTTAAAGGCTAGATTCAACTTTTGAAAACAAAATAAATTTAAGTTTTTATGCAGGTAAAAAAAATTACGCCTTTTTATTATATTTTTTTCTAAGGAGCCTGCAAAGCATTGCACCCACGATTAGCAGATCACAGGTGCAATCTCAGGCTCCTACAGATTCTCATGATAGCTGTCTGCCTGTACCTCCTATACAGGCAAGTTTTTATCTGGGAGCAGAAAGAATCCGTGAACTACCAGAGTGCTCACCAGCACCCTTGTAATTAATTGAGAAATACAAGCCGTCAGCTGCAATGGATGATAGTACTTGTAGTCAGTCTGTCCATTCACCGGAAACTGATTGAATGACGCGGCTGTGTGGGTGAGGCTGAGCTGTTTTCAAATTGTGACAGCGCGTGCAGGGAGAAGATTTAGACGTGGTGGGTGCAGATCCTGGAACATGTTGCATGAGCCACTCAAAAAGCGGGTGAAACATGTAAGGTGTTGCAAGGTGAACTTACTCTTTAAACAAAAGTTTTACATATCGCAGCAGCATCCACATACATGGGCCAGCCAACATTAGATTAATTTTCTACCTTTGCAAACTGTTACTGACTAGTAATCTAGTGTTTTTCTTCTCCCAACATTTCCCTCCCTCTCTCTGCTAATGTGATCCCCGTGCTGGTAGAGGGGGGAAACAAGGATGCTGTACAGGCAGGCACCTGATGTCCACCTTTAGTCATTGGTTGTTAAAGCTGTACTTAACCGAAAAGAGGAAGGTCTGCTGCCTCCTCCCCTTCTATTTTTTGGGGGGAGCAGGTAGTTGGTTTTGGAAAGTACCTGCTCCCACTTTTAGTTGGATTGCCACGGCCATTTGAGCGGCAGTTTGCCCCCCCCCCTCCCCCCCCCCCCACAGACTTCTGGGACGTCACAGGTCCCAGAAGGCTGCTGGACCATTCCCAAAGCGTAGTACATCATGCATGTGCAGTGGGAAGCCGGCTTTGGAGACCCCAGCAGTCACAGCCGGTTTGCTAATGTAAACATGCCCTTGCCGGGGACCCAAAGACCGGCGAAGAGCTGGCTCGGATAAGCACTGCACTTGATTCCTGGACAGGTAAGTTTCCTTTTATTTTTTTGTTTCTAGGGTGAATAACTGCTTTAAGATGCCAGTAGCTGGCCAGCACAATAAAACCTGTGCCTTTTGTGTAACAAGAAGGCAGACTTGATCCACCTTGCTGGCTTGTTAGCCATTTTTAGGCATGTTTGCCAAGGCACCCCAGGGTGCCACGACATCCTGGTTGAAAATGGCTGCTTTAGAGGGTTTTCTCAGATTTGGCTGCAAAAGTGAGAATACATTTTTAAGATCAATTTTAATGGGATTTTCACTTTTCAGTGAGTGCTTTAGCTAAACTACTGTGCACAGAAAATCTCAAAGCTGAAAAAAAAATGTTTATAGCTTGTATTTTGTTTTCTCTTTTTTGATCAGGTACAATTGGATACAACCAGAGGAACAGAATTGACACGTTGATGTATTTACTGGCATACCCTCAGCGTCCAATGGTTAAAACCAAGACTATTGAGCTTATAGACTTTGAGAAACTTCCTGCAGGACAGAATGCTACAGTGGCAGTGATGAGCTATAGCGGGTACGACATTGAAGATGCCCTTGTCTTAAATAAAGCTTCTCTAGATAGAGGTGAGTAACTTTTCTCACATTAACAGATTCAACCCTGAATACTAACCTTCCAACGACATTCAGCATTATCTTGCCCTTTCCTCTCCAGCCTGACTTCCCTGGGAAATTGGATTTTAGTTATAATCATGGAGGTGCAGTATTACATGTGGTAATTTTGCAGTCTGCCTAAGACCACCATTCTTCCAGACTGACATCCACACATTAAGGCATTTTGACATTTGCATAACTCTTCAAAAAGAAATAACCCAATGCTTGCATCTGTGCAGAGGGCTCTGAGGCATGATACTATGATGCTTTCAGGACAACACTTCCAAATCTTCCTGCACTGCATAGAGAAGCACAGAGACCAAATTGATGTCATGGCTGATGCTTTCGCTACCTGCCTTTTTTTTCAGTTTCTCGCCTCAAATGTTCCAAATGCACAGGTTAGTAGGTCTCCATTGAGCCCTCTCTGTTCTTCTAGACCAAGGTATCCTTGCCCCAGTTCATGTGGCACAAGGTGCTAGAGGTTTTACTCAATCTTCTTCACCATTTCCAAACCCAAAGGGAGCATTTCCCCCATACTGACTCTGGAAAATTCCACATGGAATCTACCAAATCTGTTATTGCCTCCCTTCACCAGGTACTGTCTGGATTTGGGGACAATAAATAGGCTTGCTTATATGTCTTTCTAGCACATCAGTGATTCCTACTATTTGCCATGGGACCCCTGCCCTTGGCCCAAAGTTTCAGTGCTGCAAGAGAGTAGATTGGATCCTGTCCTGGCCAAAATTCATGCTCTAGCTTTGTCAGATATGTGCAGTACATCCTGGGCGTAGCCAAAGCACTGGCGGACTTCTTAGCCCACAGTGCCTGGATACAGAGGTGTTTCAGGACCTGTGTCACAGGTCCTAGATGTGGATGTTCTGTCTTCCAGGTTCAACAAAAGACTGGACAGGTCTATCTCTAGGTGCAGGGATCCTCTAGCAGAAGCAGTGGATGCTCTGGTGGTTCCATGGGATCAATGCACTGCTCGAACTATGCCTTTCCTTCCTTGAAACTTCTTTATTGTCTGCTTTTAAAGGATTGAGCTAGAAGACATTACAGTTATTATCTCTGTGCTGGAATGGTCCAGGCAGATGTGGTATGTTGATCTGGTCTGACCCCTAGCAGATGATCTGTGGCCTCTACTAGATCGTCATGATCTTCTGTTTCAGAGACCAGTTTGCTATCCTGTGACACCGTTGCTAACTTTAACCACATAGACATTAAAGCGCCTTTCACACGGACGGCTATTCTGCCGCAGTTAAAAGCCTTTTTTTTTCCTGTGAAATTCAAGACGCCAGGCACACAGTAATGTCATTTATTCACATATTTCTGTAAATGAATGAACTACAAGTCCTGCCTTCCACTGTGGCAGACGGCTTGTAGTTCTCAATAAACTGCAAGGGCACCGCTGAGCGTTCTCGTAGTTTATTGATACTGGACTGCAGTAAATGTCTGCCCTTATGAGAAGTATGGGCAGACAGCTATATTGAGAGTGTGCAGGAGCCTGACCATGCACCCCCCTGATCAGCAATGCTCTTCAGTAGGGATGAGCCGAACACCCCCCTGTTCGGTTCGCACCAGAACATGCGAACAGGAAAAAAGTTTGTTCGAAACACGCGAACACCGTTAAAGTCTGACGTGGGGGGTCTCCCTAAATTCCATACCAGGCCCTTCAGGTCTGGTATGGATATTAAGGGGAACCCCGCGCCAAAATTTAAAAAAAAAACGGTGTGGGGTCCCCCCAAAAATCCATACCAGACCCTTATCCGAGCACCCAACCTGGCAGGCCGCAGGAAAAGAGGGGGGACGAGAGAGCGCCCCCTCCTCCTGAACAGTACCAGGCCACATGCCCTCAACATTGGGAGGGTGCTTTGGGGAAGCCCCCCAAAACACCTTGTCCCCATGTTGATGAGGACAAGGGCCTCATCCCCACAACCCTGGCCGGTGGTTGTGGGGTCTGCGGGCGGGGGGCTTATCGGAATCTGGAAGCCCCCTTTAACAAGGGGACCCCCAAATCCCGGCCTTCCCCCCTGTGTGAAATGGTAAGGGGGTACAAAAGTACCCCTACCATTTCACTAAAAAAGTGTTAAAAATGACAAGAGACAGTTTTTGAAAATTCCTTTATTTAACTGCTTCTTCTTTCTTCTATCTTCCTTCATCATCTTCTGGTACTTCTGGTTCTTCCTCCGGTGTTCTCGTCCAGCATCTCCCCTGCGGCGCCTTCTTCCCTTCTTCTCCTCGGGCCGCTCCGCATCCATGGCATGGGGGAAGTCTCCCGCTCTTCTCTTCATCTTCTTCTCCTCTTCATCTTCTTCTCCTCTTCATCTTCTTCTCCTCTTCATCTTCTTCTCCTCTTCATCTTCTTCTCCTCTTCTTCATCTTCTCCTCTTCTTCATCTTCTTCTCTGGGCCGCTCCGCACCCATGCTGGCATGGAGGGAGGCTCCCGCTGTGTGACGCTTCTCTTCTGACGGTTCTTAAATAATGGGGGGTGGGGCCACACGGTGACCCCGCCCCCTCTGATGCACAGGGACATGACGGGACTTCCCTGTGGCATTCCCCTTGACGCCACAGGAAAGTCCCGTCAAGTCACCGTGCGTCAGAGGAGGGAGAAGCGTCACACAGCAGAAGCCTCCCTCCATGCCAGCATGGGTGTGGAGCGGCCCGATGAAGAAGAGAAGAGCAGGAGCCTCCCCCTATGCCATGGATGCGGAGCGGCCCGAGGAGAAGGGAAGAAGACGCCGCGGAGGAGATGCTGGACGAGAACACCGGAGAAAGAGCCAGAAGAACCAGAAGAAGAAGATGAAAGAAGAAGCATTTAAATAAAGGAAACTGTCTCTTGTCATTTTTAACATTTTTGACACTTTTTTTAGTGAAACGGTAGGGGTACCATTTCACACAGGGGGGAGGGCCGGGATCTGGGGGTCCCCTTGTTAAAGGGGGCTTCCAGATTCCGATAAGCCCCCCGCCCGCAGACCCCCACAACCACCGGCCAGGGTTGTGGGGATGAGGCCCTTGTCCTCATCAACATGGGGACAATGTGTTTTGGGGGGCTACCCCAAAGCACCCTCCCAATGTTGAGGTCATGTGGCCTGGTACGGTTCAGGGGGGGGGCACTCTCTCGTCCCCCCTCTCTTCCTTCGGCCTGCCAGGTTGCGTGCTCGATAAGGGTCTGGTATGGATTTTTGGGGGGACCCCACACCGTTTTTTTTTGTTTTTTTTTGTTTTTTTTTGGCGCGGGGTTCCCCTAATATCCATACCAGACCTGAAGGGCCTGGTATGGAATTTAGGGGGACCCCCCACGTCATTTTTTTTTTTTTTTTTAATTTTGGTTCGGGGTTCCCCTGTGGGGAATTCCCATGCCATTTTTATCAATGAACTTCTATGTGTATTGTCAGACCGGCAATGCATTAATAGCCGCGAGTAGTTTTAAATGACTTTTTTTCCTTTTGAAATGTCATTTTGCTGTCAGGCTGTTCTAAACACGGGAAACCTGCTCCCCTTTACAGGCATACTATAGACACCCCCCAGCTACGAAATTTAAAGGGATATTACACTTTTATTGTTTCACTTTAAGCATTATTAAAATCACTGCTCCCGGAAAAACCGCCGTTTTTAAAAACTTTTTTTTGCATGGATCCATGTCCCCTGGGGCAGGTCGCCAAACACTTTTTATGACAATAACTTGCATATAAGCCTTTAAAATTAGCACTTTTGATTTCTCCCATAGACTTTTAAAGGGTGTTCCGCGGCATTCGAATTTGCCGCGAACACCCCAAATTGTTCGCTGTTCGGCGAACTTGCGAACAGCCGATGTTCGAGTCGAACATGAGTTCGACTCAAACTCGCAGCTCATCCCTACTCTTCAGGCTCCTAATAATATAAGCAAATTTAATTTTTTTTATCTGCAAAAAATGTGTGTGTATATATAATATACAGTGGGAACGGAAAGTATTCAGACCCCCTTAAATTGTTCACTCTTTGTTATATTGCAGCCATTTGCTAAAATCATCAAGTTCATTTTTTTCCTCATTAATGTACACACAGCACCCCATATTGACAGAAAAACCCAGAATTGTTGACATTTTTGCAGATTTATTAAAAAAGAAAAACTGAAATATCACATGGTCCTAAGTATTCAGACCCTTTGCTCAGTGTTTAGTAGAAGCACCCTTTTGATCTATACTGCCATGAGTCTTTTTGGGAAAGATGCAACAAGTTTTTCAGACCTGGATTTGGGGATCCTCTGCCATTCCTCCTTGCAGATCCTCTCCAGTCCTGTCAGGTTGGATGGTAAACGTTGGTGGACAGCCATTTTTAGGTCTCTCCAGAGATGCTCAATTGAATTTAAGTCAGGGCCTTGGCTAGGCCATTCAAGAACAGTCAGAGTTGTTGTGAAGCCACTCCTTCGTTATTTTAGCTGGGTGCTTAGGGTCATTGTCTTGTTGGAAGGTAAACCTTCAGCCCAGTCTAAGGTCCTGAGCGCTCTGGAGAAGGTTTTCATCCAGGATATCCCTGTACTTGGCCGCATTCATCTTTCCCTCCATTGCAACCAGTCGTCCTGTCCCTGCAGCTGAAAAACACCCCCACAGCATGATGCTGCCACCACCATGCTTCACTGTTGGGACTGTATTGGACAGGTGATGAGCAGTGCCTGTTTTTACCCACACATATCGCTTAGAATTAAGGCCAAAAAATTCAATCTTGGTCACATCAGACCAGAGAATCTTATTTCTCACCATCTTGGAGTCCTTCAGGTGTTTTTTTTTTAGCAAACTCCATGCAGGCTTTAATGTGTCTTGCACTGAGAGGCTTCTGTCGGGCCACTCTGCCATAAAGCCCCGACTGCTGGAGGGCTGTAATGATGGTTGACTTTCTACAACTTTCTCCCATCTCCCAACTGCATCTCCAGAGTGCAGCCATAGTGATCTTTGGGTTCTTCTTTACCTCTCTCGCCAAGCCTCTTCTCCCCCAATAGCTCAGTTTGGCCAGACGTCTGGCTCTAGGAAGGGTTCTGGTCATCCCGAACGTCTTCCATTTAAGGATTATGGAGGCTACTGTGCTCTTGGGTACCTAAAGTGCAGCAGAAATTTTTTTGTAACCTTGGCCAGATCTGTGCCTTGCCACAATTCTGTTTCTGAGCTCTTCAGGCAGTTCCTTTAAACCTCATGATTCTCATTTGCTCTGACATGCACTGTGAGCTGTAAGGTCTTATATAGACAGTTGTGTGCCTTTCCTAATCAAGTCCAATCAGTATAATCAAACACAGCTGGACTCAAATGAAGGTGTAGAACCATCTCAAGGATGGTCAGAAGAAATGGACAGCACCTTAGTTAAATATATGAGTGTCACAGCAAAGGGTCTGAATACTTAGGACCATGTGATATTTCATTTTCTTTTTCAATAAATCTGCAAAAACGTCAACAATTCTGTGTTTTTCTGTCAATATGGGGTGCTGTGTGTACATTAATGAGGAAAAAAAAATGAACTTAAATGATTTTAGCAAATGGCTGCAATGTAAAAGCGTGAAAAATGTAAGGGGGTCTGAATATTTTCCGTCCCCACTGTATGTGTGTACATGTTTATGTATGTATGTGTATATATAATTTTATATTCAGGGCGGCACAGTGGTGCAGTGGTTAGCACTCTCGCCTAGCAGTAAAAAAGGGTCGCTGGTTCGAATCCCAACCACGACACTACCTGCCTGGAGTTTGCATGTTCTCCCAGTGCCTGCATGGGTTTCCTCCGGGTACTCCGGTTTCCTCCCACACTCCAAAGACATGCTGGTAGGTTAATTGGCTTCTGTCCAAAAATTGGCCCTAGTATATGAATGGGGACCTTGGATTGAGGGTAGGGACTGATGTGAGTGTTCAGGGTTAGGGACAAGGGTCAGGGTTGTAGACCCACACTCACTCAGGTTGAACTGGATGGACTGGTGTCTTTATTCAACCTTTCTAACTATGTAAATATATATATACAGGAGTCCCACTGTGTTTATGATCATGCTTTTTGTACTGCTTTGCTACAAGGCATGCTAATAGTGGAAGGGTTTATTCTGTGCAGGCGTACACTTCTTTTTTTTTTTTTTTTTTTTTTGCCAGTGTTTATAACTTCTGTAGGTTGCATTATAACTCAAAAGTTTAGTTTTTTCTTGTCTCTCAATGGACTCCAAGAGATGGATTTTACACTGAGTACAAAAATCCTTATCTCACGGGTAACAGTTAAAGCTTGCAAACGTATGCACACGTTATCCCTCCACTCTTTTTTTTTTTTTTTTTAACTTGGATGCAAGTGTCATTTTTCATGCATAAATTATTGGTGTACATAACTAAAAAAAAAAAAAAAAAAAAAGACAGGCACCTGCTATACATAGTAGAATAGGTATTGAAGATAGCAGTGCCTGAAGACCCCAAGATCGATTTGACATGCCAGACAGCTCTAGCAAGCTAAACAAACTCAAAGATGACACATACACACACAAAATCAAGCTTCACCACTTCTCAACAAAAGAATGGCACCTCCAATTACCATCACTGAATAGACAGACTCCTCCATCTCATTGTTCAGTGAGATGAAACCCAGGGTCCAGAAACCTAAATAAAGGCTCTCAACACTCCTCTGCCTAGTGACATGTATGATGACGGCACTGTTGCACCCCCAGCACTCCATACAACTTAAATATAACTTTTGTTGCCCAAGAAAGGATCCTACAGCACAACGCAAAGACACCTAAAAGAGCTGTGTGGATGTACACTGCCAATCAATTGGCCATAGAATCCGCACAATAGATGAAGAGAAGCAAGTTTTCATTTTCTTAAGGGTTCTGTTTTACCAAAGAGAGTAAAAAAAACCCCACTTATTTAATTCCTGTTGTATTGACTGAGCCGCAAAGGAGAAAAATGGGTAACAGCAGACGCTAATGTGTAAGATACATTTCTGGGCATCATTTTACAGCAGCCTGGCAACCGATGTAACCATCTTGTCTAAACAAGGAATAAAAGGAAAACGAGTGTGCTGTGTATAATAGTGGTGTAAAGGTGATCTGTGCCTTTTTTGACCAGAGCCTAATTTATTTCTCACTAATTACTAGTTCGCCCTCTGTCCAATTAGCTAGACGATGAAGGTGAGAATGGAATTTGCTTTGCAAACCGTAAATGGTAACATTGTTATCAGACTGATGAACATAAATAGAAGGCAAATCTGGAATCGCATGTCGCATGGACCTCTAGTATGGTGTTTTCAATGTTAGGTGTCGTTGCAGTGTTAAGACTTAAGTAATTTTTCATGTGATTTTCACAGGCCTGTGCCATCATATTTCTATTGTATGAAATTCTCCTTTATACAGGCGATTATCTCAGAAACCACATTTTCCTGATGCAAAAATCAGCAGATTTGTGGGGCTGGCAACACAGGTATTTACAAATAACTTCAGCTGCTCAGTATGTGCAAAGAAATGACAGGCTGAGCAGAGTCGTCGTTGTGCGTGTTCGCAAGTATCTGCATATCCAGCAGTTACCTGTGGTTAGGGATGGATGAGCGACGCTGGGCGTCTGCGAATACATGCAAACAGCAACGGGTCCACTCAGCACGTAATGTATGCATATGATAGCCTTTGTGAAGGAGGCTTAAATATAGACATCTGTACCTTTTAGCCACTAAAGGGAGCTCTCAGTGGCTCAGTGCAATTACTTTGCATCTCTCTCGCCTAATGACAGTTGAGATACATTATAAAGCCATGCATGAGGTTCAATTTTAAGAGACCATGTTACCAACCAAAGAGAAAAGTAAAAGCACAGAAAATCCATCTTAAAGCGCAGCTCCACCCAACAGGGGAAGTTCCACTTTAAAACCTCCTCCCCGCTCCTCTTCTCTAAATGGCACTTTTTTTTTTTTTTTTTTGGAGAGGGGAGTGAGTACCTGGTTTTGACAGGTACCTGCTCCCACTTCTGCCCGGATCGCCTACACGTCACAGGTCCCAGAAGACTGCGGGACCAGTCGCAATGCGCAGCACGGCTCGCTCATTGCGTGGTGGGCACCCAGCTGTGAAGCCACAAGCTGTCCTAGCCAGGTGCCCACAGTTGAAATGCTTTCGGTGGGGAGAGAAGATTGAGGGAAGGGACAGCTCGGGTGACCACATCGATGGATCCTGGGACAGGTGAGTGTGTTATTAAAAGTCAGCAGCTACAGTTTTTGTAGCTGCTGACTTTTAACAAACTCAAAATGACTGCAACTCCTCTTCAAAATGACTGCTTTCTAGCACTGTTTATGGAGAGGAAAAAATTATTTAATCTCTTGCAACGAGCTTTTGAACTTGATGAATAATTTTGATTACTTCAGTGAAAGTTAATTCCCTAGCACAGCCCCTACCTTCTTGCACATCATAGCTCTTCCCTCTTCTGGGAGTGTCTGATTAATCTCTGTGCTGGCCCAGCTCCCCTTCCCCCTTCCGCTGGGGCTGCTGGTTGTCTACATAAGGGAGGCATTTACCTTATCGGAAGATTTTTGTTGAATGTTCTGACGACTAGTGCTTTTTAAACACACAAGAATAAGAGTCCTTATTTAAAAAAAAAAAAAAAGTTGACACGACTAAAATAAAGATCCTTAGGGCCCATTCACATCTATCCTGTCCATTGTATCGCAATAACATAAATAGATTAACATGTGTTTAAGGCAGCTCATTGAAATAAATTGACATCCAGTGAATCGCATGCAACATTTTTCTGACTCCATTCACTGCAGCACTATGAAGGCACACAACTGTGTTCCTTCAAAGTTTTGGGGTGGCATTTAAAATGAATGCCTTGCCTTGCATTGCAGTTACACTTCTGTTAAAGCTGTCCATAAATGTTTGTTTTCTCTTATTCAGCTTTTTTTGTGGAAGGGTCATTAAGAGTCTTTTCTGGAATAAAAGCCCGACTGTGAGCAGTTTCCTGGAAGTTGGTCTTTCATTCTAATTTTATTTTAAAAAATCGAAAGACATAATTTTATAGTAAACACTTTATGGTTAAAAACAAGTTCGGGAAATTTGGGAAACTCCTGATGGTTGTGATCTTCTCTTCTATACAGAAACAATACCAAAAAGATTGTTCCCTTACCAGCTGTCACAAAACTGAGTACACCCCTCACATTTTTGTAAATATTTTATTATATCTTTTCATGTGACAACACTGAGGAAATGACACTTTGCTACAATGTAAAGTAGTGAGTGTACAGCTTGTATAAGGGTCCTTTCACACTTGGGGTTTGCAGGCGCTATTAATAGTGCCTGCAAACCGACCCGAAAGTGCCGCTACTTTCATTCCAGTGTGAAAGCCCCGAGGGCTTTCACACTGGAGCGATGCGGTGGCAGGACGGTAAAAAAAGTCCTGCCAGCAGCATCTTCAGGGCGGTGAAGGAGCGGAGTGTATACCGCTCCCCCATCGCTCCTGCCTATTGAAATCAATGGGACGGCGCGGCTATACCGCCGGCAAATCGCTTTGCGGTGGTTTTTAACCATTTCTCGGCCGCTAGCGGGGGGTAAAACCGCCCCGCTAGTGGCCGCATACCAATGGGAAAGCGCTGCTTACAATAGCGGCACTTTACTGCCGACGCCCGCCCCAGTGTGAAAGGGCTCTAACAGTGTAAATTTGCTGTCCCATCAAAATAACTCAACACACAGCCATTAATGTTTAAACCGCTGGCAACAGAAGTGAGTACACCCCTAAGTGAAAATGTCCAAATTGGGCCAAAGTGTCCAATATTTTGTGTGGCCACCATTATTTTCCAGCACTGCCTAAACCCTTTTGGGCATGGAGTTCACCAGAGCTTCACAGGTTGCCACTGGAGTCCTCTTCCACTCCTCCATGATGTCATCACGGAGCTGGTGGATGTTTGTTTGAGACCTTGAGTTCCTCCACCTTCCGTTTTGAGGATGCCCCACAGATGCTCAATAGGGTTTAGGTCTGGAGACATGCTTGGCCAGTCCATCACCTTTTACCCTCAGCTTCTTTAGCAAGGCAGTGGTAATCTTGGCAGTGTCTGGGGTCCTTATCATGTTGGAATACTTCTCTGCGGTCTAGTCTCCGAAGGGAGGGGATCATGCTCTGCTTCAGTATGTCACAGTACATGTTGGCATTTAAGGTTCCCTCAATGAACTGTAGCTCCCCACTGCTGGCAGCACTCATGTAGCCCCAGACCATGACACTCCCACCACCATTCTTGACTGTAGGCAAGACACACTTCACTTTGTACTCCTCACCTGGTTGCCGCCACACATGCTTGACACAATCTGAACCAAATCAGTTATGGTTCCAGTAATCCATGTCCTTAGTCTGCTTGTATCCAGCCAACTGTTTACGGGGGTTTCTTGTGCATCATCTTTAGAAGAGGCTTCCTTCTGGGATGATAGCCATGCAGACCAGTTTAATGCAGTGTGTGGCGTATGGTCTGAGCACTGACAGGCTGACCCCCCCACCCCTTCAACCTCTGCAGCAATGCTGGCAGCACTCGTACATCTATTTCCCAAAGACAACCTCTGGATATGACGCTTGAGCACGTGCACTCCACTTTGGTTGACCATGGTGAGGCCTGTTCTGAGTGGAACCTGTCCTGTTAAACTGCTGTATGGTCTTGATCACCGTGCTGCAGCTCAGTTTAAGGGTCATGGCAATCCTCTTATAGCCAAGGCCATCTTTATGTAGAGCAACAGTTCTTTTTTTCAGATCCTCAGAGTTTTTTGCCATGAGGTGCCATGTTGAACTTCCAGTGACCAATATGAGAGAGTGAGAGCGATAACATCAAATTTAACACACCTGCTCCAAATTCACACCTGAGACCTTGTAACACTAACGAGTAACATGACACCAGGGAGGGAAAATGGCTAATTGGGCCCAATTTGGACATTTTCACTTAGGGGTGTACTCACTTTTGTTGCCAGCAGATTAGACGTTAATGGCTGTGTGGTGAGTTATTTTGAGGGGACAGCAAATTTACGCTGTTATACAAGCTGTACGCTCACTACTTTATGTTGTATCAAAGTGTAATTTCTTTAGTGTCGTCACATAAAGAGATAATAAAGGGGTGTGTACTCTCTTTTGTGAGATACTGTATATAAAATGAATTTTGGTGTTTTAGTTTTTAATGTAAAGACTAACAGGTAAATTTATTCCATCCTAGGCTTTGGACGATGTCTCGTCTACAAAAATGCGAAATGCACTCTGAAACGCTACAGCAATCAGACATTTGATAAAGTTATGGGACCCATGTTGGACGCCACTACACGCAAACAAATATGGAGACATGAAATTTTAGATGCAGACGGAATTTGTTCACCAGGTAAAGAATCCAGCTGTCACAAAAAACTTTTTGTAGTTTCATGCAATATCTCTTCTGTGTGAAGTGTCAAAAAGTAAAGAACATTCTTCACATTTTGTGTATATAAAAAAAATGAACCTCTTCTACTTGCCATTATTTGTCTGCTAATGTACCTGTTAATCTTGATAGAAATTGTGTGAGCTAATACCAGTTAGCTCTCTTTCCAGCTATTTCTGTGAACTATAAAACGCATTTTCATGTTCTGAGGAGAAATGCGAGAGTTGTCCTGTAGTCCTGCCCTAGGGTGACAACACTGTTCCTCCATATATACAGGACAGTTAAATGAGCTTTGTCACCCTAGGACAGGAAAAGGTGTTGCATTTTTGTTTTTGGGTTTTAAATGCTCTTTAAACTATACGTTTACGTTTTAAATAAAGAAATAAATGCACATTTATTTTAGAGGTAAAAAAAAATGTGTATTTATTTTTGAACCTGTAAATGCACCAGTGATCAGCAGATTGCTGGTGCAATGCAGGTCTCCTGCAGACCTGTCAGTGTATTTGCGTGTCCATACATCCTGTTTGGGCAAGCAGATACACTGACAGGAAAAATCAGTTCAGTATGATGGCGCTCCACAGCGGCGTGGTAGTCTATTGAGAACTACAAGCTGACATCTGTAAAGGAAGTCTGTACATGTAGTTCATTCATTCACAGAACTCTGTGAATGAATGTGGCCATGTGAGCGGCGCCCCGCATGGCCATGCTGATTAAAAAAAAACTGATAGCTAGTACGGGGAACTTCTCCCTGTACTGCTGTCACAAGGGGGGGGGGGGGGGCGTGGATTAGCAGCGGCTGCAACATTGGGAACATGTCACATGTTCCACCCTAACAATGTGTGGAAAATGTAACGTTCCCAACGGTGAACTTATCCCTTTTACTGCTGGCGCTGTAAGTACAATGGCCCAACATTAACAGGATGTAAACAAATGGCTGCAATTTGTGCAGTACAATGATGCTGTGCAAGGTATGGTATCTCAAAGCAACCAGGATTGGTTTATTGCATTCAGATCATTTAAAGGGTAACTCCACTTTCGTGGGGAGAAGAATAGCAAATAAAGAAAAAACTTTGCTTATACAATAGCTACACAAGTCATATTGTAATTGAATATTATTAAAAATTACTTTTCCTTTTCAATCTGAAGCTCTGTAATTTTTCGGTAAATGCAACGCAATATGGCTACCTGGAGGTGTTCTGTACACATAATGTGTACTGATCACCCCAGCAACATAATTTCCTGCTTGTGTGATTGGCTCACCAATTTTCCAGGGAGTCTACACTAAGATAAAAGGCAGATTTCGGATAACCCCTGCAACAAAAAAATGTATTTTTGGTGAGATACTTCCAATAGAAAATCACGTCTAAAGGGATGCAGGCCCTGCAATTTTCCTCATTAGTGCCCTGCAGGTGCATAGCTCATTGATAATTATGAAACCACTCCCATTAGACTCACTTTCCTACATGGATACAGACAAACACAAGAGGTAGGAATCTGCAACAAAGTTTGTTAAAATCCTTGTAATGAACATAGATCACCCAGAGGGAAATGTTTTTTGTTTTTTTTTTGTTTTTTTTCCAACAAAAGTGCAGTCACGCTTTAAAGATAACATGGTTTTCTGTGGGTTGCTGCTCCCTATTTTATAACCTATTATATAAGTCCATTACATGAATGAAACGAAGGAAGCTTACAGGAGCTTCAAATTAGTACAAATTATACAGATGAATCCTTTTGCAAAATTGTTGCGCTCAAAAACTGTTAGAACTCTTATAAGTCTCATGCACACGGCCATATTACATGCACAGTCCCTGTAACGACATTACCGGGATCCACTGCTGCTGCATAAAGCACCTACATGCTCACTGATGTAATGCACTTTGAACGCACACTACCTGTGCATGGAGTATATATTGGAGTTCACGGGATGATTTTCGCAACCAATTGTGCACAACCGTCTACAGCCGCCTCTCCTAATGCATCTCCTTGGGAAGTTGTAAGTGGCGGCAGCAGGTCCCAAGAATATCATTATGCAGGCTCTGCTGTAAGGTCGTGTGCATAAAGCCTTAAAGTATGACTCCACACTAAAAGGAAAAAAATCCTAAATGAACTATATATGTTATCGATGGTAGGTTGATACATTTTTCAATTGCAGTTCCATTTTCACCAAGCCCTTTCTCAGGCTGACTCCTGAATGGGAGGGACTACCTTCATTATGCCACCTGGGGAATCCCGTGTCCAAATCAGTCAGCTGCAGTGTCTGCAGTGCTTAGGTAGTATCTCACCGCTAAAAATCCTGCTGCAGGGATGCCTAAAATTTGACTTGTTCAACCTTTTTTTGAAAACCAGTGAATCAGTCATAGAAGCTGTTAATAGCCTTTCAAGGGGCATGTTGTGCACCAGTAGTGTATCGATGCACCACCATATTGCAAGGAAGCAACATTTTCCTTTCTTTTCTTTTATTTATTTTTTTTATATATATATTTTTTTTTAAAGTTTTAGAAAATGAAAGTAATGCAGGTTGAAGTGGGGAAGCATTTTTAGTCATTTTAATGTATGAAATGGTTTGTGCAATTGTTGTTTTTGTTTTTTGGCCAAAGATGAGCTGACCTTTTTAGTATTGAATATTGTCTAATGGTGCACATTTCTGTGATCAGGAGAAAAGGTGGAAAACAAGCAGGTCCTGGTGAATAAATCCATGCCGACTGTCACCCAGACTCCTCTAGAGGGCAGCACTGGGCCGCAGCAACCACAATATAAGGACGTTCCTGTAACGTAAGTCACTTTGTCAACTTTTGTGCAAGTAAAGACAAATGCCAGATTGCAAACTTAACAGGATTTCTACCTACATGTAACCTCACTGGTGGTGGGTACCTGCTTAAAGCAGCTGATGGGGAGGCAGGGGGTCTGTGTCAGCCTGATTTGCAATTCTTAATGTCCAGCAAAACACGAGTTAAGAGCACCCAGAGGATGTAAACTCTGCTGGACAAGATCATTTTTTTACTCTAGCATTTTCAGCAACTTTAGGTTTTGTTTTTTTTGTTTACTTTTTTCTGTTATTCCATAAAGTGGTATTAAATGCAAAAGCAAACATTTATTATATTGCAGCTTGCCTAGGAGGGGATTTCCCTCTTAGGAGACGTTTCCTCTCTGTGTCTCTGGGACAGGAAGTAAATGGAAATATTCCCAGGGGAAAACAGATCAACTTTAAGAAACCCGCTTGTATTGTTTAGATTACCCATCATTGTGTTTGTATTTCTGTCACTTGTTTCATTTATTTTTCTTGTCTTTCACATCATTCTGAGCTCATCAGAGAAACAGGTTACTGAGAAATCTATGAATGTGAACTCAAGTTTGAAAGTAACCTGAAAAGCATACAAAACTTTTTTAATTTAACATTTCCCTAGGTATAAGGGGTCTACGGAGTCGTATATTGAAAAAGTCATGATTTCCTCAAATGCAGAAGAAGCCTTCCTGATCAAGATCCTGCTGAGACAAACAAGACGACCAGAAATCGGTGACAAATTCAGCAGTCGACATGGACAAAAAGGTAATCCTTTTTTTTTCTTCTTCTTGCGAACATCAAAGTGATTGTGAAGCTTTGTTTTGTTTTAACCACTTCTGCTCCAGATGATCGCGGTTATGTGACGCTGTACACAAAATGTATGTCCTTCTTTTTTTTTTTTTTTCCCCCACAAATAAAGCTTTCTTTTGGTGGTATTTGATCACCTCTGCGGTTTTTATTTTTTGCGCTATAAACAAAAAAAAACGACCAATTTTCTGAATAAAAAAAATTTTTTTTACTTTCTGCTATAAAACACATCCAATAAAAAAAAAATTGAACAAAATCTAATTTGTTCATCAATTTAGACCAATATGAACTCTGCTACATATTTTTGGTAAAAATCCCAATTAGCAAATATTGATTGGTTTGCGCGAAAGTTATAGCGGCTAGAAACTGGAATGTTTTTTATTTTTTTAATTTTTTTACTAGTAATGATGGCGATCAACGACTTATAGCGGGACTGCGATATTGCGGCGGACACCTAACTGACACTTTTTGGGGTCCAGTGACGCTAATACAGCGATCAGATCCAAAATAATATGCACTGTATTAATGACACTGACCGGGAAGGGGTTAATAGGGGTGATCAAAGGGGTAACTGTGTTCCTAGCCTGTGCATACTCACTGTGTGGGAGGTGCTTCTCCTAAGGGAAAGCATAGATACGTGTTCTTGTTACTGACAGAATGGCGGTCTGCCTTGTTTACTGGAATGGAATGGAGAAGAAAAGTTGCTATGGGTCTGATACTGTTAACTACACCTATCAGTATCGGACCCATAGCAACTTTTCTTCTCCATTCCATCTACTATATTTATTTTGATTTTTATAATTTTGTTGGGATTTTATTATGCCAACAGAGGACACATACATTGACTGTAAGGTTAATTATAGCGCATCTTTTTTGTTCACTACAAAGGCCTAATATTGCTTCACTAATATTGCGGATGAAATCTGCCACCACTCACCTTGAAGGTTTTGAATATTCCACTCTAATCATTCTGCTATATAGCATGGGATACATTAAATCCATCAGGAAAACTGAACCCATTTAAAAATGGACCTAGGGTCTGAGAGTGTTGATTTAAAGTGATTGTAAACCTCGTACATGATATGTTTTCCTGACACCAAGAGAAAAATGGTGATGGGGAAGGATATCCAGCTGATTGTCAGCCTCAGCGTTATTCCTCTGTGTTCCTCCAATCACCTCTCAGAGCTCTCCTTACTGAGCTCTGCAGAATGTAACTTCAGCTCTCCGCCTCCTATATTTTGACCGTTGAGACGGATGTAGAAGAGAAGACTGCAGATAAACAGGTACAACTAATGTGAGAGGATTTGTTTAACCACTTTAAGACCGCCCACCGCACAAATACCGTGGCAGGGTGGCTCTATTGCGCAACACGGCTTACCAGTGGGAACATGTTTGGGTCCTGCTTTTGATGCTCAGAGAGGCAGAACGGGGATCTACCTATGTAAACAAGGTGGATCCCCGTTCTGACGGGATAACCTGGAGATCTGGTTTTCGTTCCTAGTGACCAGGAACAGCGATCTCTGTGTTGTCCCAGTGAGCCCATCCCCCACACAGTTAGAACACACCCAGGGAACACAGTTAGCCCCCTAGTCTTCCCTGCCAGTGTCATTTACACGTTGATTAGTGCTTTTTTTTAACCCTGATCACTGTAATAATGTCACTGTTCCTCAAAAAGTGTCACTTGGGGTCAGATTTGTCTGCCGCTATGTTGCAGTCCCGCTAAAAATTGCAGATCGCTGCAATTACCAGTAAAAACATTTTTTAAAAAGTCCAAAAAAAAATGTATCCCCTATTTTGTAGATGCTATAACTTCTGCGCAAACCAATCAATATACGCTTATTGCGATATTTAAAAAAAAAAAAAAATGTAGCAGAATGCATATTGGCCTAAACTGATGAATAAATTTGTGTGTATGTGTGTATATATATATATATATTATATATATTATTCTGTAAAAGAAATTTTATTTCTTTTTTTTTTTTTTTGATATGTATTCTAGCAGAAAGTAAAAAATTTTTTTTTTTTTTTTTACTTAAATTGTATGTCTTTTTTGTTTATAGCGCAAAAAATAAAAACTGCAGAGGTGATCAAATACCACCAAAGGAAAACTCTATTTGTGGGAAAAAAAGGGAATAAAATTTGTTTGGGTACATCACTGGACCTTGCAATTGTCAGTTAAAGCAACGCAGTGCAGAATCTCAAAAAATGGCCTGGTCATTAAGGAGTAAATCCTTCCAGGGCTGAAGTGGTTAATCTGTGTATCAACTGAGGCCAGTCACGTCACTGTGCATATGGAAGGGTTTACAACCACTTTATGCGTAGTTTGATTTACAAAAAGATGAAGTAAGGCAAATGGGGGGGGGGGGGGGCCTAGACAAAGTAGCAGTTTTGGGCACCCACCATCTCTGCAATTAACATTGATAAGGATTGCCGTAGACACATAAATGCCTCATTTTTTTAAATATAATATAGTCTACACACACTTTTATTGTTTTAGACTATGATGGTGGTCTTTATTTTAACTTGGTATAATGAATTGTGTAAGTAGCAGATACCTTTTTTTTTTTTTTTTAAGTAGTATAGTAAGGTGGCTTGGCCAGTCCACTACTAAAAAAAAATAAATACATTTTTTTTTTCTGCGTCTTTCCAGCCAGCATGAATTTAAATCCTCCCTTCTCCACCCATTTAATACCTCTAGGCATCAGTGCTCACCCCTCTGATCTGCAGATCTTTGTTGGAGGTGCTAATCCGTTTTCACATGACAGACTGAGAAATGCTCTTAAAGAGCAGTCATATATTGGTTTCTTTACATCAAAGCCACAGCAGACTCTCTCTCTTATTCTCCTTCACGTTGTACAACTTTAGAGGAAAGACTCCAAAAAGAAAATCTGGGTGTTTAGGAAGCTGATTCCTTATCTGGCATTCACCAAGTGTGTAGGTCTTTTGGAAAAGCTTGCAAGCCAGGGAAGGTGTTGGTTTTAGAGACAGATTCCCTTTCTGTCTTTTGGCTAGAATACATTGCGTGTAAGGATTGATGGCTGCGAGTGATTACACTCTTTTTGGTTTGCTAATTTGCTAAGAGTTATCAATTCTAATTTTCCCAACTGGTTTTGTTTAAACTTCTATTCTTTTAACATTGACTGTCCACCCAGGAGTGTTTATTTTTATTTTTTTAAACCACTTCAGCCCCGGAAGGATTTACCCACTTCCTTACCGGGCCATTTTTTGCGATACGGCACTGCGACGCTGTACCCAAACAACATTGTCCTTTTTTTCCCCACAAATAGAGCTTTCTTTTGGTAGTATTTGATCACCTCTGCGTTTTTTATTTTTTGCGCTATAAACAAAAAAAGTGCGACAATTTTGGAAAAAAAACTCAATTTTTTACTTTTTGCTATAAAAAATTTCCCCAAATTAAAAAGAAATAAAACATTTCTTCCTTCCTTTAGACCGATATATATTCGTCTGCATATTATTAGTAAAAAAAATAAAGCAATAAGCGTATATTGATTGGTTTACGCAAAAGTTATAGCGTCTACAAAATACGGGATAGATTTATAGCATTTTTATTTTAAAAGAAAAAATTTTCACTAGTAATGGTGGCGTTCTGCGATTTTTATTAGGACTGGGATATTGTGGCGGACAGATCGGACACTTTTGACGTGTCTGGGACCACTGACATTTATACAGCGATCAAAGCTAAAAATAGCCACTGATTACTGTATAAATGTCACTGGCAGAGAAGGGGTTAACTGTGTTCCCTCAGTGTGTTCTAACTATAGGGGGGATAGGACTGCCTGGGGGAGGAGACCGATCGGTGTTCCTATATATTACGAACACAGGATCTGTCTCATCTCCCCTGCCAGAACGTGGATTTGTGTGTTTACACAAACAGATCCTTGTTCTGGCTCTGTCAGGGACGATCGCGGGTGACCGGCAGACATCGCGGCCGCTGGGCACGCGCATCGGCTCCTCAGTACCCCTACCCTTAAAGCTTTGGCAAACAGTTAATTATAGGCTGGTGATTGCCCTCAGATTTCTTGTATATCTTGTAGACTCCAATTGCATGATTTCTACTCCTCTTCTCATGCATAGTTTTTGGGCTCGCTTTCCTCAACCCCCAACCATGACGTTTTGTGTGTGTGTGTGTGTGTGTGTGTGTATATGTATATATATATATATATATATATATATATATATATATATATATATATATATATATATATATATATTATTGCTGTGCAAAATTTTTAGGCAGGTGTGGAAAAATGCTGTAAAATTAAAAATGCTTTCAGAAATAGATAGTTTGACTATGGGCGGGGAAACAAGTAGTTAAATGACGTCCGCAGGAGGGATCTCCCATCCTGGGCAGGCGTCATATGACGTCCTCGGCTTCCGCGCCCGCTGCGTCACTTGGGAGCCAACGCGCGTGGCCGCCAGGCACCCACAATTGCTGGTAACAGAGCAGGGACGTGGATCTGTGTTGCATGGCCGCAATTGTCGTTCAAAGTTCGACAGCGCTGAAAAATTAAAATTGGCCTGGGCAGGAAGGGGGTGAAAATGCCCTGTATTTAAGTGGTTAATAGTTTATTTTTTATCAATTAATGGAAGTAATGAACAGAAGAGAAGTCCAAATCAAATCCATATTGGGTGTGACAACCCTTTGCCTTCAAAACGGCATTAAATCTTCTATGTACACTTGCACACAGTTTTTGAAGGAACTTGACAGGTGGGTTGTTCCAAACATCTCGGAGAACTACTGCATAGTTGAGGCGCTTAGCCTTGTTTCCATGTTCTATGCATGAAAACATAGGAACTGAGGTGCAGAAAACTGGCAACTGATGAGTCAAAATTTTAAACATTTGGCTGTAGCTGGAGGTCCAGAGAGCCGTTCAATAATGTGTCTGCAGACAACAGTTAAGCATGGTGGAGGTTCCTTGCAAGTTTGGGGCTGCATTTCTGCAAATGGAGTTGGAGATTTGGTCAGGATCAATGGTGTCCAAGGCTGATAAATACAGGTAGATGCTTATCCATCATGTCATACCATCAGGGAGGCCTGTGATTGGCCTCAGATTTATTCTGCAGCAGGACAGCGACCCCAAACATACAGCCAGTGCCATTAAGAACTTTATTTGGCCCCCACTGAGCCCTGATCTCATCATCGTCATCATCAAATCTGTCTAAGATTACATGAAGAGACAAAGATTTTAGGCAGCTTACATCCACAGATCTGTGGTTTAGTTCTCCAAAATGTTTGTAACAACCTACCTACTGAGTTCTTCAAAAAATTTGTGTAAGTGTACCTAGAAGAATTGATGCGGTTTTGAAGGCAAAGGGTGGTCACACCAAATATTGATTTGATTTGGATTTCTCTTCTGTTCATTTACCTTCCATTTTGTTACTTGATAAAATAGAAATAAACTGTTAAAGTGGAGTTCCACCCACTTTTACAACTCTTCAGCATCCCTCACTAAACTGTGCACTGTAAACAAATTGGATATTTTTTTATTTTTTTTCTCAGCACTTACTGTATATCTGCTGTATTCATTTTTCACTTCCTCCTCCCTGGCCGCGGCTCATCGTATCATTTCCTGTTTGCAATGCCTTCTGGGAAGGGGCGGCAACTTCCTCTGAAACTGCCGTTGTTATGGAAACCTGACCTGAAACCTATTACACTGCTTGTGCTGCACTGAGCACGTGGGGCGGCAACTTCCTCTAAAACTGCCGTTGCTATGGAAACCTGACCTGAAACCTATTACACTGCTTGTGCTGCACTGAGCATGTGCGAGATCTGCAAGGATGAGATCCAGGAAGAAATGCAGTCGGGCTTCAGATGCCCACACTTAAGATGGCCACAGCCTGCTATAAGTTTATAAAATAACAAACTACTGCTATAAACTAACAAAACAGACCTTAGTTTACAGACTAACTTTACTAGTATACATTAAGCTTGTGTATTATAGGGGTATTTTTATTTAAAAAGTATAATTTCGGCCGGAACACCACTTTAACACAAGCATTCTTAATTTACAGCATTTTTCACACCTGCTTAAAACTTTTACCCAGTACTGTGCATATTTGTGTGTGTGTATATGTATATGTGTAATAAATATATATATATGTGTGTGTGTGTATATATATATATATATATATATATATATATATATATATATATATATATATATATATATATATATATATATATATATATATATTATATAAATAAAAACTCCCCCTGCAAGTAAATGGCACTAGTATGCACCTCACCCGATCTTCCTTTTTTGGTTAGTTGGCTCCAAATATTTGAAATGGCCAAACCATGATGACGTCCCTTCTGCGCATGTGCACAGGTGTCACAATCGTGTCACATTTACCAATGTCACTGGGTGAAGAAATTGTGAATATCTGCTAAACCGTGCATGCTTAGGAGGTATTTATTTTGGCTACGGGTAAGCTTTATTATAAGCTTACCTGTGTAGGTGTAAGTGACCAAGCAGTGTTTACTACCGCTTTAAGGTGGTCCTGGTATTGGCTTATTTTGAGGTTTCGTGCATGCTAAGTTATGTGTAATTAAAATATTGCGCATCAATTTTTTAAAAGATAAGCACGACCAAAACTTTTTTGGCTTTACCTCCTTTGTGGGTCACAGTAGTATGTTTACTTCTGTACTTCTTGTGTAATGGGCTATTGACCACTCTCAGTTGATAAGGCAGAACTGCACCAGGCTTGGGCAGCACAATGGTTAGCACCTCCACCTGGCAGCACTAGGGTTGTTGGTTCGAATCTCAACCACGGCACTACCTGCCTGGAGTTTGCATGTTCTCCCTGTGTCTGTGTGGGTTTCCTCCAGGTACTCCGCTTTCTTCCCACACTCCAACTACATGCTAGTAGGTTAAGTGACTCCTGTCTAAGTTGGCCCCAATACGTGTATTCATAAATGTGAGTTGGGTACCTTTTTTAGATTGTAAGCTCTCTGAGGACAGGGACTAATGTGAATGTACAATAAATATGTAAAGCGCTGCATACATTGTTGGCACTGTATAAATATCTGTAATAAATCCCGAAAATGTTGTCAGGAACCACCCTTCTGCCTGATAGCTTCCTCTGCCTTTCAGCACAATCACTGTCCTTTGCTTGGAGCAGATTGAGAACTAAGTGATCAGCGGCCATTTGGTTGCTAGGTTCTCGGTCCTAAAGTTGGTATAGGACAACTGCAGCATGTAGGTTATCATGAATGTGTTTTTTTTGTATATATCCCATACTGCACCTTTAAGACATTGTCCAGGGTCAGATATACTTCACAAATATCTAATACAAATCAGCCCCTACTGCAGCTTCTCATGATTTGCTACAAAGTTTACATTTTGTAGTTAGGTCACTGGGGAGGAGGCTGAGGAAATACTACTTCATGCCTGTAGCAGATCTTTAACTTTCAGCTTAGTGCATGTACCCAAGTGTACCCAAACCTGGCATAATACGGGTTAACGTAACGTATTTATACTGAGGAAAGTTCAAGCATTTGTGTGTTTTACATGTTTCTGGCACAGATTGGCTCTTGCTGCGGTCTCACCTTACTACAAAGTTCACAGTCAGTCTGATCACTGAGGGAGAGGAGACTAAGGAAATGCTTTTTTTCCCTGCAGCAGGCTCATGACATCATCTTAACCTGGACAAAATCACAGGACTGCAGTTAAAGGACAGCTAGAATAGGTGGAGCTTTTTTAATTCAATCTTATTTTATTGATAGGCAAAGTATCATTTCAAAGATGTACAGTATACATATAAGTCGTTCAATAACATATAACAAAGATATATATTTGTATATTCGTAAACATTTGTGCAACACTGTTGTCGTACCATCTCATGGTTTAGATAATTCGTGAGCTTTGGTTGAGTGATATGGTATATAAGCCTTTATACCTACGGCGTCTAATCTGGCTTAGTAAGGTTAGGCGAGCACCACTATCTACTCAACGAGTGGTGCCCACACATTACAAGTAGGCTAGGGCTTTTAATTCTGCACTGAGCACGTTTTCTCTGAGGGGGAAGCTCTGTGTGTGGCAGGTGGAGCTTTTTTAAACAAATTTACTATTATAAATTGTAAGAATTTTATTTATGCAGACTGAGAAAATGCTTCCCATTGTCAGACTCATGACATTGTCTCGCTTGACTGGCGCTCATTGTCTGATTTTATTGATAAGGTACAGCTTTAGGCCTCTTGCACACGGTACTGATGTTTGAGCATCAGCATTTTTGGATGTATTTTCTGGCGTATATATACAGTATGTATAATATATATGTATGTGTGTGTGCAAAATACTGACTGTAAGCTAGGATTTTTGGATTTTTTTTTCTACTGATCAAAATGCAGTGCTTGTTTACGCACCTTTGTGTACATAGCAAGCAACTTGCTGTGGGGGCACCAGAGCTTCAATTTTTGTATGGGGCAGTTCTCATTCTGGTTCAGTGATTTAAAAGATTAGGTCATCTGCACAGCGCGGTTAAATAATTCATTCATTCAAGGGTGCCCTGTACTTTCAAAACCCCTGTTTAACATTAAAATGAGTTAATGTCATTGCCATACCTGTAGACCCACTGGTAGATTTACTAAAACTGGTGCACTGAGAATCAGGTGCAGCTGTTTATGGTAGCCAATCAGCTTCGAACTTCAGCTTGTTTAACTAAGCTTTGCCAATAAAACCTGGAAGCCGATTGGTTTCTATGCAGAGTTGCACGATATTTTGCACTCTCCAGTTTTAGTAAATCGTCCTCACTGTGAGTTACCCATAGCCTGGGTGAAAAACTACTACTGGGATCGATCAGCACCATCCTTCCATTGATGACATTGGGTGTGCCCCAGCAAAAGAGAGAGAACCGCTGTCTAAGTTCAACATCTCTTTCCTTGTTGGTTTAGCGGAATTTTGTGTTTTGCTCATCTTCTTGTGCGTGCAACAAATCCCATAAATAAGATGTAATAAATAAAAAGAATAGAGCAAAGTGGACTTAAGTGTGCAGATATTTAATTTTTTTGAATTTAACAGTGACACCTAGAAATATTGATTCTTACACAGTACAGTGGAAATTTACATTTGTCCTAAATTCCTCATGCAAAACAGCAGTGCACTTTCCCTGCCTATGCACCCTGGTTTTGCAGCCCCATAGCTGCATATCTGCTGTAAGAGCTAAGGCTCTGCTGCTTCGGTCTACTGGGGTTGGGAGATTTGGAGGGGGATTTGGTGCCATCACTTCTGTGCTGCTCTCTGTTCTCCTAGCTGGAGCTGGAATTGTACCTGAGGACAGTGCAAAGAACATCCTTTGTGTGCTCCTTTCATCTTTTGGATCTGGGCTTCCTTCCACCTCACCTGCTGCTTCTTGGATATTCCACCATTAGTCATCAAATTACCAGTCAACAGTGGGGCAGCTCTGACATAAGGAAGCAAAGCCCAGCCTTTACCTATATGGCGAGCCAGCAAAGAATGGCGGCGTGTGTCTTGGCTTTGGTGGTTGCCAGTTTGTATTTTTTTAATTGATACTGGTACACTCAAGATGCCTTCCGCTGCCATTGTGCCCTTGCTGGGTGTCCAATGCTTCCTCTTTTTTAAGGAGGGGTGGGCTCCCTCCAGGCACACCAGCCCTAATCCATCTATGTGCTGCAATTTGGGAGACTCTCAAAATTATAGATTAAAGCCTAGTACACGGGCTGAATTTGGCAGGTTTAATAAAAAACACCCAACATTTGGCCCGTGTGTATGGCAGCCGGCCTGTCAGAAAACCAGCAGCCGACTGGCTTCCGATCAGAGCTTTCAGCCAATGGCTGGGGAGAGGGGGGGCGCCGCCCCCCTGTCAGAACACAATAGCTCAGCAGGGAAGATCGCTGCACTAACATCAGATTGTTAGTACAGCGGCTTCCATCTGAGCCGGCGCGTTTAATGAAAAAACTATTAGTGTGTACTAAGCTTTAGGTCTGCAATAAACTGGGACACTTTGATGTGGCCACTGCGGCTTACACATGTTTGCATATGTGTACGACTAATCCCCTTGTTTTTTAATATGAACGGTTAAACAGGGCTAATTTAGTTTTGTTGCAGGCTAGCTCGTAAGTAATCTGGGAAATTTTGTTTGTTTTTATGTGCATTGCCCTTCCATCTGCTCCTTGCTGCAAAGGCTAGTTATAGGTTGGGGTGGTTGCCAAATGTTTGTAGTTTTGTCCTGGCCCTGAGGCGTGTTGCTGTGGCTGGTGTAAATAGACCCTGACATTGTGAATAGGGCCCAAGACTTTAGGCTTTTCCACTCCTCCATTTAGCTTTTGTAAGCACAGGACAAGTCATCTGAGTGGTATAAACAACTTCCAAATAAATATTTCGTGCGTGTTTAGATGTTCATGCTTTAAAGAAGTTTTAGGCAAGTTTAGTCTCATTTACATGCATTTAGATTGTCTAATTGGTTCCTGGACGCACACAGTTTTATTTTCACCGCTAAACTGACCACACCTAAACGCAGGTAAACATAGTGTGACTGGCACCCTTAAAATCATTGCATGATTTTATATGGGTTTAGAAATGTCCTAAACACAGAGGTTTGACATTGGCAGCCTGAATAAAGACTCTTGTCTTGTATGTTCCTTAATAGCTTTTGAAAGCAAAAAGTGTTGGTGAGAGTTTCTCATAAATGAGCCATCCTTTATAGATTGTCCCTTTTTAACATGACAGGCTAATTGGCAAGTCGCAGGTTGAAGTAGGAGTGGTTAGGCAGCTCTTCACTCGGTAGAGTTTATTTTTGCTGTTCTGGGTCCCCTCTATGAATTCCATATTAAATGCTCATTTGAAAGGTTGGCAAATATTTAGATCACCCTCGAGCTCCGTGACCTGCCGACCTTTCAGCACATTCTTCAGAGGAGCTCTGTCTTTCTACGTTTTACTACACGGAATAAAATTACAGTTGTGTTTTCTGACTGGGCCAAACCAAACACACATTGTTCCTCCAGCACTGCTTTCTTGCAGTTGGTGTGTATTTTGTCAAGTTCCTGTGGTGGTTTTATAATGGGGCAGGAGCATTGTGGGGTTTTTCAATTAATCGGGCTTTTGTGTGCTTACTGCTATGCAAATGTGTAATTCACAGTCTTTTAGGGGCTTCTGGGAAAGCTGTGTACCAACTTTATTGTCCTTGCTGCCTCTACAAAACCTATATTTAAACTAGATTGCAGAACATTTTTCTCCTCCTTAACTGGATGAGATTTCCTGGACCAAGTTCACTAAAAGTCTTTTGCGTTTTCCACTTTAAAAAAAACTGTTAACACCAGAATCCAATTGCATATCTACAAAGTGATCAAGTACAGTGGAGTAGTCTTGTTTAAATCGAGAAATTTTCAATTTTTTTCTTTTATATTTTGCAAATACTTTTTTGCACAAGCACATACACGATAGTTTAGGTCTTTGAAATTGTTGATACAAATTATTTTTTTTTTTTTATAAAGTAAGTCTGTGAAATAGGAGCATTACACCAGGGGAGGTTATAGCACAGTTTTCAATTTATTATTTTAACAGATGGTAGTAATTAACTTTTATTTTACTTAATGTTTTTTCCCCACAATTTTATGAACCGCATTCATATCCACATGATAATTCTAAACCATGTTGTAAACATAAAGGAGTTGACCACTGCTTTCTTGGTAGAGCTTGGTAAATTGTGATTTTAAAAAAAAAACGCCTTTTTTTTTTTTTTTTTTTTTTTTTTTAGGTTTTAAACTTGTTTATTGAAAAGCAGTATAAACAACATCTTAGTCTGTCCATACGGTATCCAATTTTCTTGTACAACTTTGCTTTAGATTTACCAAAACCATATAATATGAGGTCAAACCTCAACACTTTATACTTGTATGCAATCAGGTAGGCCCTTGCACTATATAGTTGAAGATCAATCTAAAGAAAATTGAATAAGAAATAATGTAGGGCCAGCTTTAAGTGTGGTTGGTTTAAAAGAAAACAAATTTCAGGAGTTATGGTTTTTTGTATTAATACAACTACTTTACATTTTTTTTGTAATAAAGTAACATGTTACTAATACCGGTAGTATATAACTTTGATGTTTTCTTAAAACTTTTTACACAGGGAGCAAATAAAAAAATTGACTTTTATATTTGACGACATCTCTTGTAATTTTAGAAATTTCCAGTTTATAAAATGCAGTCATTAATGAGAAGATAGGAGGATTTGCAACATTTTGGGATTAACATTTTTTGAATTTGTGATCTCCTCTAGAAGTATCACTTAATGTTTAGATTTTTAAATGGTTTTTACCAAATTTTTTTCAGTTAAAATCAGATTTCATAACAGTAATTTTATAGTTTGGTTTCTCTAAGCCATTTCCAATTATGCTATTATTATTTATTATTATTATTATTATTATTATTATTATTATTATTATTATTATACTATTACACAAATCTCCCATTTTTGCTTGACATTTTTAGGTTTTAGATTTTAAGTCTAAAATATACAATTATTATTTTTTTTAAATCAATGTACACTTATTTTATTGGCGTTGGCGTTCCAATTGTTTAGAAATGCCCCTCTTGAATGCAACAGTTTTCAGTTTTATGTCTTTTGGGATTACATTTTTATCTTTACCCATCTTGGCGTTCATTAGTTCAAACTATAACTTATCTTAAGCTCATTATGCCCCTTTTGTGTTATCTTGTATTAAAATCTGTCAGCTATGACTGGTCTTCCAGGCACAGTCAGCAGAGCAGAATAAGTTAATTATTTACTTGTGTCACTCGGCCCCTTCATCTAATGAAATGCACAGCTGTGTTGGATCTGTGGATGGCTGTGGAGATCCCATTGTTACACGAGTCAGCAGAGGGTAGGAGCCGCAATGATGGAGAGTCCCCACTTCTTTCTGCTGTTTTGCCTTTCTGTGTCGATTTCATGGTTCTTTTATCACTCACTTTCACACAAAACAAACAACACAGCGACAGTCTGCTATGGGAACCGACTTGGCACATAAAAGGGGTTCTCAGGGGTTGGCTCTTTGCAAGGTACATTTAGTGCACGTTCGCCTTTTACAATGTCAAGTAAGTTGTTTACAAAAAGTACAGTATCCAGAAACAAAGTACAGTATTTCATACGAAAGTGTCAAAAACTGTAGTATTCTGTCAAATCTAAAATGTATAATATTTCATGGGGAGCCAAAAAATTTTCATTGCTTTGGGAAGTGTAAAAAGTACAGAATCCAGTCAGTGTTAAAATGATCCTTCTTGTAGCTGATACACATGCCAATGCTATTTAATTAAGGAGTAGATGTGACCTTGCAGATCTTGCTCGACTTGTTTGAATTATCTTTATTATTATTTTTTCCTTCTTTTTTTTTTGTTTTTCTTTAAGATTTATGGTAAAACTTTCCCTGCTGCTCAATCCCTTCCCAGTCCCTTAGATCCTTCCTTTTTTTTTTGTTTTTTTACCACCCTATACATTATTTCTGCTGTTTTCATGCCAATTCAGTGATGATATAAGTCCTTTCTCTTCTTCCTCTGTTGGGTGAATGACACTGGCTGTCATCCAACCCCTGAGGATGGTTTGTGGAGAGGATGAGCAGTTTAAGTTCAGCAAAAAAAAAATAAAACTAAATACTGGCGTTTGGCTTTAATGCCAGCCATTTCTTTCCTGCAGCCACGTGAGACGTCCCCACCAGGGGATTATTGCTAGCGGCTATACAATCCGCTTGCAATACTCGCATGTAAATTCCGGAAGGCTGGCTGTACCCAAGTTGATCGATCAACTTAGGTACATTCTTTCTGCCCGTACATGGTTTGAATCTCGTGTCCTGCTGAACTGGCCGAGATTCGAACAGTCTATGGCTGCCCTAAATCTCCAGTCCACTCTAGCATACTTCTGTTGAGATAGATCACCCAGAGAGGAATATTTTTATGTACACTGCCAGGATTTTAACAAACTTTGTTGCAGTCTTACATCTTTCTGCTCTGAAGGAATACCTCTTTGTTAGATTGTCTTGTGCAGCACTAATTCTGAATGGGAGTGACTTCATTTTTGATCAGATTATGCACTTGCAGAATTCTCATAAGGAGAGTGGCAGGGTCTGCATTCCTTTAGAAGTGATTAACCCATTAGGAGAATCTCACCAAAACTAAATTTTTTCTCGCAGCGGATGCCTAAAATCTTACATCTATCTTAGTGCAGATTTCAGGAAAAATCGGTGCGTCAGTCACACGAGCAGATAATGACATCTCTGGGGTTGTTCCATATACCAACTGTGTACAGAACGCCTCCAGGTTGCCATATTGCATTGCATTTTACAGAAAATTACAGTGCTGCAAATTAAAAAGAAAATATAATTTTTAATAGCAATAAATTACCAAATGGCTTGTGCCGCAAATGTAGGTTACATCATTTTTTTTTATTTGCAATAATTTTTATCCCAGGAAATGGAGTTACCCTTTAAGCTCTTTCTGTGGTCTAGTAGTTTACATTAGACCACAGCTCATTGACTCCCACAGTAGAGCTAAAAGTCTCAGCATTATCTGACACCAAGTGTGCTGAGATGGTTGATGGGCCGAGTTCTGCAATAGATATGCATAAAATTGGACAGCCATCCTACATAAATCCTGTATAATAATAAATAATCTCACCCTAGCTGATTGCAAATAAGGGATGAGTCAATCAACAGCTTCTTCTTTGATTAGGTGAAATGTGCTTGAACGCTGGGTAAGTGGCTTAAAGTAGAAGGAATGCCGGAACATTTCCATTTTGGATAGCATAAGAGAGGGTTATAACCTCTGTAATTGTTTTCCCCATCTGTGTGCCATAGGGGAGATTTCTTTCCACTTTCTGTCCCATAGCCACAGCCGGAACCTCTGGCTGTCAGCAGAAGTAGTTTTCCCTTTGAGAGATTTCTCCTCTATTCCTGTTCTATTCTTTAGATTTTCTTTCACTCTCAGCGATTGCAGTAACTAGCACAAATAAAGTGGGTGAATCTCCCCAACAGGAGAACAAACAGCAGTAAAAACTGACGGGTGTTCTAATCCCTCTCCACTCTATCTAAAACAAAAAAAAATAAAGTTTTGCACTTCATTATACTTATTACTTAGTTAACCTACAGCTTTTTAAATCTGTTCAGACAGTCTTGTGATCACGGCATCCCCCACCACACAGTGGAAGTTTGTTATTCACGGGATTACCAGATTTATATCCCACCTTCAATCCATCATGAATGCTGCTGCCAGACTCATCCACCTTACAAATCGCTCTGTGTCTGCTATTCCGCTCTGTCAATCCCTCCACTGGCTTCCTCTCACCCAACAAATTAAATTAAATTCAAAATACCTACTTATAAAGCCATCCACAATTTAGCCCCCAGCTACATCACTAGCCTCAAAATACCAACCTAATCGTTCTCTTCGTTCCTCTCAGGACGTCCTGCTCTCTAGTTCCCTTGTCATCTCCTCCAATACTCGCCTCCAGAACTTTTCCAGAGCCTCTTCAATCCTATGGAACTCCTTACCCCAATCTGTCCAATTGTCTCCTACTCTATTAGCTTTTACACGATCCCTGAAAACCCTCCTCTTTAGAGAA
Organism: Lithobates clamitans; assembly: GCA_037952925.1. Taxonomy (NCBI): domain Eukaryota; kingdom Metazoa; phylum Chordata; class Amphibia; order Anura; family Ranidae; genus Lithobates; species Lithobates clamitans. The sequence continues at coordinate 491,902 of JBBGZY010001026.1, read as the reverse complement.
GCCTATCCTACCCACACCTAACAACTGTATTTTCGTTTTCTCCATCAGCTCACCCCCCACAGTTATTACCTTTTCTGTATCACTTGACCCTCCCTTCTAGATTGTAAGCTCTAACAAGCAGGGCCCTCTGATCTCTCCTGTATTGATTTGTATTGTAAGTGTACTGTCTGCCCTCACGTTGTAAAGCGCTGCACAAACTGTTGGTGTTATATAAATCCTGTATAATGATAATGATTGAAAAAAAACTTAAAACGAATGCAGCCACCACATCTAAGGACTGGTAGCCTGCAATATAAACTTTTTTTTTTAGCTATGCTTTAACTAGGTGCAGAGTGAGTGCTCTGTGCAATTATTCAATGACATGATATTTCCGCTGTTGCAACCTGTTTGATTTGTGTAAAATTGGCACTTGGTGACTATGGTTGCTGTTTGGTTTGCATCTAAAACGGGCAGTTAACAGCTTTTAACATTTGTTTAATTTTCTCGGCAGGTGTGTGTGGTTTGATCGTTCCTCAGGAAGATATGCCCTTCTGTGACACTGGCATCTGCCCGGACATCATCATGAATCCTCATGGCTTTCCATCGCGTATGACGGTAGGTGAATTTTTTGTTTCACTCTATAGGCCATAGACTGAGATCATTCAGTACAGAGCATGTTTGACAGGTGAAATAGTTTCACCTCTGTATTTGGATAGATTTTGATTCTAGCGCTAATATAATTGTTTATGTAATTGTTTTTGAAGTCCTATAGATTCCCAATTTCATCAATAGTTTTGTGTGGATAACAGTTGGGTTTTCTTTTTGAATTGCCCTGTATTTGCCTCCAGTCTTGGTGGCTGCATTAGTTTGATTTTTTTTTTTAGTCCTCCTTTCCCTTATTTTCACCTGGTGATCCTGCCAGTAAGTGTTGCTTTTCAAAAGAACAAGCTCTCTTGCAGAAGTAGCAGTTACAGGGATGAGACAAACCTCTTTCAACCACCAGTGATCAGCTTGTATTTATGTAAAACCTTGATCCTAAAAGGAAGAATATGTAGCAACACCTGCTTATAAAGTGTGAACTGGGGTTCAGCTTCAATTTGTTTAGTGTATTTTTTGTGTTTTTTTTTTTGGGGTGGGGGGCGTTTTTATAATTCACTATATTTTTAGAAGTAGATCACATAATGTAAAGGATAGAAACATTGTATCCAGCCTTCAGAATCAACAAAAATGCTATAAAAGAGCCACTTCTTGTTAACATTACATGTGAAAGGACTAATGATGAGAAGAGAAAACCCTCATTCCAGAGTACATGAAAGTACAAATATAATCAGAGAAAAAGGGAAGATATTAATAAGATTATGAATCCTACACCGCCCCCAGAGTCCCTTCATTTCCCAGTCACTAACAAAGTGCCATTGTGTGGGGCAGCAATACTGGGGCCATGACAGGGTGCGCATATCCATAAAAAAAATACATATTTGCAAGATCAAAAATAGGGTAGGGTAGAGGATGAAAGAAGAAAAGGGCCGGAAGGCAGTCAAGGTGTTTAGTGTATCTAAATCTGCTGGTACTTCTAACTCCCCCCCCCCCCACCAGACTGGCAATGCTGCTGTCCAGTGGTGCCCCCTATCAGTGGCGGCTGGTGAAGTTTTAGGATGGGGGGGCACCAGACCCCACCCTTACTTTTTGACCCCTCCCACTTGGTGAAAATGGGCATGGTTTCAGCTAAATCGTGGCTCTAAGGTGGTGTGGTTAGCATTTGAGATGCACAAGGGATGGAGGGAGAGGGATGGAGGGACAGCAGACCCAGATCCTACACAACGATAGAAATATGTGTATTCTAGAAAGTTTAACAATCAGCAGGTAATGATATTCCAAACACCTGGTGTTAGCGCTTCAATCATCCTGGCACCATGGATGTTATATTATCAATCAAACTGCCCGGCCGTAGTAACAGATACTACGAACGCTGGGTGGAAGCTACTCAGCGCTTTGGAAAGCACCGCAAGGCGGGCTAAACGCCCGCAAATACAGCGTCACGTCTGCAATCTCGTGATTGCATAGACGTGTGGCGCTTCCCATAAGTGCACTGTATCCGGCGTCCAAACACAGTGCACTTAAAGACCTTTTTTGTAGTGTTTTTTTTTTTTTGTTTTTTAAGGGCCAGCAATAAAAATATATTTTTTTTTTTTGTGACTGCCTGGAGGGGGGCGGCGCCCATGCGCCCCCTATGGACAGGCCGCCACTGCCCCTATGTACCTTAATCCAGAGTGGCAGCACTCTAATACAGGAGGTGTGTTACTGGCCAGATCGCCACGTAAAAGCAGGGGGGGGACTAATACAGCCACCACATCTGATTGGTAAGCTGCATTATATTACATTTTTGGGTTTAATACCGTTTTATTCGTACCCTTCCATGCTGATCAACTTGTGGAGAAAGCTCTCCTGCTATAGGCCTAGTTTCAGCTGGCAGGTGCCAAATTATTTTATAGGCAGATTTCTGAGGAATACCGAACTGGCAATGTGTTTTCATTCTTTTTGAAGAAATCTATAACTGTATGCGCTTTATATATTTGGATAGGTCTACCTGAGTTTTTGACAATACCATCAGCATTTTGTAATTTATGATGCTGGAATCCTTCTTAGGCCCCTTAGACACGATCGGACCGATCGGATCCACCTGTCCGTTTTTCAGGCAGATCCGATCATGCCACCCATTAACTTCTATGTGGAGGTGGATGTCAGTGGATATGTGTCTGCTGACAACGGCCTGGCATCCGATCCATCAAGATCCGCTGAAAACAGACGTATGGCGATACGTTCGCCATCTGTCCAGCGGGTCGGATGAAAACGTACAGGCGGTCCATTTTTATCCGATCTCCGCATAGAGGAGAGCGGGGCTCTGACAGGACCATCTCAGCACAGTGAGCGGAGATGGACCCGTCATCCACCTGCTCAGCGGGGATCAACGGAGCGATCTCACACTGAGCAAGCGAAGTCTGTCAAAACAGATCTGCCCTGTCTGAAAGGGGCCTAAAACTGTTTTCCTGAAAGTGAAAGTAATAAACTTCCAGCTGACTTTAATGCTGGCTTTAGGGACATTGAGAACACTGAATTAAATTCCATGTAAGATAGTTTACTTCTAATCCACAGCAATTCCATTTGCCACGGTGTAGAAAATTGCGGTGGTCTCCTGACATCGCTATTGTTAACTGACTGAAGACAAAGTTTTGCACTTTAGTATATATTCTATCTTGGATTTTGATCGCCCCCTAGTGTTAACCCCTTCCCTGCCAGTGACATTTACACAGTAATCTGTGCATTTTTAAAGGCACTGATCGCTGTATAAATGTCAGTGGTCCCAAAAATGTGTCAAGTGTCAGAACTGTCCACCGCAATGTCACAGTACCACTAAAAATCGCTGCTCACCGCCATTACTAGTAAAAAAATAAATAAATACATAATAAAAATGCCATAAATCTATCCGATAGTTTGTAGACGCTATAACTTTGCGCAAACCAATCAATGTACGCTTATTGTTGTGTTTTTGTTTTTTTTTAACCAAAAACATGTAGAAGAATATATATTGGCCAAAACTGATCTGATGAAGAAATTAGATTTTTTTTAAAAAACATTTTTGGGGATATTTATTACAGCAAAAAAAAAATATATATATACCGTATTTATCGGCGTATAACACGCACTTTTTTCCCCTTAAAATCAGGGGAAAGTCGCAGGTGCGTGTTATACGCCGATCCCCTGCAATTCTGAGCTGTCACAATTTTAAAATCGCCGACCGCGATTTGAAAATGGTGCCGCCGGCGCCGAAATACACAGAGCCGGTCCTCGGCTCTTTCCGGCGGCTCTCGTTTACTTTCAGCTCCACTCGTAGTCCCGAGCGGAGCTATCCGAACTGGTAACTGGTATCATCTGCCTGGCTAGGTCATGGAACGAGACTGTGTGAATCTCAGGACTGTATAGATATATATACACAACACAATCTCCTGTGCTCGGGGGCTTAGTCTATAGGTGGGTGGTGCAGCCAACCCTTTGGATAGAGTGCGGTATGTCAATGGTCTTGCTGCCCTCCTCAGAACAATGGGTATCCTTAGAACTGAAACATATAGAAAGAAAAAGTTCAGAACAAAGAAAGGTGACTGGCAGGAACAACCAGATACTTTAGATGAAAGAAGTACGTGAAAATGATAGAGACTAGGATTTACAGTATTGCCCAAAAGTTTTAGGCAAGTGTGAAGAAATGCTGTAAACAAAGAATGCCTTCACAAATAGATATTTTAATAGTTTATTTTTATCAATTTCCAAATGTGTTGGAGGCTTACAAATTGGGAGAGGAACAGCCAAACTCTGCTACTAAGGTGAGTTTGTGGAAGACTGTTTCATATCACAGGTCATACACCATGACAAGCCTGAGCACAGCAACAAGACACAAGGTAGATATACTGCATCAGCAAGGTCTCTCCCAGACAGATTTCAAAGCAGACTGGGCTTTAAAGATGTGCTGTTTAAAGTGGAGTTCCACCTACTTTTACAACTCTTCAGCTAAACTGTCACTAAACTGTGCACTGTAAACGAATTGGATATTTAAAAAAAAAAAAATCTCAGCACCTACTGTATATCTGCTGTATTCATTTTTCACTTCCTCCTCCCTGGCCGTGGCCCATTGCATCATTTCCTGTTTGCAATGCCTTCTGGGAAGGGGCGGCAGCTTCCTCTGACACTGCCGTTGCTATGGAAACCTGACCTGAAACCTATTACACTGCTTGTGCTGCACTGAGCATGTGCGAGATCTGCAAGGATGAGATCCAGGAAGAAATGCAGTCTGGCTTCAGATGCCCAGACTTAAGATGGCCACGGCCTGCTGTAAGTTTATAAAATAAACTACTGCTATAAATTAACAAAACAGACCTTAGTTTACAGACTAACTTTACTAGAATACATTAAGCTTGTGTATTATAGGGGTATTTTTATTTAAAAAGTATAATTTCGTCCGGAACACCACTTTAAGCTCTTTTGAAGAATCACAAACAACGTTGAGAACCATAGATGCAGTGGGTGGCCAAGGAAACTTAAATGTAGCAGATGAGACGCATCATGGTTATTCCCTTCAACATCAGAAGATGAACAGCAGTGCCATCAGCACAGAACTAGCAGAAACCAGTGGGACCCAAGTATACCCATCTACTGTTTAGAGAAGTCTGGCTAGAAGTGGTCTTCATGGAAGAATTGCGTCCAAAAAAGCCATACTTCTGACGTGGAAACAAGACTAAGCGACTTAACAATGTAAGAAAACATAGGAACTGGGGTGCAGAAAAATGGCAGCAGGTGCGTTAGAGTGATGAGTCTAAATTTGTAATATTTGGCTATAGCAGGAAGCCGTTTGTTCTTAGAAGGGCTGGAGAGCGGTACAATAATGAGTGTCTGCAGAAAACAGTGAAGCATGGTGGGGGGTTCCTTACAAGTTCTGCAAATAGAGTTGGGAGATTTGGTCAGAATGAATGGTGTCCTCAATGCTAAGAAATACAGGCAGAAACTTATCCATCATGACTTACAGATAATGTTATTAAGAACTATCTTCAGCGTAAAGAACAAGGAGTCTTGAAAGTGATGGTTTGGCCCCCACAGAGCCCTAATCTCATCAAGTCTGTCTGGGATTATATGCAAAGACAAAAGGTTGTGAGGCAGCCTACATCCACAGAAGATCTGTAGTTAATTCTCCAAGATGTTTGGAACAACCTACCTACCGAGTTCTTAAGAAAAAAAAAAAAAAAAAGTGTGCAAGTGTATCTAGAAGAATTGATGTGGTTTCGAAGGCAAAGTGTGGTCACACAAAATATTGATTTGATTTGGATTTCCCTTCTGTTCATTTACTTTCCATTTTGGTAATTGCTAAAAATATATTATTTACACTTCTATTTCTGAAAGCATTCTTAATTTACAGCATTTTTTCACACCTGCGTAAACTTTTGCACAGAGTAAAATGCACACATTTGAACACACACAAAAAAAAAATGGATAACGTACTATTTAAAATATTCACTGACAATCTATTTTGGCCTCTTGCACACTGCAGCTTGAAAACACTCAGTAAAGCATTTTATTATTTTTTTTTTTTACTAATCTAAAATGCAGTCTATTGTTTACAATGTGCCTGTCCACACTGGCACGTAAACAAGCACTGAATATTGTTCAGTAAACAAAATACATAAATCCGAGTTGCCCGTCAGTATTTTTGTGTGTTTACTTACAAATACTCTCAAATATGCATGGATGCCACACTTCCTGCTTGTGTGTACATACTCGCAAATATGTGCAAGTGATCTACAGCCCATCCTCCGCTTTTTTTTCTTGCCAGGTCTGTCTCATGTTCATACATCAGTACAGTGTACAAGAGGCTCTAGGCACACAGTGACACTTCTAGTAGTAGGATGACTTGCACCACACATCAGAAATGGAATGCTTCTGATAGCTTCCCAACCAGTAGACTCCACCACAAGGACCGTAGAAGCACATATTGAAGCCTGCTTTTGTTTACTCAACATATCACACCAAAAAACAAAGTCTAAATTCTCCACCCCTTAACGATGAACCATGTTTGGAAACCAGATCCTCAAACCCCCAGATATACCTGTTAAACGTTGTCTGGAGACCCATGTGTTCATTTCACACTCCACAGCCTAAATGCTTTTATCTTGTAAAATACTTCCAAAATAGGTAAAATATTTGCAAGTCTTTTTTTGTTTTTTTTGCAACTTACTATGTGCTACACTGTAATCTGGACCACTTTAGGTACAGATATATAATGTATCTCTTGTGTTTACTGCATAGACTAGCCTGGAGAAGATCAGCAAACACAGGGTACCGGTCATCTAACTCAGTGTAGAATAGTCAGTGCTATTGTTTGTTTTTTTTTTGGGGGGGGGGGGTTCCATGCAAATGTATGGTTGTGGATGATTAAGCACATAAAAATTAGATTCTGCAGAGTTCAGAGTTATAAGATCCCTACTCCACACATCATGGACAACAACAATTCGCAAAGACATTTGGGTCAATGTTAAAGTGTTACTAAACCCAGGACCCTGCATTTACTATATCTGGTCTCCCACAGTACACAGAACATGGAAATGCAATAATTTTAGTAACTATAAACTGCTAAATACCCTTTTTCTCATCAGCAGTATATAGCAGTCTTATGACTTCTATGAGTGCTTGGTTAAAGCTTGTAGGAGGAGTTTTCATTCTTCTCTGATTGTCCTATGAGGCAGAAGGGCCCCTAAACCCTCTGCCTGGACAATGCTGATCACATGCACCCTCCTAAGAAGAAAAAAAAAACTATCTAGCAATACACACCAAACTGAGCATGTGCAGAGTGTCCCCAAGGCTCTGTTCTATCAGGTGATGGATTGGGGACTGTGGAAGGAGACGATCAGAGAAGACGGGATCAAACAGCCTTTTTGCACAAGGAGCAGGAATAACCTCTTAGGTTCCACAGTGAGTATAACAAGCATGCTTTACTGCATATACACACTGTTTTTACTGTTGTGGGTTTAGTAACACTTTAGTGACACTCTGAAGATTGCCATACTTTTTCAAACTCAAAAGTTATGCTTTTAAAACTCAATAGAAAATGCAACACAATAGCTATAAAGCTCTTCAAATTAGAGAGCTTTTCTGAAAGTCAAGCATTACGGAACAGATGAAAATGTTAAATTGCACATATTATCTTTTGACTATTAAGGTTTCCTACATAAAGGAACCTTCCATAATTTTGTCGTAATATCTCATAATTGTCTGCATTGATGCAAAGCAACCGATCCACTTCTACTGTTCATTCTCCCATTCAGACATAATAATTAACATATCTGAATTCTGCTTTTTTTGGTGTGGTCTTCTTGTGAAAAATCCATCTTTTATGAGCTCAAGTGTTTTTTTTTTCCATGTATACATGCAGGTGGGAAAACTTATTGAACTGCTTGCTGGGAAGGCAGGGGTGCTGGATGGCAGGTTCCATTACGGAACGGCCTTTGGAGGCAGCAAGGTTAAAGACGTCTGTGAAGACCTAATAAGATATGGCTACAACTACTTGGGAAAAGATTATGTTACCTCTGGAATCACTGGGTAAGACCCTCTTAATAAAGTGGGATTAAATATATTCGGATGGTATCATGCTATAGATAGTAAGTGGATATATTTGTTATACCCTTTTCTTCATTGTAATGTTGTCAAAATGAAAGAGCACCAGTGACTCTATTGGGCTCTCCATTGTGTGCACCAGTAGAGTACCCTGGTGCCTTTGAAGGGGGCACGTTTGGTGATGCACCCTCTGTACAAGTGGTAAGATCTGCGGAAAGGAATGATCATCTTCTGGCTTTAGCTAGTGTGACAAAAGCTTTTCATGAGTGCATTCTGTTTGGTAATAGGATTTTCTTGCAGATAAAGCTGCATGTCTGATAATGTTGGAGACATTTTTTATATTGATTTCCACACATGATGCACAAATTGTTTCTAAAGAAAAAATTTGCGCTAGGTGTACAAACAGTAACTTAGTGAATATCACCCGTGAAGGAAAATCCTGCAGCTATGCACTATACCTTGATAAGGGCACTACTAAATAGATATAACAAAAAGCACAGCGCTGGATATAAATGCAAAAATACAACAAAAATTGATATTACTATTAAAGCACCAACAACTTTCATATGTGGTAAAAGAAAAAAAGAAAAATAAACAATAACATGAATGCTTCACTATAGTGATATATATGCGTGAACAATAACATGGATGCTTTACTATAGTGATATATATGCGTGACTATTCCCAGTTTTTTATCCACACATTTAGAAAAAGTCCAAAGATGCAAAAATTATGTCAAAACAAATGTCCAAAAAAGCAATTAAATGTGACTTTCTATGAATAATAAATCCGTGACTGTCACCGTGTTGAAATCCCGTCACCTGGTATAGATTGAAGGCTTACCGGATAGCCTCTGATTAGAGGCATAGAGCTAATAGCTTGGGGTTTGCCCTCCACAGCGGCTGGAACTTTAGCTGGGATGATGGATGTAGATCCACAAACGATCGCCACAGGCTTCCAGACAGCGGTACAATCAGGGAAGAGAGCTCTCACCGTGTTTAAAAGAAAAGAGAAAACTCCAATGGTGTAGAACGTTTTATCTCTTGTTTATTAAAAGTCGCCTCACTGGCATCCATAAAAACACTTTTCCTTGCAAGGAACCAATACAGCTTTAAAACGAAACTTCTCGCATGCGCCGTCGGTACGAGCGTGTCAATCCTACGGCTGTTTCGTCAGAAATGACATCATCAGGGGCACCCTTGGTACAGGGGACTCCCGCGCACATGAGCGTTTGCAGGTATACAACTGCTTTAAGCTGCCCATAGATGGATTAAATCTCGGCTGGTTCAGCAGGGACCGCCCGAGATTCGATCCATGTATGGGCAGACTGTACCAAAGTTGATCCATCGATCAACTTGGGCACAACCAGCATGTCGGATTATTAGCATGCAATTATTGCCAGCGGCTATAGCTACTAACAGTAAACACTGTCTTCTCCTGGCAGGGACGACTCTCCTAGCTCCATGGGAGGGATTCCCCCATCAACTATGGTCTGCCTTAGATGAAAGTAATGAAATTGTACCTTTTTCTGTATTTGTGTAGATTTAAGCAAGATAAATTTGATTTAAATCAAATCGATACAAATCACAATTTAAATCACTAGTAAAAAGGCTTGATTTAAACCAACTCGATTTAAATCATAATTTGACAGACAGTCCCATTCACTTTAATGGGACGGCTGGTGATGCGGCAGGGACACAACAAGGTGAAGGCGTGGCGGCAGCAGGTGATTGGATGCCCACTAACAGATGCTGCCATGATGGATCTGAAATGACAGGTGCTCTTTAAATGTAATGCCCTGTACACACGGTCGGATTTTCCAACGGAAAATGTGTGATAGGACCTTGTTGTCGGAAATTCCGACCATGTGTAGGCTCCATCACACATTTTCCATCGGATTTTCCGACACACAAAGTTTGAGAACAGGGAATAAAATTTTCCGACAACAAAATCCGTTGTCGGAAATTACGATCGTGTGTACACGAATCCGACGGACAAAGTGCCACGCATGCTCAGAATAAATAAAGAGATGAAAGCTATTGGCCACTGCCCCGTTTATAGTCCCGACGTACGTGTTTTACGTCACCACGTTCAGAACGATCGGATTTTCCGACAACTTTGTGTGACTGTGTGTATGCAAGACAAGTTTGAGCCAACATCCTTCGGACTGTCCGTTGTTGTCGGAATGTCCGAACAAAGTCCGACCGTGTGTACGGGGCATAAGACTTATTCTTGCTGGTAGTTAGAATCTTTAATATTTGCCAACAAAATGAAGGTTTCTTATTTAGAATAATAGGCTGTCAGGTTAGTAAAACAGCGATATCAGAACCGATTCAATCATACAGTTTGTAGTGTACATATATTTGCAAAACAATGGGATAAAGGAATATTCCTGAGCTTGGATTCATTGAATGAGTTTATCAAAAATGTAAATATTGCAGAATATACAGCCTCATGCTACATAACTAAGCTCCATTTCACGCTGAATAAACTAAATTATTAATGTATCTTAAATAGAAAACTCTTTAGATAGATTTTTACTCCAAAAGCAATTTATTAAAATAAATTTGATCAAAATAAAAAAAAATCCAATTTAAAAAAAAGTGTTTTTTTTTTTTTTTTTTTTTTTTTTTTTATCATGTCTTTTTTTTTTTTTTATCCACCCTGGATTTAGCACTTCTACGTCCCTAAATGATAGTGCTTGGGCCTAGTTCAGTGAATGCTTGTGGAAAAGTCATAGCTACTTGACCCATTCTCGTTTTCATTGGGACGGTGGAGAATGCTCAGTTCATGTTATTATCTGGCACCTTATGATAACTTCCTTTAAATGGGGAGAACACAAGTCCGGTGCCTGTCTGACTTTTCTCTCTTTCATCTTACAGGGAGCCACTTGAGGCCTATATTTACTTTGGGCCAGTATACTATCAGAAGCTAAAGCACATGGTGCTGGATAAGATGCATGCTCGAGCTAGAGGACCCAGGGCTGTCCTTACCAGGTACAGTGTACTCGTATATCTGTATAAAAGCACGTGATCAGGGGTCAGAGAGGTGTGCTGTATGTAATATAATATTTGACCACTTTCCTTTAGCTTCCCCTGCAATTTATCTCCGAGTACAGTGCATCCGGAAAGTATTCACAGCGCTTCACTTTTTCCATATTTTGTTATATTACAGCCCTATTCCAAAATAGATTAAATTCATTATTTTAATTAAAATTTTACAAACAATACCCCATAATGGCAACATGAAAAAAGTTTGTTTGAAATCTTTTCAAATGTATTAAAAAAACACATGTACATAAGTATTCACAGCCTTTGCTCAATACTTTGTTGAAGCACCTTTGGCACCAATTACAGCCTCAAGTCTTTTTGAGTATGATGCTACAAGCTTGGCACATCTATTTAGGGCAGTTTCTCCCATTCTTCTTTGCAGGATCTCTCAAGCTCCATCAGGTTGGATGGGCAGCATTTGGTGCACAGCCATTTTCAGATCTCTCCAGAGATGGTTTATTTATTTTATTAAAGGTGTTTATTTGTAGTTTTCATTTTTGAGCTACACAAAACAAGAAAATGCCATCTAACATGGCGATGGCAGCAGTATTGTTAGCTATACTGCATCAAAAAATACAAGTCAGGATAACATATGCTAGACCAATTCGGAATAACATGTCCTTAGCCTAAAAAATAATGATATGCTGTACAAAAAGTAATTTGTACAGCATATCAGGGGCAAGCTATAGCAACCAGAGAAAAAGAAAAACACACCCCCAATAAAAGTAACCAAGGCAACAAACAGCCACACACAACCTCACATCATACATGCACATGCTCACACACACACACAGACAATGCTCTGTCCAATTTCAATAGAAGGTATACCACAGACCCATCTCCAGAGATGTTCAATCACGTTCAAGTCTGGACTCTGGCTGGGCCACTCAAAGAAATTCACCGTTGTGTCCCGTAGCCACTCCTTTGTTATCTTGGCTCTGTGCTTAGGGTCATTGTCCTTTTGGAAGATGAACCTTCGTCCCAGTCTGAGGTCCAGAGCGCTCTGGAGCAGGTTTTCATCAAGGATGTCTCTCTACATTGCTGCATTCGTCTTTCCCTTGATCCTGACTAGTCTGCTAATTCCTGCTACTGAAAAACATCCCCACAGCATGCTTCACTGTAGGGATGGTATTGGCCAGGTGATGAGCGGTGCCTGGTTTCCTCCAGACATGACGCTTGCCATTCAGGCCAAAGAGTTCATTCTTTGTTTCATCAGACCAGAGAATTTTGTTTCTCATAGTCTGAGAATCCTTTAGGTACCTTTTGGCAAACTCCAGGCGGGCTGTCATGTGCCTTTTTACTGAGGAGTGGCTTCCGTCTGGCCACTCTACCATATAGGCCTGATTGGTGGAGTGCTGTAGAGATGATTGTTCTTCTGGAAGGTTCTCCTCTCTCCACAGAGAAATGCTGGAGCTCTGTCAGAGTGACCATCGGGTTCTTGGTCACCTCCCTGAGTAAGGCCCTTCTCCCCCGTTCGCTCAGTTTGGCCTAAATTCCATACCAAACCCCTTGTTAAAGGGGCTTCCAGATTCCGATAAGCCCCCCGCCCGCAGACCCCCACAACCACAGGCCTGTGTTGTGGGAATGAGGCCCTTGTCCTCATCAACATGGGGACAAGGTGTTTTGGGGGGCTACCCCAAAGCACCCTCCCAATGTTGAGGGCATGTGGCCTGGTACGGTTCAGGAGGGGGGGGTGCTCTCTCGTCCCCCCCTCTTTTCCTGCGGCCTGCCAGGTTACGTGCTCGGATAAGGGTCTGGTATGGAATTTAGGGGGACCCCCAGGTCTTTTTTTTTTTTTTTTTGGTTCGGGGTTCCCCTGTGGGGAATTCCCATTCCGTTTTTATCAATGAACTTCTATGTGTATTGTCGGACCAGCAATGCAATAGCCACGAGTAGTTTTAAATGGCTCTTTTCCTTTGAAATGTCATTTTGCTGTCAGACTGTTCTAAACACGAGAAACATGCGCCCCTTTACAGGCATACTATAGACACCCCCCCAGCTATGAAATTGAAAGGGATATTACGCTTTTATTGTTTGACTTTAAGCATTATTAAAATCACTGCTCCTGAAAAAACGGCCGTTTTTAAAACTTTTTTTTGCATTGATCCTTGTCCCCTGGGGCAGGACCCAGGTCCCCAAACACTTTTTATGACAATAACTTGCATATAAGCCTTTAAAATTAGCACTTTTGATTTCTCCCATAGACTTTTAAGGGGTGTTCCGCGGCATTCAAATTTGCCGCGAACACCCCAAATTGTTCGCTGTTCGGCGAACTTACGAACAGCCAATGTTCGAGTCGAACATGTGTTCGACTCGAACTCGAAGCTCATACCTAATAGACCAGTGTGTGACTTTCCAAATCGTGTCCAATCAACTGAATTTACCACAGGTGGGCTCCAATCAAGTAGAAACATCTCGAGGATGATCAGTGGAAACGGGATGGAGCTCAATTTTGAGTTTCATGGCAAAGGCGGTGAATACTTATGTACATGGGATTTTTTTCTGTTTTTTATTTTTAATAAATTTGCAAAGATTTCAAATAAACTTCTTTCATGTTGTTATTATGGTGTATTGTCTGTAGATTTTTGAGGAATAATAATGAATTTGAATCCATTTTGGAGTAAGGCTGTAACATAACAAAATGTGGAAAAAGTGAAGCGCTGTGAATAGTTTCTGGATGCACTGTATGTGCAGCTTTTGCACAGAGCTGCAGAGATGAAATCACTTCAGGGGAGGGTGTTGTACACTTTTAAAATACAAACTTATGAGTGTCTGCAGGTAGCAGTAAAGCATGGTGGAGGTTCCGTGTAAGTTTGGGACTGGATTTGGGGCTGGATTTGGGGCTTCAAATGGAGTTGGATTTGGTCAGGATCATTGGTGTCCTCAATGCTCAGAAATACAGGAGGATATTTATCCATCATGCCATACATCCACAGAAGATCCATGGTTAGTTCTCTAAGATGTTTGGAGCAAACTTCCTGCCGAGTTTCTTAGAGCACTGTGTGTACCTAGAATTACTGATGATGGTTTGAAGCCATAGGAGGTCACACCAATTATTGATTAATTTGGATTTCTCTTCTGTTTATTTACTTTACATTTCGTTAATTGATAAAAATAAACTATTAACACTTCTTATTCTGAAAGCATTTCTAATTTACAGCATTTTTCACACCTGCCAAAAACTTTTGCACATTAGTGTAGATAGAGAAAATCTGTTGAATCAGAACCTCTGGTTTGCAAACTTGTTCCACATCAATGAAGTAGAACGTACGGAAGCCAATGATTTAGTATCTGCTTGCCCCAACAGCTGACCTTTTCTTCTAAAAATGCTAGTCATGACCATCTTCTTTCTACTTCAAAACTAATTTATTTTGAAACCCAACTTCAGCTAAAACATTTCATTTGGAATAAAGTAGGGAAGGAGTAGAATTGTTCTTTAACGTGGACATTGACAAAAACACATTTTTGGTAGAGCGGGGAAGGGTTAGAACATCTGTTAGTTTCTGTGGCTGTCTGTGCCTTCCTGCCACAGTGACAACCACTCGACCCAGTTCTTGTATGGGTGTCACAGGGACATATAGTGAAGGGTAAATCTACACAATGGTTTCAGACTTGACTGAAATTTTAGTTTTTCCCCACTATATCCAAAATGGATAAAAAAAATTCTGCTGATTGACATTAAGAATAAGTGTCAGCGTTAAAAAAAAAAATATCTTGCACTCATATTTGAACTGTATTTTCTGCTGTTGCATAAGGGCAGTTAATAGTGTGAATACACTCTTCAGTTTGGCCCTAGTAAAGCATGTTCTTTGCATTTTATGATATGCTGAAAAAAGTAGACATTTTTGCTCTTCTCTGTAGAGTAATCAATAGAAAGAAACTGTCAGTGAGTGACATCTCGGGCTCTGGATGTTTGTAGAAGGCTGGACAGGATAATGTGTTCCCCTCTTGCATTCGTGTAGTGCAGCGTCTGTAACATCTGCAGCTGACGGGGCGGCTCTGCTGTCAGGAAAAGCTGTCACCATATCCTGCTTGTCTTCAGTTTGTTTAATGTGCTCAGCTTTTGTTTCGAGCAGCTTCAGTGGAGGTTTTCCAAGTCAAACACCTTGGCTACTATTTAACTGCTTTCAGGATCATATCTCCATAGTATGTGAAAACCTCTAAACAGTGACAACAACTTTGAATTACATGATGCTAACATCTATACTGTATCCACTCATTGCTCTATACAGATGAGTAAAATAGGGTTGTTTTGAACAGGCACTCTTTCAGTTTTTCGGAGGCAACCTAAATGTATTCATCCACTTTATACACCATTGTAACTGAGATCAGAATGCTGTAAACTAGCGTGGGATAAAGTGATTCTATCCAATCTCTCTTGGTTAGAGACATTGCCCATTCAAAGTGACTGTGTTTCCCAAACACCCAATGTATAGTTGTCCATCAACACCCCCTTGTCGCTTACTCAGCCTTTTCAATCCATTAAAAATGAAATATAACTTTTTTTTTTTTTTATTATTATTATTATTATTATTATAACAACGGAGACTGATCAGGTGGTTATACGGAAAGCACCATCACATCAAGCAGTTGTTTAAAATGTATTACATTCTAGTTTCATAATGCTACAAATCATATTGTTTCTCCATTATGTCCCTCCAGGCAACCCACTGAAGGACGCTCTCGTGATGGTGGTTTGCGTCTCGGTGAAATGGAACGAGATTGTTTGATTGGTTATGGAGCCAGCATGCTGTTGCTCGAGAGACTGATGATTTCTAGTGATGCTTTTGAGGTGGACGTCTGTGGAGAGTGTGGCCTGCTGGGCTATTCTGGCTGGTAGGCAATCTGAAAGGTCTTTTCGGGTGTAACTAGTTCAAAGTGACTTTGTTGCTACATGAAATACATTTTAAAAAATGCTTCCTTTAAAAGAAGACCCTAATACTTACCTTACTTATCCAGGCTTGCTGCCCATGGGTCTCTGTTGTAGGTGACTATAAATATATTTTTATTTAACTAACAAACATGTTATACTTACCTGCTCTGTGCAATGATTTTCTGTGCCTATGAGGAGGCAGAGAGGTAAGTATAAGAGAGTGGAGAGAGGGCACAAGTAAGTATAGAGGGGGGGCTGGAGCTGCATTCAGATGTTTTTTTTACTCGAATGCATTAAGGTAAAAAAACTTTTAGCTTTTAGAATCACTTTAACTTCTCAAGGTGGCGATGATTGATGGCAGCCACACAGGTAAGTATTAAGGGGTTTTTTTTGCTTTTGTTCTTCCCATCAACCCAATTAATCCAAAGGGAAAGGGTCTTAAGCTCTCTGGGAGTGGAGGGATCCACTACATTGGTAAATCCAGTGAGTAAGTAAGGATTATTGGGCTATGTGTATGTATATAATGTCTTGAAGGAGAGGATACAAAGTAATACAAAGGCAAGGTACATGGGGGTGGGGCAATTTATAATCTCCCAGCAAATCTCCTAAACCCATATTTTATTCACTGTAGAAAAACATATCAAATGTTTAAACTGATAAACTGTACCATTTTTAAGAAACAAAGTAATTTTGAAATTGATGGCAGCAATACGTCTCTAAGTTGGGACAGGGTAACAAAAAGCTGGCAAAGTAAGTGGTACTAACAAGGAAGAGCTGAAAGAACATTTTGCAACTTATTTGTGTAATTTGCAACAGATCAGTAGCATGACTGGGTATAAAAGGACATCTTTCAGAGGTTCACCATTCTGTGGAAAGCTGCTTCTAAGAATGTCGATTAATTTCAGCATAATGTTCCTCAACGTAAAATTGCAAAGACAATATATCATCATGTACAGTACATAATTTCAAAAGATTCCAAGAAACTGGAAAAATCCTCAGTGTACAAAGGACAAGGTGAAAATGCAATATTGGATGCTTCTGATCTACAGGCCCTCAGACAGCACTGTATAAAAACGGGCATGATTCTGTGGTGGACATCACTGCATGGGCTCAGGAATTCTTCTATAAAATCACTGTGAACACAGCTCACCGTGCCAGCCAAAAATGCAAGGTAAAGCTCGATCATGCAAATAAGCCAAAACTGCACATGATCCTGAAGCACCTCCATTTCAAAGTGAGAAAACTGTCCTGTGGTCACACAAATCCGAATATATTTGGCAGCCATGGGTGCTGCGTCCCCCAAACTAAAGAGGAGAGGTATCTTCCAACTTGTTATCAGCGCCATCTCTGATGGTATGGGGGTGCATTAGTGCATATGGACTGGGCAGCTTGCACATCTGGAAAGGCACCATCGATGCTGAGAGATATATCTAAGTTTTAGAGTAGCACATGCTCCCATCCGGACAGTGTCTTTTTCAGGGAAGGCATTGCATATTTCAGCAGTGCTTAACTGGCTGGCCTGCAGTCCAGACCTTTAACCAATTACAAATATTGGGTGCATTTTGGAAAACAAAATACTGCAAAGATCCAGTACTGTTCAGCAGTTAGAATCTTCTTCTATCAGGCAAGAATGGAAGAACATTCCTTTCCCAAAGCTCCAGCAACTGGTCTCCTCAGTTCCCAAATATTTATAGAAAGTTGTTAAAAGATGAGGATGAGTTAACCTCCCTGGCGGTATGATTATTTCTGATTTTAGGTGCTGAAAGCGGTACAATTATTTTGCACAGAAATTTGGCGTTTTATATTATAGGCCTGTAATTCTTAGGAATAGTTCACTTAAATCTGTCCAAACAAGAGTCTAGTAGACATCCCGGGTATGATAAAGTTTGAAAAACGAAATAAAAAATTATAATATAATAAATAACTATAAATAATTATAACAAATAATAATATAATAATAATAAAAATTATATAATAATGTAATCAAATCAAAAACACTGAAATTTGCTCAGTTGCAGAATTGTCGCTTTTGTTACTTTTAGTGTTTGGTGACAGATTTCCCCACAAATCACTATTGCTCAATTCGGCGAGTGATTCTAATTTATTATCGCTTTTTTCTAGCTGGTCTAAAAGCACTTTTGATGTAAAGAGACAGTTTTGGTTGCTATGGACAATCTCCAGTTTCCTGGCAGAAAACAGTTTTATATATATAAAACTGCATGCAGGACACTGGGCAGACCACTAGGGACAAAGGGGATGTGTAGTTATTTGATACAGTACTGTAATCTGTAAGATTACAGTATGCTGTATCTATACTGTGTGTTTCACTATTTGAATTTCCCGCCGAACTCCGTCCCCGTGCGTCGCAACGCTCGCAGGGAACGGAGCTCGGCACTGTGAATCGAGCGAGACACAGCGGCTCGCCGATCACAGCGGGGAGACATCGCAGGATCCAGGGGACAAGGTAAGTAACATCTACAAGGATCCTGCGATGCAAGCCCGAGTCTGGCTCGGGGTTACCGCTTTTGGTATGGAAAAATCCAACCCGAGCCAGACTCGGGAATACCGCCAGGGAGGTTAAACATGGCCGTGTCCCAACTTTTTTGAGATGTGTTACTGCCATCAATTCCAGACCTACCTTTTTTTTTTTTTTTTTTTTTTTTTATAAAATGGTAAATTTTCTCAGTTTAAACTTTTGATATGTTTTCTATTGTGAATAAAATATGGGTTTACAAGGTTTGCAAATCATTGCATTCTGTTTTTATGTAGATTTTAGACAGCATCCCAACTTTTTTGAAATTCGGGTTGTTTATTAGTTCTGCCATGTACAAGCATACAGCAAAATGCAGGACTTTGAGGTGAGAATTGACAAAGAGTAAATATGTCTGTCACTCAATCACTATTCCACTGTATCTACAGTATGTGGGTGTGGGAAATCTGCTGACATTAGTTTTTTTCCCCAGAATGGGCCAGCCTGACTTTGTGTTTTTTTTTTTTGTTTTTGTTTTTTAGGTGCCATTACTGCAAGTCCTCCTGTCATGTCTCCTCGCTGAGAATTCCGTATGCCTGCAAGTTACTGTTCCAAGAACTGCAGTCTATGAATATCATACCCAGACTTAAACTGTCAAGATACAATGAATGAGAAAGTATTTGTTTACAAGACTAAGGCTGGATTCACATATGTGCAAATTGGATGCAGGTTTCTCCGCATCCAATTCGCATGAGATGCGAGTGTGACCGGCTCCCAGTGGAGCCGGTTCACACTGGTCTGGGATGGCCGTGGAGCGGATTGCAAAAGGGTCCTGTGCATGTTTGGGTGCAGATCAGGTGTTAATTCAGGCAAAAATTTGGACCTAAATTGCACCTGAACCGATAAACAGACACACACCGGACCCTAGGCACGAACCTGTGGCCGCACATATGTGAACCTGGCCTTAAAGTGGGCATGTCACTTGTGCACAAGGATGACTACCATTTTATAAACCAAGTTTAGCACATTTCACGTTGTGCCTCTGCAAACATCACTATAAAAGCCATGTCACAGCTACCAGAATTACTCTAAGTTCCTTGTAGTTAAAACGCCTATTATTTCAGCCACTGTAGATACTAGGGAAAACGTTACAGGATACAAATTTTAGACACCTCTTCTTGTGTCTTAGGGCCCATTTACATTGTTCCCCTGCATTGTGATACATTACTTCTCGTGTTATTGCGTGGTATTTGCACCTTTAATGTGCGTTGAGATAAGGCAGCCCAATAATTTCTCTTAGGCTGCCAATGTAGGTTATAATGCAACATTTCTGCGAACACCGTACACCACAATCCATAGATGGTTCATCTGTGTGTTTTGGTGCTATAAAGTGCAGGTGTGTCGAGTAGTGTACAGGTGCCTTGGAGTGGCATGCAGTATGAATGCATTCATTAATGTGCATTGTGGTAAAATGCGCATCCCACCAATATAGTGTGCATAAGCATTTAGAGTCTAAAACAATGGACCACAGCTGAGGGACCACGATTGGAAGTGTGGTCTTTGACAAGCTTATTCCTGTTCCTCATGGTAGAAAAAGACTGGATACTACACTGTACCGCTTTTTCGTTTCCAGCCTTTTGCTCCTCAGTTGTTGTTCTTTAGTACAAATTGTACTCGATTAATGCGGTGCAGACAGTTCCTTAGGTAAGCTTGGACAAATGGGGCCCAATAATAATAGTAAACAGTGATAACAGTAATGGGGCCGGTAATCATAACGCATTTAAAAATTGGCTGCATCCATAGTGTAAAGTGACAGGTGCACTTTAGAAGCGTAAAAGCAATATGGCAGACACTCACTTTTTTCCATACTTGTTGCTGTCTCTGGGGGCGTGTCCTCAGTACAAAAAAGTGTACATTTCTGTTTCTCACATGTACAAAGTAGTACATAGTTGAGCTTTTGTATTATACCTGTAACATAAAAAGATTTTTGGAAAACACTGAAAGATGTTTGATGAGAAGTTTTTGTTGATTATTTATGACAAATGTACAGTCTGCCAATGTCAAATAAACAATATACTGTATGTGTTGTTTTTTTGGGGTTTTTTTCCCCCCATTGCTGTTCAGTTGTAATGAGCTGAGGTTCTAGACCCCTGGTGCCCAACCTGCTGGCCTTTGATATATGATGTGTGGCACTTGGACCTCAGCAGTCTGTAGTAGGAACATTGCTTAGGGTAATAGCATTGATCTCTAGCGGCCATGTAACATGTTCCCAGCTTCATTGTTTCCTCTGCAGCATATCTCCAGCCAAAAATGTAGCATGTCCTCACCCACTGATCCTCATTTCCTTTATTAGGTCTGCAGTTTCTGGCAGTCCTCTCATTATTTAAACTGAACATTATGTTGATGTCAGGGGCCGCATTTGAGGCCCCCTCTAGCTTCTATACTGACAACCACTGTTTGAAGTTGGTTTGACGCAAACAGGTGGGAAACTGTCACATGATAGCAGGCTGCTGCTGTAAAATTCCCTGCCTTGCAGCTGAATGTAACAAAAGAATAGAGAAGATATTGACAATGGCCAAGTTTGAATGTCATTGGCCAAATATGGCCATGTGTCCAAATTAGGACAATGGTATCACCAACATCTCCATCTAATTCTGAAGCTGATTAGACCAGCAGCCTGCTTTCATGTATCGTTTTCCTGCAGGCTCAAGCTGAACCGAGTTTAACCTGATCTTTAGCTCATCCTTGCAGTTAAAAAGGTTGAAAAAAAGCGATCTTTCTTTCTTGCTCATTGAGGAATGCAGATAATCCTAAACCTTTTGGTTATACAGCCGCCTACAGGGCAATTGGGCATTTTCAAATGAAAATATGTAGGCCAGCCAAGGGTGTAATCCCCCCACTACCAGCATGCCTCAGCTTTTGCTAGTATCCTAAGAGGATGATGTCCTTTCTTGTAAAGTCGAACCTGTGTGTGTATGTGTGTGTGTTTTTTTTATTGTTCCTTTGCTTCTGCACCCTCACCTTCATATTCGTTACCTGATTTGATCGTGGTCTTAGCAGCTACTGAAGCATTTACTAAAGAGACTGTCTAAATCTGAATTGCTTAAGTCCTTGGTGGATGAGCTAACCTGAGGTGTTTAAGTATATTGCTATTACTCTCAAATTTAGAGATCAGTTAGGCCCCCTATAGCTGAACTCTGGGAATGTGATTTGCTGGGGCAAGCTCGAACAGAGGTGGCTGTAAAGGACAGATTGCATGGATGAAAGGAGACTGCTGGACTCAGGAGTAAATATTAATCCTTATGTGCACTTCTAGACTGAGCAAACATTCAACCCTTGCAGTGTGTGTGTGTGTGTGTGTGTGTGTGTGTGTGTGTGTGTGTGTGTGGTGGGGGGGGGGGTGCCCAGCGTTATTGATTCAGTGCCTAGCACAGTGAAACTAGAGGATCAGCCTGTTGCTTCTACCAGTGCAATTTCCAGCCTTAGGTCATGTAGGGCAGCACCCGCTTTTCTTTTCGAGCTGTTTCTGTACAAAGAGTGGAAGTTCCCAGATTGGTTGTTTGCTCCCTCAAAGTGTTTCCTAGCCTTGTATACCTTTGGTGCATATTTGTTGAGAAATGGTCTGTTCCGTCTGTGGATCCTGCCATATCTTGCCTTAACAATCCACCTGTATGTAATTTAATCTCAGTATAAATACAGATGTTCTGTGAAGCCCTCAGGGGTTTGTTAGAGAACCTTAGTGAACAAACCACACCATGAAGGTCAAGGGACACGCCACCTCTCCAATGTTTGTTAACTTTTTCCAAGCCCCAGAATTTCAGGCATCTCGGATCCCTATTGTGGAAAATTCTAAAATGTTTAGAAACATTGTGTTTTTAAACCTCTTTTGATATTATTTACGTTTTCGGCTATGCGGACTCCCATAGGTCTGGAGGTTCTCCCTACATACTAGAGTCTGCAGTCACACTATAACCTGTACACCACACCTACGGTGTCACACGTAATGAGGTTTTTTATCTGATATTTCCTGTTAGTGGCAGAAGCGATTAACTCCTTCCTTTTTTTTAGATTGTGTTTACATTGCCTACATACTGGGTATTTCCCACAGGCATAAAATCCAGACAAGAAAGTAAAAATTCTACTCTCTTTTATCACAGGAGGATCCACCACACTCGGGGATAACATGTCCTTCGGAGTTGGTGATCTCCTGTAAATAAATCTCGGGCGAGCTGGTAATACTGTACCTAAAATTCTATCTTTTTCAAAATTTCCCAATGCCTCATGATGAACCATTCTTGATCTTGCAGACCCTGGGATTTTCTTCTTTCCTAAGGTTGTCTTTCACCTAAACCAGAACATTCTCCTCCCATCCCTTTATCAGGCTCAGCTTTATCAAATGGAAATTTCTCTCCATTGGATGTGGCTTGAGCTGTGCGAGTATCTCTTGGCCACTTCTTCTTTCAGAAAGACCGATCTGAGATTCTAGCGATTAGGGTCACATCTGCTTTTAAAGTGAATGAAAATCTGCAGACTTGAAAAATGTGCTTCAAGGACATCTCTACAGGAGCCCAAAGTTAGCCTGAGATACTTCAAAGTACTGTTCCATCTACTTCCAGTAGCTCCTTCTTTGCTTATGGATCAGTTCTATAAAATTGTAAAGGGAAATTCCTGACACCTGGCCTAGGCAGATAGAAATCAGCCAAATGTTCCAGAAGATGATCATACATGGGGCAACAGTAAACCAACATCATTGGTTCAATAGGCACATGACAAATTTTGGAAAAACAAAAATGATGGTGTTATGGCAAAAACTGTAATGTTTCTGAATTAGTTCTTTTGAACTTTATTTATGAGGAAGCACTTGCACCAAATATGCGCAAAGAACCATAAACCATAGCTACCAACCAGACCTGTCAGATCATTGAAAGATTAACTCTTTTACTGATAGAAAGCACAGGGAGTCGTATTTCTCGTAAACCAGGGCTATAATACGTCATGCTTTTACAGTTATGTTGCACTGCTGGTCTAAATGGAGTTCAGGGACTGCCAGAAATTTCCAGTTGTGGAACTGCAAGTAAAAAAAACACATACTTGATGGGCAGTGTACCTACAGCAGATGGACATTGTCAGCCTATAAACAGCTGACTTCGAGGGGAGATGTTTTCAGACGTAGCCAGCAGGTGGCAGTGAAGAGCACTTGAATGTAATTCTTTCTTGAATGTCTTTGGTGAAGCACAGCAGAGCCTTTTTAGAACAGAAGGTATTTACATGTCTCATTCTGTCACAAATCCAAAAACAAAAAGATTATTCCTCATTTTAGAATATTGGATGGAGCCATGCAAACCCTTCCTTTATGCTTCCGTGTTCAACTGTAAATCCAGAGCTGCTGTTTTACAGGTCAGATACAATCTAATATTATAGAGCTACTCATTCCTAACTACACTGGAGTTGCGGGTTTGTTGGTCATCATCAGTGCAGTGCATGGAAACAATGGCTTCTTTGGAATAGAGCTTGGGGAGCAATAAAAAGAAAAAAGTACAACCTGGTTATGGTGAGGTTATTTAAAAGGTGTCAAAAAGCCTTCCACTGATGAACACAGGGGAGCCAATGGCTGCCTCTGTCTCAGCAAAGCCTATGAGAGTGGGAAGATATAACAGAGCCACTTCAGATGGGCATAGCACTGGATCAAGTGAGGACTCGGGTAAGTATAAGGCTTGGTTCACATATGTCCGGCCGCGGTTTCCATGCATCTTTTAAAAGGAGTTTGGTGCAGTTTTGTTCAAATTTTTGCTTGAAATTGCACCTGAATCTTACTGAAACATGCACAGGACTCTTTAAAAACGCACTGTGCCAGGCCCGCAGATATGTGAACCGGCTCCATAGAGAAGGCTGCCAGTTCACATGTCATGCCAATTGGATGTGGTTCAGAATGCATCCAATTCTCATATATATAATCTGAGCCTAAGGGAGGGTGAGAGCGCAATACTGATACCTGAACATTTTCTACCCTACTACAAGGGAATGCGTTAAAATAAAAAAAATGTTTAGGCTTTAGAAGCTGGCCAAACAATCGTTTTAAGAACCTTTGTTTGATTTTTAAATCTATAGTGGGGGGCAAATTGATGTTTGTTTTTTGACTGTATTGATGAGAAAAAAATGACGGTGCAGTAACAGTATGTGTGGTTTTTGTTTGGGAAATTGCATTCACTCCAAATTTGCAAGCAAAAGCAAATTCAATTTTGAGATACTTTCAAACGACATATGTCAAGTCATCAAACTATACTGGGAATTTTCATATGAATGATTGCCAGTGAAGTTGTGCTGGGATAAGCTGAACTCAAGTCAAACAGATACATAGACATATAGTGGGGACAAAAAGTATTCAGACCCCCTTAAATTTTTCACTCTTTGTTATATTGCAGCCATTTGCTAAAATCATTTACGTTCATTTTTTTTCCCTCATTAATGTACACACAGCACCCCATATTGACAGAAAAACCCAGAATTGTTGACATTTTTACAGATTTATTAAAAAAGGAAAAACTGAAATATCACATGGTCCTAAGTATTCAGACCCTTTGCTGTGACACTCATATATTTAACTCGATGCTGTCCATTTCTTCTGATCATCCTTGAGATGGTTCTACACCTTCATTTGAGTCCAGCTGTGTTTGATTATACTGATTGGACTTGATTAGGAAAGCCACACACCTGTCTATAGAAGACCTTACAGCTCACAGTGCATGTTAGATCAAATGAGAATCATGGGGTCAAAGGAACTGCCTGAAGAGCTCAGAGACAGAATTGTGACAAGGCACAGATCTGGCCAAGATCAAAACATTTCTGCTGCACTTAAGGTTCCTAAGAGTACAGTGGCCTTCATAATCCTTAAATGGAAGACGTTTGGGACGACCAGAACCCTTGCTAGAGCTGGCCAATCTGAGCTATCGGGGGAGAAGAGCCTTGGTGAGAGAGGTAAAGAAGAACCCAAAGATCACTGTGGCTGAGCTCCAGAGATGCAGTCGGGAGATGGGAGAAAGTTGTAGAAAGTCAACCATCACCATAGCCCTCCACCAGTTGAGGCTTTATGGCAGAGTGGCACGACGGAAGCCTCTCCTCAGTGCAAGACACATTAAAGCATGCATGGAGTTTGCTAAAAAAAAAAAAAACACCCGAAGGACTCCAAGAGGGTGAGAAATAAGATTCTCTGGTCTGATGAGACCAAGATAGAACTTTTTGGCCTTAATTCTAAGCGGTAAGTGTGGAGAAAACCAGGCACTGCTCATCCCCTGTCCAATACAGTCCCAACAGTGAAGCATGGTGATGGCAGCATCATGCTGTGGGGGTGTTTTTCAGCTGCAGGGACAGGATGACTGGTTGCAATCGAGGGAAAGATGAATGCAGCCAAGTACGGGATATCCTGGATGAAAACCTCCAGAGTTTTCTTTTTTAATAAATCTGCAAAAATGTCAACAATTCTGTGTTTTTCTGTCAGTATGGGGTACTGTGTGTACATTAATGAGGAAAAAAAATAACTTAAATGATTTTTGCAAATGGCTGCAATATAACAGAGTGAAAAATTTAAGTGGGTCTGAATACTTTCCGTCCCCACTGTACACAGTTGAAATACAAGATATATGCACACTGCCCATAGCTTTAACAAGCATTTATCAGGCGTCAGTTGGAGTACGAGTAGGTAACTTTTGGGGTGAGTTCTGCAGCCATTACAACACACTCTAATAAATGCCTGCTGATTATGATGTCCAGACTAGTATTTCTTAACTAGCAAATATTACCACTTCATCACCAGATCAATTTTAAGCACACATGATAACTAATTTTTTAAGCCTAAAATGTAAATTTTAACACCCCACAAACAGTATATTTTTTCTGAAAGCCAAACCCTGGAGAAAAAAATGTTAGTAGTTGCAATGTTTTATGTCATATGATATTAGTGCACATGTTTATCAAATGTAAATCTTCAGTTAAAAATGTGGTAAAGTTAATTTTAGTGTACCCAAGCACAATATGTTACCCTGCTTATAGATACCCAGTATGTCAAGCCTTATAGTTACACATGCCAGTGAAATGGCAACACATTTTGGAACCCAAAGTTGTCCATAGGCATTGCTTTAAAAACTTTGCATGTCATCAGTTTAGAGTTAAAGTGATATTAAAGCACAGTTCCACCCAAAAGTGGAACGTCCGCTTAATTGCTTCCTCCCCCCCTCCGGAGTCACATTTGGCACCTTTCAGGAAGAATGGGGGGAACGGGGAACTTTTTTGACAGGTCCCCCTCCCCACTTCCGGTAGACGAGGCTGCTGCACCATCCCTCAGATGTTCAGCCCCCTTCATTTGCGGCCAGTCCAATCAGAGCGCTTCGCACAAGCACAGTAGGGAACCATCCATGGAGCCCAAAGACTTCACTGCCGGGTTCCCTTACCTTGAATGGCGACGGCTGCACCCTACAGACCATCCGAAGATCGGCTGGGGTGCTGACATCGAGGGCCCCCTGGACAGGTAAGTGTCCATATAGTAAAAGTCAGCAGCTACAATATTTATAGCTGCTCACTTTAAAAAAAAATTTCCAGGTGGAACTCCGCTTTAAAGGTTCTGTGTAGTGGTTTTGCACAGAGCAGCCCTGATCCTCCTCTTCTTGGGTCCCCCACCAGCGCTCCTGACCCCTCCTTCCTGTCATCCTGTCAAGTGCCTCCAGAGCAAGCAGCTTGCAGGGCCCAAATAGGAATGCTCCCAAACCGCTGCTCTACATTCAGACACTGAGCTGTGGCTTGGCCCCGCCCCCCTTCTTCCCCCTCCCTATTGGCTCACTGGCCGTGATAGCTCCCGCTGCTGTCTCAGCCAATAAGGAGAAGAGTCCCCATGGAGCCGATGCTCTCGTGCCCATTGCTGGTTTGGGAGGGAGATCAGGTAAGTATTAGGGGTGGCTGCTGAACACAAGGTTTTACACCTTCATGCAATGAATGCATGAAGATAAAAAACCTTTCAGCCTTTTGAACCACTTTAACTGAAAGATTGGCCCTGGAATTTATTCTCTCATTTGCAGCAATCTGTAAGATGTAGCGCAATCGTTTTCATATGCAGGCACATGTGTTAAAGTTCTGCCATCACACACGCTTGACACCATCTGAACCAAATAAGTTTATCTTGGTCTCATCAGACCACAGGACATGGTTCCAGTAATTACATGTCCTTAGTCTGCTTGTCTTTAGCAAACTGCGGGTTTTCTTGTGCATCATCTTTAGAAGAGGCTTCCTTCTGGGACGACAGCCATGCAGACCAATTTAATGCAGTGTGTGGGGTATGGTCTGAGCACTGACAGGCTGACCCCCCAACCCCTTCAACCTCTGCAGCAATGCTGCAGCTCAGTTTCAGGGTCTTGGCAATATAGCCTAGGCCATCTTTATGTGGAGCAACAATTTTTTTTTTCAGATCCTTAGAGAGTTCTTTGACATGAGGTGCCATGTTGAACTTCCAGTGACCAGTATGAGAGAGTGAGAGGGGTAAAACCAAATTTAACACACCTGCTCCCCATTCACACCTAAGACCTTGTAACACTAACAAGTGACATGACATCAGGAGGAAAAATGGCTAATTGGACCCAAATTGGACATGTCTACTTAGGGGTGTACTCATTTTTGTTGCCAGTGGTTTAGACATTAATGGCTGTATGTTGAGTTATTTTGCGGGGACAGCAAATTTACAATGTAATACAAGCTGTACACTCACTACTTTACATTGTAGCAAAATGTCATTTCTTCGGTGTTGTCACATGAAAAGTTATAATAAAATATTTACAAAAATGTGAGGGGTGTACTCACTTTTGTGAGATACTGTATACAGTCCATCAATAAATGATTCAATGTCCGTAAAAAAAAGTGCAATCCCATACACCAGAAACTCTTCAGTAATTGCCTCTGATCACCACAGTGCCCTTCACCCCACCTATGGGTGTCTTCTCATCTGCTTGAATTGACCCCACTAATTACAGGAGGTCTATATGAGCTTTGCAGTGTTATAAGTGGCACCACGCCCATTGGCTGTACACTCCAAATCCATGACTCTCAGAGTGGTGTCAATTATCTAGGAGGCAAGAGGAAAGAACCATAGTGTAAATCACTAATAAAAAAAAGTATTTATTTCCATATAAAAATCCCCTCACACATTTTAATTGGTATTCCCACCAAGCACATCTTATGTTGCGATTTCTCTGTTTAATTCAAGAGTCTTGCGTTTATGAACATTTTGACGGAAAGGCACTTGTGTTGGTGCTCAATTTCACCTCTGTTTACATTACTGTTCAATGATTGTGCCTTACATGACATTGTTACTTCAATAAAAATATTGAAAAGTTAAAAAAATCCACTCGAATTTCAGCTGTAAAAATACGAGCAATTTGCAATACAATCCTCTGCATATACAGCTCCACCTGGTCCCAGCGTGATTACCTCACCGCCCACCTCACACGTAACGCCCCCAATGGGCTTTCTCAAAGGTTCAGGCTCATAACCACAGCACAGAGCAGGTAAGTATAAACCTTTTTTTTTTTTTTTTTCTAGGTTAAAAAAAAGGAGGCTTTAGAATCACTTTAAGTTTTGTTGGCCAACTCTGTGTCTTCTGAACTTAAAAAATAATGATGTTCTTTCATTTGCTGCTGATGAGATTGGGAAGAATCCTTCCAGGTGTTCCGTTACATTTGTATTTGGTGACAGATGAAATAAGGCGACTAGAACAACACTTTTTAGGATGGATTTACCATAAGACCACCTGCCTTACCTCAGCCATACAAGTCTGGCAATATAATTGGTAAAAGATGTCACAATATAATACACTTCTACTGGCCTTGATCAGCTGCTAATCCCTATAACATGCTGATTTATCAGACTGAGTCATGTGGCGTACAGTTCATGGGTTTTCCCATGTAACCCCTTGAGGGCCTTATGTGCGTTAACATTTCAAAGAGACTCTGTCACCAACCCCTTCAAAAAAAAACTGAAAGTAAACACACAGAAAATTCAAGTATTATACATGCTTACATACATTTTTTTTTTTTTTTTATTCACTTGCAATGCTCCTATGAACTTGCTAGAACATTTGACTAGTCAATTCACTAGTACAGTCAACCTTAGATGACTTAGCCCTTCCCTCTTCTGGGAATGTCTAATTACTTTCTGTGCTGGCCCAGCTTCTCTACCCCTCCCAGCAATAACCCTTATGTAGATACCAAGGGAGGAGAGAAGGAGAATATTATAGAGCGGCTTTTAGTCTGCTAGGGCAGCCTCGGCCTTTTTGTATTTTTATGCAGGTAAGACTTTTGCAGGTAAATAGCATGAAACAAATAACATTAACCCCTTGGCACTGACGTAACAGAAATATGCAGCTCCAGTGCACTGGGCTTTTTGCCGCGGGGCTGCATATTTACGTACCTCCCTTTGTGCTGGGAGCGCGGCGCAGGCTAATGATCAGGACCCAAAACGACTGATTCTGGGTCACCTGGTTGCTGTGATAGCCTCTGATTGGCTATCACAGTGATCAGTCACTCTGAAGCCTGCCCCATGGCTTCGGTTTCCGTGAGTAGACGAGAAAGAAACATTGGATCTTTCTCTGTCCTTGTAAAGATAGAAAAAAAAAAATGTAAAAAATAAAATAAAAATTAAAAAAAATACCTAGATCAAGGTTTGATCTAGGTCAATGCCAGGGTTAGTGTTTGGGTCAAGGTCAATGTCAGGGTCAGTATTTTTTGGACAGGATTTTTTTTATTATTATTATTATCAGTGTCCATTAGAGTTAGTGTATTTTTGGTAAGATAAAAAAAAGAAATAAAAATGTGCACTATTGTTTTTGGGCTGTACTACGGGTACATTCAACAACCAACATACACATATGTGGTATTGGTGTAATCGTCAGAAGTGGGAGCATTTGTTTTGGGTTGTTCTTTGGTGGTAGGTTATGGTAGAGGTAAGAAATATACAGCTAAATTTTAAAAATATATATCCATTACCATTTACCACCAAATAAAAGCCCAATTTGTCCTGAAAAAATAAAAAAGGTTTAATAAATCCACTTGGATACACAAAGTCGTTATGATATGTGCGGTTTTACTAACACATGTCTAAATTGTAAAATTTGGCTTAGGCATTAAGATTTGTTTTACCCTTAGGCGTGAAGAGGTTAAATGCACACTTAATCCCTTTGGATTAATTTGTTGAAATGAATGTTCTGATGACAGGATCTCCTTAGAGTACTTGTAAACCCTAAAAAGCAAAAAAGAGGGGTAGTGGGACTTTAAATGAGGCATGGGTAGGTCTTTAAAAAAGTCTAGGAAACCTTATATTAAATTATCTATCACCACCCCTTGAGGGGCTTATAAGCTGTATAGCCATAGAGAATTGCTAATCAAAGAAATGCATAGACATCAATTCATGAGTAATATAATAATAATAATAATATAATGCATCATAATATACAATACATAAATCATGCACATTGAGGCATAATAAAAATAGTAGTCATGTTGATAGAAACGTTGTTTATAAACACTGTTTGAAAATAATTGATACAAGCAATCACAGTTCTAAAATGGGTATACAAAAAAGGTGAACAAGGTATTCCGAATAACAATGTTAGTAAGTGTAAATGGTATACGATAGAATTCATAGATGAACCAAACTTGAAATGGCAACCCTGAGTGTAGACTCTACGCGTTTCATGGCGTTTAAAGCCAATCATCAGGAGTGGGATGCATCAAGAGATGACTTTTGGCAACAACCCAATACATAACCCAACAGTCCAATTATGGAATGATGAAGGTGGCCCTGAGAGAGCTGTCTCCCCCGGGGTTGAGGCCAAGGACACACAAGGCTCACCCCCAAACCGAAGGTCTCCATGGGGGCTGGAGAATCGGAGAGGGGGTAGAGAGGAACAGCAGCCAGGGAGAGAGCCAGACAGCCAAAACACACTTCCAAAGCAGGAGGCATACATGTATGGGCCACAGATGAGGTTCTGTATAAAGAGAAATCAAGCATGATGTGAATAGGTGTGTGATAGTGAAGAGGGGAAGAGAAACAGGCTGTTTCTCTTCCCCTCTTCACTATCACACACCTATTCACATCATGCTTGATTTCTCTTTATACAGAACCTCATCTGTGGCCCATACATGTATGCCTCCTGCTTTGGAAGTGTGTTTTGGCTGTCTGGCTCTCTCCCTGGCTGCTGTTCCTCTCTACCCCCTCTCCGATTCTCCAGCCCCCATGGAGACCTTCGGTTTGGGGGTGAGCCTTGTGTGTCCTTGGCCTCAACCCCGGGGGAGACAGCTCTCTCAGGGCCACCTTCATCATTCCATAATTGGACTGTTGGGTTATGTATTGGGTTGTTGCCAAAAGTCATCTCTTGATGCATCCCACTCCTGATGATTGGCTTTAAACGCCATGAAACGCGTAGAGTCTACACTCAGGGTTGCCATTTCAAGTTTGGTTCATCTATGAATTCTATCGTATACCATTTACACTTACTAACATTGTTATTCGGAATACCTTGTTCACCTTTTTTGTATACCCATTTTAGAACTGTGATTGCTTGTATCAATTATTTTCAAACAGTGTTTATAAACAACGTTTCTATCAACATGACTACTATTTTTATTATGCCTCAATGTGCATGATTTATGTATTGTATATTATGATGCATTATATTATTATTATTATTATTATTATTATTATTATTATATTACTCATGAATTGATGTCTATGCATTTCTTTGATTAGCAATTCTCTATGGCTATACAGCTTATAAGCCCCTCAAGGGGTGGTGATAGATAATTTAATATAAGGTTTCCTAGACTTTTTTAAAGACCTACCCATGCCTCATTTAAAGTCCCACTACCCCTCTTTTTTGCTTTTTAATGTTTATACAGGGATGGAGACATGGTCATGGTAACTGTGGGGCCCAATCAGGTCAACTGCTTTACAATACTTGTAAACCCTATCTGGATGACATTTAGTTTGATGAAGCATTCTGTACCATGAACCATTTCAATGCTATTTTTTTTAAATAGTGTTTTCACTGTTTGTCAACCTTCCTTGTATCTCATTGCTGCTGATTTCATGCATCCTCCTTACAGCCACTTCCTTTCTAAATTGCACTCCAACAATGACTGCATAGCATTTCCCAGAATGGATTTCCTACCGTTGTTGCACGCCTGTGCAATAAAGGTCTGCATGAATACTTACTTCAAGGAAAATACTTCACTGCTGGTGAAGTGGTCCTTTAGGGTTCTAATTAGAAGTTTGGAATATTAGTGGGACGCAGTGTAATAATTAAAGATATTTATTGTAAAAGTTTAACTGGGCTGCTGTCAAAGTTTATATAAGTGAGTAAGCATGAAAGAATGCCCCATATATCCTCTTTATTAGTTAAGAGAAGATGAACAAAGACTATTTTATAGCCATGTTTCAGACATCGTCAGAGGTCACAAAGAATGTACCACGCCGACCCCTTATTTCAGGGAAAGTTAAGCTGAATCATGCTGTCATTCGTTCACTTTATATAGAGAAATGCTTCTATATATTACCAATGGAACTATGGAACTCAGCTGCTGACTCCATATCAGTACACGGTGCTGTAATGGACTCTTCTAAAAACTCTCCTACACTCTTCACCTGTGACAAGACCAGGCCTACCAGTTTTGTGCTGATGAGGCCTGTAAGGTGGAAACTGTATTGTCCAAGGGTCAGTGTTCTGGTTAGTTAAGGGTGTGTGATTATTTAACTGCACAGTGGACAGTGCATAACCATGCATTGCGGTAATGTACATTTGCTTTAGTGCAACACATGGGTGTGTGGGGGGCCTTAAACATATACTGCGGTAGGCTCACATTTAAAGGCCCACCATGCAAAACGCGGCATTACACAAATCCTTTTTCCTTTTGTAGGGGGTTATCTGAATATGTTTCCAGGGCAGGATTGCTCAGTAGCCAAGTGTCCTGCTTTCTGCAAAAAGAGTCCTCCCCATTTTGCAATTAGTCCCTCTCGTGGTATGTTCCACCAGGCAGGTGGTTAGCAAGAAAGATGCTTTGGCTACAAAAGACAGATGGAATTTACAAAGGAATTTTTGGGCTCCACTAATGGATCCTACAGGCAAAGGATCTATGTAAAGATAAGGGGATGCACCTTATAATGCTTGTTATGCAGTGACAGGTTTTATTTCCCCCCTCCCCATACACTTGGAACCTTGTAAACATTTTTGTCATGGCCATATGCTGGGTCATTCTGACAGGCAAAGCTCTTCAGTGTTGTGTTCAAACTTGGTGCTAAGCCCTATCCCCACGTTCAAGTTAACCCAATGCAATGATGGACATCCAGGCTGGCCAATAGGAACGTGTAGGAGGCAGGAAAGGGCAGGCACTATCAGCAAATGCCAAAAACTTTGCCTTTAGAAAGGCTTGACATATGGACATGACAAGAAGATTTGGGAGGCTACTCTAATTATCTGTAGTTGCTTGCATTTCATACCTTCTTTCTTTAGAGTCTATCTAAACCAAAAACAACAACAGAAATGCAATATATTGCAGCTTAATAGTCCTTAGATATGGTGGCTGCTTTGTTTTCTTTTTTCAGGATTTTTTCCACCTGGTGGTCTCTTAGCATTAATACCCTTCCTAGTCTGGTCATTGAGCATTGTCACCCTATCTATGGAGGAGCATTGTTGTCATTCTAGCCTGGTCTTTTGTTTCGGACTACAAACCTAAAGAACACCTACCCCCCCATCTTTATAACACATAGGGGGATCAGTTAGCATTGGGAACAATGCTAACTGAAATAGTGCTAGTGCTGCAAATGTAGGCATCTGGTATCCACTCACAATATTTCCGACAGCATTAAGAGGTACCTTTTGTACATGTCAAACCGATATAACAAAATGCTTTCAATTGTATATTTAACAGGCTCAACGGAAAGACATAAGAGAAGTTCATACACACTTTAAGAGTTGGTTGGGGACGGTTTAATGGTAAGGGTAAGTAGTGGATTTTGCACATTGGGCTCCTGGCACCCAGAAATTACTGGCCCTAAGCACATAACTTTATTATCTGTAGAGAAAATGCAATGCATTTCTACAAATCATCTTTGTGATATTTGGATAAGATTTCAGTACCTCGCCACATTGCCCCTTCAGATTTTTTAGCAAAATTTGTAATAGCAGAGACTTGCTCTTATAATCTCCTCCATTGCCCTGTGATCATTTTTTCCCAGGCCTGCTGCACAATCAGTAATATGATTCCGTAACTCTGAGGTCTTGCACGCTTGCAGGGTTCCTCAGAACTTGTTTGACTGTCTCAGTGGGAGTTTCAGGCTGCCGTCTGCAGCCTACAGAGTAAATCTTTGCAGCTCCCTGAATAGATGGCGATAGTCTTCACAAGAGAAGGCCAAAACAGTTCTTCCTGACCACCAATAACTTGCTGCATTATTGTGACAGCCCAGGCCGACCTGTAACCCTGAGTCCCTTCACTACTTATGTTGTATGGAGTGTGGACCGCTGAGATGGTGACGCTTGGTTAAAGCAATCTTCTTAATCTTAAAGCAATCTTCTAAATACATGATTGAAATACATACATGGGACCTGTTTTGTATTTCTGTCTATCTTTACAGCCAGCCATCGATCAGAGCCAG
This sequence comes from Lithobates clamitans, assembly GCA_037952925.1. Lineage (NCBI taxonomy): Eukaryota > Metazoa > Chordata > Amphibia > Anura > Ranidae > Lithobates > Lithobates clamitans. Next base: position 456,696 of record JBBGZY010001026.1, on the reverse strand, counting down.
TTAGTGACCTGAACATTTTCTACTGCAGTTAGGCAATACAACTAGGTTTCTTCCCTGCCCCCAAGCATGTGATTGTCAAAAAGGTTGAGATAAAGGTTCAATGATTGTAGAGGTGTCAGACATAAGAGATCAACTGCAGAAGTATAACTATTTGAACTCTGACAACTTAGGTTTGGCACTCCTACACCTCAACACCTTCAGTTTTAAAAAAAAAAAACCTTATTTAGAGGTCAACTCCTAGTTTTTTAAGCCTAAAGTTGGCCATAATGGAGCAAATTTCACCTGAAGAACCAGAAAAAATTCAAGCTCTGGTTCTATCTGCACCCTCCTGCCTGACATTCTTCGGTCTGAACATTGAAAGAGCCAGGCAGGAAATTGTCTGCCAAACAGCAGCTGTATCCAGTCAGATACAGCAATTGTTTGGGTATTCTGACAACCAGGGGTTCCAGCTATCAGAATAATATAGCTGGAGATTCCTCCATCCACGTTGGGAGAATTAATCTTCATCTATGGCTAGTGTACATTGTATGACCATTTCTCAAAAGTGAATCTACCAGGAACACAGCCTTTCCCAACCTAATCCAGCATCACGGCAATTATTACTGTCCAGCTTGTGACTGGATTGTTCTGAAGACAACAAATAAAATAATACATTTTTTTTCTCCTAAAATCTGTATGACAATAGTGAGGTCCAACAAACCCTAAACTGTGCGGAGAGAATGGAGGAATGGTACTAAACACAATTCCACCATCAACACCAAAATTAACAAATCGGTAACAAAACGGTCAGATTAAAATCTTAAAATTGGAGGCACACAGGTGCCTCCAATGAAGCACCTGTGTAAATGGTGGGAGCGCAATTTAACCACTTCAGCCCCGGAAGATTTTACCCCCTTCCTGACCAGAGCACTTTTTGCGATTCTGCACTGGGTCGCTTTAACTGACAATTGCGCGGTCGTGCGATGACGTACCCAAACAAAATAGATGTCCTTTTTTTCCCACAAATAGAGCTTTCTTTTGGTGGTATTTGATCACCTCTGCGGTTTTTATTTTTTGTGCTATAAACAAAAAAAGAGCAATATTTGTTACTTTTTGTTATAATATCCCCCAAAAATATGTAAAAAGACTAATTTTTTCCTCAGTTTAGGCCAATATGTATTCTTCTACATATTTTTGGTAAAAAAAAATCACAATAAGCGTATATTGATTGGTTTGCGCAAAAGTTATAGCGTCTACAAAATAGGGGATAGTTTTATGGCATTTTATTATTACATTTTTTTTTTAGTAATGGCGGCGATCTGCAATTTTTATCATGACTTCGACATTATGGCGGACACATCGGACATTTTTGACACTATTTTGGGACCATTGTCATTTATACAGCGATCAGTGCTATAAAAATGCACTGATTACTGTGTAAATGACACTGGCAGGGAAGGGGTTAACCAATAGGGGGCAATCAAGGGGTTAAGTGTGTCCTAGGGAGTGATTCTAACTGTTGTTGACAGATGACCAATGACAGGGAGCAGTAGATCTCTGTCATGACACAAGGCAGAATGGGAAAATTCCTTGTTTACATAGGCATCTCCCCGTTCTACCTCTCCGAACTGCGATCGCGGGCCGCCGGAAAACATCGAGTTCCCAGGACCCACGGGCACGCTCCCATGGCATGCGGCGAGCATGCGCGCCCAAAAGGCGGCAGATTTAAAGGGATGTACCTGATCACCCATTTGCCTGCCTGTGCCATTCTGCCGACGTACATCTGCGTGCAGCGGTTGGCAAGCGGTTAAGTAATACATATCTTTGAGTCTGTGATATTAACCTACTGTATAGCTGAACTCTCATGTATCCAAAACTCTCAACTTTCATTTATACTCCATACCGCCTGTTGTCATGGAGTGTCTATTCTATGGTAGAAGACAATACCATTAAGTTAGACACTAAACAGGCCTATATTTCAAGGCGCAGAAGACTGATACTGTAAGACACATTAGACCTCCTAAGAGAAAAACACATAAACCTGTCATATTTCGTATCTACCAAATCATAATTTTATTCTGATAAATAATATGCTAGTTTTCAGATTGTGAAATCTTTCCATAGGGAGATATAGGTGTACTAAGACAGTTGGCATTAAGGTAATGAGTCCAAAATGTCCAACGTTCGCTGAAATTGAACTAAGTAATGAATAGAAATTCAAAAAATATGTCCATCTCATGCTCAATGGCAAATCCTCAATTGAACAAGGACAGCACAAACAATATGTAAGTAGCTGTGCAATTGTGGATGTGAAGAAATCTTCTGTCAAAAGGAAGAAAGATGGGTACTCTTACCGGATATGGTGGACCCACTTACTGAATGGTAGTGGGTCAATCAAGCTTATGTGGGCCAAGTGCCACAGAATTAGGATTGGCAGGAAAACAATCACTCCAAACAGGATGGTTCCACTCCTCATCTGTGATGGTCCAGCCGAAAATCCTAGATCCTTTTGACTCTCCAATGCGATCTTAAACTTCCAACCTATGAGGGAGCCGTCTGGAGGTTGTTGATATGTAGAAAATGCACTCAATCAAACCGAGATAAAAATAAGAGAAAATGGAGGGACTCCTTATGGTGTAGGTCAAAAAAACCCGGAAGGTATTTATTTAAAAAAATTGCAGTACATCAAAGGTAAATGAGTACAAATACTGGTGATCACAAGTAAAAATATAAAAAAAAGTATAAGAAGCAATGTGGGGGCCAAGCGTAGCAAGTCCGACGCGTTTTGTCCTAAAGGACTTTGTCTGCCCCAGTTGAGTGGAGACCACAGAAGTACACTGATTTACAGCTTCTAGAGCAGTGCTCTCCAAACTGTGGCCCGGGGGCTGGATGCAGCCCTTTGCTTGTTCTTATGCGGCCCTTGGGGCACTATTCCATCCAATAACACTAACAATGGGGCATTAGTCCTGTCGCTGACACCAACAATGGGGCACTATTCCTCCCACTGACAGCATGAAAAGGGCATAATTCCTTCCACTGATACCAATGATGGGGCACTGATACCAATGAGAGGGCAGCATGCACCACTCAGGCTGGACTCCTCCACTCTGGGACAAGACCCAAAACTCTGCGTGCTCTCAGAATGAAAACAGCCTCCCAGCATGCCTTCAGAGCCTGCCTCTCTGGGATAGGTTGGGACTGTATACATATTCATGCTGCCATCTGCATAGTTCCACACCTTTCATCCAGAAACTTCTCGAGTTACCTGGATACAGAAGGAGCTATCCAGCAGCCTGGCAGCAGCAGGGCACATAGACCTAACTAAACAATCACAGCTCACTGGGTACAGTGAACCAAACTATGCTTTTACCTTACCCAGATTTATAGCCACACTCCCAACAGTGCTCTATCTATCTATCTATCTATCTATCTATCTATCTATCTATCTATCTATCTATCTATCTATCTACAGGGCTCAAAATTTCAAGCCCTAAGCTACTAGCCAGGCCTTAAGAGTTACTCACCACCAGTTGCCCCCAACTTTATCAGTGCCCATCAATGCAGCCTATCAGTGCTACCCCACCAGGGCCCATCGGCGCAGCCTGATCAGTGTCCATCAATTCAGCCTCACCAGTGTCCATCAATTCAGCCTCATCCATGCCCATCAATGCAGCCTCACCAGTGCCCATCAATGCAGCCTCACCAGTGCCCATCAATGCAGCCTCACCAGTGCCCATCAATGCAGCCTCATCAGTGTCCATCAATGGAGCTTCACCAGTGGCCATTGATGCAGCCTCACCAGTGCCCATCGATGCAGCCTCACCAGTGCCCATCGATGCAGCCTGATCAGTGCCCATCAATGCAGCCTCACCAGTGCACGGGATCAGTGAGAGGAGAGCCGGCCAGATCACACAGAGCGGGGATCTCCCTCTGTGACACAGCTTGGATTTGTATTACCCAGCGGCCGCAGTCAGAGTCCCGCCTACTGGACCGGCTCCTGTGATAGACATCACACTACTTCAATTTCTCAGGCATTGGACCTGTGTGCTGTGCTGTGTGCATAGGAGCCAGTCCAGGAGGCGGAACTTCATTTGACTGTGGACCCTGGGCAATTCAAATCCATGCTGTGTGACAGCAAGAGATCCCTGCTCTGTGTGATCCTGCCGGCTCTCCCCTTCCTCTCCTCTCCCTTCCTGGCCGATCGCGGCGAGAATGGCTCCCCCCCCTCCGAGACAGTCCCACACTTGCCCTCAAGATATTTCCACTCGCCAAATGCGAGCAGACAAGTAAAATACAGTTAGGTCCATATACAGTGGGAACATTAAGTATTCAAAGTATTGCTAAAATCATTTAAGTTCATTTTTTTTCCTCATTAATATACACACAGCACCCCATATTGACAGAAAAACACAGAATTGTTGACATTTTTGCAGATTTATTAAAAAAGAAAAACTGAAATATCACATGGTCCTAAGTATTCAGACCCTTTGCTGTGACATATATTTAACTCAGGTGCTGTCCATTTCTTCTGATCATCCTTGAGATGGTTCTACACCTTCACTTGAGTCCAGCTGTGTTTGATTATACTGATTGGATTGATTAGGAAAGCCACAAACCTGTCTATATAAGACCTTACAGCTCACAATGCATGTCATAGCAAATGAGAATCATGAGGTCAAAGGAACTGCCTGAAGAGCTCAGAGACAGAATTGTGGCAAGCACAGATTTGGCCAAGGTTACAAAAAAATTTCTGTTGCACTTAAGGTTCCTAAGAGCACAGTGGCCTCCATAATCCTTAAATGGAAGACGTTTGGGAAAACCAGAACTCTTCCTAGAGCTGGCCTTCCAGCCAAACTGAGCTATCGGGGGAGAAGAGCCTTGGTGAGAGAAGTAAGGAAGAATCCAAAGATCACTGTGGTTGAGCTCCAGAGATGCAGTCGAGAGATGGGAGAAAGTTGTAGAAAGTCAATCATCACTGCAGCCCTCCACCAGTCAGGGCCTTATGGCAGAGTGGCCCGACGGAAGCCTCTCCTCCGTGCAAGACACATGAAAGCTCACATGGAGTTTGCTAAAAAAAACACCTGAAGGACTCCAAGATGGTGAGAAATAAGATTCTCTGGTCTGATGAGACCAAGATAGAACTTTTTGGCCTTAATTCTAAGCGGTGTGTGTGGAGAAAACCAGGCACTGCTCATCACCTGTCAAATACAGTCCCAACAGTGAAGCATGGTGGTGACAACATCATGCTGTGGGGGTGTTTTTCAGCTGCAGGGACAGGACGACTGGTTGCAATCGAGGGAAAGATGAATTCGGCCAAGTACAGGGATATCCTGGGCGAAAACCTTCTCCAGAATGCTCAGGACCTCAGACTGGGTCGAAGGTTTACCTTCCAACAAGACAATGATCCTAAGCACACAGCTAAAATAATGAAGGAGTGGCTTCACAACAACTTTGTGACTGTTCTTGAATGGCCCAGCCAGAGCCCTGACTTAAACCCAATTGAGCATCTCTGGAGAGACCTAAAAATGGCTGTTCACCAACGTTTACCATCCAACCTGACAGAACTGGAGAGGATCTGCAAGGAGGAATGGCAGAGGATCCCCAAATCCAGGTGTGAAAAACTTGTTGCATCTTTCCCAAAAAGACTCATGGCTGTATTAGATCAAAAGGGTGCTTCTACTAAATACTGAGCAAAGGGTCTGAATACTTAGGGCCATGTGATAGTTCAGTTTTTCTTTTTTAATAAATCTGCAAAAATATCAACAATTCTGTGTTTTTCTGTCAATATGGGGTGCTGTGTGTACATTAATGAGGAAAAAAAATGAACTTAAATGATTTTAGCAAATGGCTGCAATATAACAAAAAGTGAAAAATTTAAGGGGGTCTGAATACTTTCCGTCCCCACTGTATATATTTGGACTCTGGCACAATTTTAGTTTTTTTTTCAGTTATTTACAAAACATATTCAAGCTATAGTTATATATAATGGATGTGGTCTGAAAGTGCACACTCTCAGGTTTAATTTGAGGGTATGTACATCCAAATCGGATGAAAAGTTTAGGAATTACAGCTCTTAAGAATAGCCATCCCCCCTTTTTCAAGGGACCAAAAGTAATTGGACAATTGAATCAAAATCTGTTTCATGGCCAGGTGAGAGCTACTCCTTCGTTATTTCTTCATCAATTAAGCAGGTAAAAGGTCTGGAGTCAATTCTAAGTGTGGTATTTGCATTTGGAATCTATTGCTGTGAACCTATATCATGCGTTCAAAGGAGCTGTCCTTGCAAGTGAAACAGGCCATTGTAAGGCTTCAAAAACTAAACAAATCTATCAGAGAGATAGCAGCAACATTAGGAGTGGCCAAATCAACAGTTTGGTACATTCCAAGGAAAGAAGAACACACTGGTGAGCTCAGCAACATAAAAAGATCTGGACGTCCATGGAAGACAACAGTGGTGGATGACCGCAGGATCCTCTATATGGTAAAGAAAAACCCATTCACAACATCCAGACAAGTGAAGGACACACTCTAGGAGGTACATTGTCAAAGTCTACAATCAAGAGAAGACATCACAAGAGCAAATTCAGAGGGTTCACCACAAGGTGCAAACCACTCATAAGCCTGAAGAATAGAAAAGCTAAATTACCGTATTTTCCACACCATAAGACGCATTTTTCCCCCAGAAATATGGGGGAAAATGTATCTGCGTCTGGCACCACCCCACTGCCGGCACCGCCCCCGCCCCCCCCCCCGCCGCCACCACTAGAAGAGAGACAAGAGAGTGGAGGGCAGACATCTGAAGCCCCTGTGAGCATAGCCGGGCTGGCCTACCGGCGACTGCAGCGCTCTCCTCCCTCTGTCCTCCGACGCTCGCATGTCACAGAGCTGGGTCTCCGTGCAAGGTCCCGCCCCCCTAGACCGACTCGTGTCATAGTAGATTGAAACAGTGTTCAGCCTATCACACGAGTGATAGGGGGGCGGGACCTTGCACACATACCCAGCTCCGTGACATACGAGCGCCGGTGTTCTGCCGAGCGGCAAGACACCGGAGGACAGAGGGAGCAGAGCCCTGTGTATTATTAAGAAAATGGTGAGGCTGATAGTGGGCACAGAGGCTGCAATTGGTGGGCAGAGAGGCTGCAATGGGCACAGAGGCTGCAATTGGTGGGCAGAGAGGCTGCAATTGGTGGGCACACATAGGTTGCAATTGGTGGGCACACAGAGGCTGCAGTGGTGGGCAAAGTGAGGCTGTATTGGTGGGCACAGAGAGGCTGCATTGGTGGGCACAGTGAGGCTGCAATGAAGTAAAGCTGCATTGGTGGGCACAGCGAAGCTGCATTGGTGGGTACAGCAAGGCTGCATTGGTGGACACAGTGAGGCTAAATTGGTGGGCAGAATGAGGCTGCATTGGTGGGCACAGTTAGGGTGCAAAATATGGGCACAGAGAGGCTGAAATGATGAGCACAGAGAAGCTGCATTGATGGGCACCATGAAGCTACAATGAGGTGCACAGTGAGGCTGCATTGGTGGGCACATGGTCAGGCTACATTTATGGCAATGGTCAGGCTGCATGTCATGGGCACTGATAAATATTTTAGGACACCATTTGGTTCAGAATATTTTTTTTTTTATTTTCCTCCTCTAAAACCCAGGTGCGTCTTATGGAGAGAAAAATACGGCAGACTTTGACAAAAAAACATCTAAAAAAAGCAAGACCAGTTCTGGAAAAGCAATCTTTGGATGTATGAAACTAAGATTAATCTGCACCAGAATGACGGGAAGAAAAAAGTGTGGGGAATGCTTGGAGCAGCTCCTGATCCAAAGCACACAATGTCATCTGTACAACATGGTGGAGCTTGCAGTGTGATGGCATGGGCATGCATGAGTTCCAGTGGCACTGGGTCATTGGTGTTTATTAAAGCTGTGACAGAAGCAGCCGGAGGGAATTCTGCAGTGTTTAGATTTAGCCAAATGCAGCAAAGTTGATTGGATGGCGCTTCACAGTACAGATGGACAATGATCCAAAACACACTGCAAAACCAACCCAGGAGCTTTTGAAGGAAAAGAAGTGGAATATTCTGCAATGGCCGAGTCAATCACCTAATCTCAACCCAACTGAGCATGCATTTCACTTGCTGAAGGCAAAACTAAAGGCGGAAAAGCCCACAAACAAAGAACACCTGAAGACAGCTGCAGTTAGAGCCTGGAAAAGCATCAGAAAGGAGGAAAGCCAGTCTTCAGTAATGTCCATGGGTTCCAGACTTCAGGCAGTCATTGCCAGTAAAGGATTCTCAACAAAATATTAAAAATGAACATTTTATTTATGATTATATTCATTTGTCCAGTTACATTTGAGCCCCTGAAAATGGGAGAAAACTGTGTATAAAAATGGTTGCAGTTCCTAAAATTTGTACATGATATTTATGTTCAACCCCTTGAATTAAAGCTGAAAGTTTGCACTTCAAATTCATTTGGATTGTTTAGTTTAACCACTTGAGCCCCGGACCATTATGCTGCCTAAGGACCAGAGGTCTTTTTCCAATTTGGCACTGCGTCGCTTTAACTGCTAATTGCGCGGTCATGCAATGCTGTACCCAAACGAAATTTGCGTCCTTTTCTTCCCATAAATAGAGCTTTCTTTTGATGGTATTTGATCACCTCTGCGGTTTTTATTTTTTGCGCTATAAATGGAAAAAGACCGAAAATTTTGAAAAAAAATGATATTTTCTAATTTTTGTTATTAAAAAAATCCAATAAACTCAATTTTAGTCATAAATTTAGGCCAAAATGTATTCGGCCACATGTCTCTGGTAAAAAAAAAATGTCAATAAGCGTATATTTATTGGTTTGCGCAAAAGTTATAGCGTCTACAAACTAGGGTACATTTTCTGTAATTTACACAGCTTTTAGTTTATGACTGCCTATGTCATTTCTTGAGGTGCTAAAATGGCAGGGCAGTACAAAACCCACCCAAATGACCCCATTTTGGAAAGTAGACACCCCAAGGAAATTGCTGAGAGGCATGTTGAACCCATTGAATATTTATTTTTTTTGTCCCAAGTGATTGAATAATGACAAAAAAAAAAAATATTTACAAAAAGTTGTCACTAAATGATATATTGCTCACACAGGCCATGGGCCTATGTGGAATTGCACCCCAAAATACATTCTGCTGCTTCTCCTGAGTATGGGGATACAACATGTGTGGGACTTTTTGGGAGCCTAGCCGCGTACGGGGCCCCGAAAACCAATCACCGCCTTCAGGATTTCTAAGGGTGTAAATTTATGATTTCACTCTTCAATGCCTATCACAGTTTCGGAGGCCATGGAATGCCCAGGTGGCACAAAACCCCCCCAAATGACCCCATTTTGGAAAGTAGACACCCCAAGCTATTTGCTGAGAGGCATTTTGAGTCCATGGAATATTTTATATTTTGACACAAGTTGCGGGAAAGTGACACATTTTTTTTTTTTTGCACAAAGTTGTCACTAAATGATATATTGCTCACACAGGCCATGGGCATATGTGGAATTGCACCCCAAAATACATTTAGCTGCTTCTCCTGAGTATGGGGATACCACATGTGTGGAACTTTTTGGGAGCCTAGCCGTGCACGGGACCCCGAAAACCAATCACCGCCTTCAGGATTTCTAAGGGTGAAAATTTTTGATTTCACTCTTCACTGCCTATCACAGTTTCGGAGGCCATGGAATGCCCAGGTGGCACAAACCCCCCCCAAATTACCCCATTTTGGAAAGTAGACACCCCAAGCTATTTGCTGAGAGGCATGGTGAGTATTTTGCAGCTCTCATTTGTTTTTGAAAATGAAGAAAGACAAGAAAAAACTTTTTTTTTTTTCTTTTTTTGAATTTTCAAAACTTTGTGACAAAAAGTGAGGTCTGCAAAATACTCACTATACCTCTCAGCAAATAGCTTTGGGTGTCTACTTTCCAAAATGGGGTCATTTGGGGGGCTTTTGTGCCACCTGGGCATTCCATGGCCTCCGAAACTGTAATAGGCAGTGAAGAGTGAAATCAAAAATTCACGCCCTTAGAAAGCCTGAAGGCGGTGCTTGGTTTTCGGGGTCCCATGCGCGGCTAGGCTCCCAAAAAGTCTCACACATGTGGTATCCCCGTACTCAGGAGAAGCAGCAGAATGTATTTTGGGGTGTAATTTCACATATTCCCATGGCATGTTTGAGCAATATATCATTTAGTGACAATTTTGTGCAAAAAAATAAATAAATAAAATGTGTCTCTTTCCCGCAACTTGTGTCGCAATATAAAATATTCCATGGACTCGACATGCCTCTCAGCAAATAGGTTGGGGTGTCTACTTTCCAAAATGGGGTCATTTGGGGGGGTTTTGAACTGTCCTGGCATTTTATGCACAACATTTAGAAGCTTATGTCACACATCACCCACTCTTCTAACCACTTGAAGACAAAGCCCTTTCTGACACTTATTGTTTACATGAAAAAGTTATTTTTTTTTGCAAGAAAATTACTTTGAACCCCCAAACATTATATATTTTTTTAAAGCAAATGCCCTACAGATTAAAATGGTGGGTGTTTCATTTTTTTTTTACACAGTATTTGCGCAGCGATTTTTCAAACGCATTTTTTGGGGAAAAAACACACTTTTTTAAATTTTAATGCACTAAAACACACTATATTGCCCAAATGTTTGATGAAATAAAAAAGATGATCTTAGGCTGAGTACATGGATACCAAACATGACATGCTTTAGAATTGCGCACAAACGTGCAGTGGCAACAAAATAAATACATTTTTGAAAGCCTTTAAAAGCCTTTACAGGTTACCACTTTAGATTTACAGAGGAGGTCTACTGCAAAAACTACTGCCCTCGATCTGACCTTCGCGGTGATACCTCACATGCATGGTGCAATTGCTGTTTACGTTTGACGTTCGCCTTAGCGCGAGAACAGGGGGCGACAGGGGTGCTTTTTTTTTTTCTTTATTATTTTTTTGCTTTTTTATCTTATTTTTAAACTGTTCCTTTCATTTTTTTTTTTTAGTCATTTTTATTGTTATCTCGGGGAATGTAAATATCCCCTATGATAGCAATAGGTAGTGACAGGTACTCTTTTTTGAAAAAATTGGGGTCTATTAGACCCTAGATCTCTCCTCTGCCCTCAAAGCATCTGACCACACCAAGATCGGTGTGATAAAATGCTTCCCCAATTTCCCAATGGCGCTATTTACATCCGGCGAAATCTAAGTCATAAAATGCTCGTAGCTTCCGGTTTCTTAGGCCATAGAGATGTTTGGAGCCACTCTGGTCTCTGATCAGCTCTATGGTCAGCTGGCTGAATCACCGGCTGCATTCTGAGGTTCCCTGTTGAGACAGGAGAGCCAGAGAAAAACACGGAAGACGGTGGGGGGGGGGCATTCCCTCCCACGGCTTGTAAAAGCAGTCTAGAGGCTAATTAGCCACTAGGATTGCTTTTACATGAAAGCCGACCGCTGGCTGAAAAGAATGATACCAAGATGATACCTAAACCTGCAGGCATCATTCTGGTATAACCACTCAAAGTCGTGAATGGCGTACCTGAAGACTAAAAAATGGTTAACAATAAAGCACAGTAAACGGTAAAGTATAAAAAATTGCATACCTGAAAAGCAAATATGATAAAACATAATAACAATAAAACATTTCAGAATAGAATACAGTAAAAAAGAGCAGAACAATAGAGAGAGAGAGAATAGAGAGAGAGAGAACAATAAAACGACAACTATTTTTTTTTTTTAATATAATTTTTTTTTTTTTTACACTTTTTTTGTAACTAACTTTTATAACTGCAACCGGTTCCAGGTTCGGGTCTCTCAAAATGGGATGGCATCTTGGGAGACCCTGTGAAAGTGTGCCTAGTATGTGCAATGCTGTACCCTACGCTAATACTCAACTAGTGTATGGTAGCGTTCAAAACATTCACCAATGCAAAAACCAGGATTGTCAGGACAGGAGGGACAATAATAGCGGGTGTCACGCCTATATAGGCGCTTGCTGCAGACACGACATCTTTTTTGGGGGGTTCGTGGGGTAGGGGTACTCGGGAGGACATAAAGAAAATGCCTCTCATGCAGCCGACTGCACTTGGTTGGGGATGTGAATGGGGGAAGTACGGGCGCTGCAGAAGTGGTGGGTTCCCAATTAGGATTGGCGAATGCAGCAGGAAGGGCATTATGGGCATGACGGGCCTGTGTTTGTCTTTTTGGTGGCAGCGGGACACTACTTGTACTTGCCACCTCACCAGCTTGAACTGCACTTATGGGACTCGCCACGTCACCAAGTGTTACTGCAGTGCTGGTTTGACTACGACCGGGGTGTACTAGGCCACTGGTACTTGCCAGTTCACCAAAACGCTACAAAAAAAACTGTTAGCGATCGCAGGGATCAGGCCTGACTCTGCGAACGCTGCAGTTATGCGTTTAGTGTTTTGTAAGTGACAGTGATCGATCGATACTGCACTTGGGTGGGCTGGGCCGGGCGGAGGGGCAAAACGCAGGTGCTAGCAGGTATCTGGGCTGATCCCGCTAACACTGCGTTTTTGGGAACCCTAAACTGCTGGGGACGCTAGTATAGATCTGATCGGATCAGATATTGATCCGTTATGATACTATACCACTAAGGGAGTTGTACAGTGCGTGCGTGGGTGTTAGCGCTACTGGCGCTAACCTGACGCTGCCTGGGGCTGGTGCTTGCTTGCCAGTTCGCCAAAATGCTACCAAAAAAACTGTTAGCGATCGCAGGGATCAGGCCTGACTCTGCGAACGCTGCAGTTATGCGTTTAGTGTTTTGTAAGTGACAGTGATCGATCGATACTGCACTTGGGTGGGCTGGGCCGGGCGGAGGGGCAAAACGCAGGTGCTAGCAGGTATCTGGGCTGATCCCGCTAACACTGCGTTTTTGGGAACCCTAAACTGCTGGGGACGCCAGTATAGATCTGATCAGATATTGATCCGATCAGATACTATACCACTAAGGGAGACGTATGCTGCGTGCGTGGGTGTTAGCGGTACTGGCGCTAATCTGACGCTGCCTGGGGCGACGCATATCACCGCCGGGCGATCAGGGGGCTAAACCTTTATTCGGTAATAAACGGCGGGTGCCCTGACACTATAAAAAATAAACGAACTAACCAGCGTCACCTGTAACGGTTATACGGTGATCAGTGGTGAAAGGGTTAACTAGGGGGCCATCAAGGGGTTAAAACATTTATTAGGTAGTATATGGGGGTCCCTGACGCTATAAAACGCTGATGGCGAACCTAAATATTTACGTCCCTAACTAGCGTCACCAGCGACACTAATACAGCGATCAGAAAAATGATCGCTTAGTGACACTGGTGACGGGGGGTGATCAAGGGGTTAAAACTTTATTAGGGGGGGTTAGGGGGGTATCCTAGACCTACAAGGGGCTAATACTAACTGACCTAACACTGTAACTGTCACAAACTGACACCAATGCAGTGCTTGGTGTCAGTTTGTGACAGGGGGGGTGATTGGGGGGGGATCGGGGGCGATCGGGGGGGGGGGATCGGGGTGTTTTGTGTGCCTGGCATGTTCTACTGTGTGTGTTTGTGTTTTACACTCACATAGATGTCTTCTCTCCTCGGCGCCGGAACGGAAAATACCGAGCCGAGGAGAGATGACATCACTTCCTTTGCTGCTGTTTAGCATACAGCAGCAAAGGAAGATTCTCATTGGCCGGCGGCGATCGCGAGGGGGGGGCCACGAACGGATGGCCTCCCCCTCACCTCCGATCGCCGGGGGACAAAACAGGACCGCCTCGGGCACCGGTGGGGGGGGTCCAATCGGACCCCCCACCCGCGGGAGGCAAATCACGTATATGTACGTGATTTTGCCTGCCCGTGCCGCCTTGCCAACGTACATCGGCGTGAGGCGGTCCTTAAGTGATTAAATTTCATTCTGGTGGCATACAGAGCCACAAGTATGAAAATTGTGCCTGTGTCCAAATATATATGAACCCCTAAATGTGTGTGTGTGTGTGTATATGTATGTATGTATATGTGTGTATATATATATATATATATATATATATATATATATATATATATATATAGTATTTTTTAAGTCCTGAACATAATAAATAACTAAATATACTGTATATAAACTATACATTTGCTTAAAACAATCAGCAGTGTGTTTCCACGACTTCAATGTGTTTTTCTTTGAAATCCCTGATTTGCTGACTTTATTGTAGATGTCTGTAGATATATCTTTTGCTCATGATTTATGATTGTCTGTCTCTTTTTTGTCTACTTAAAACAGTGGAATTAATGATAGTTGTGTAACTGAGATGTAACAATGTTCTATAAAGAAGTCCCTCTTTCCCCTTACAGAAAGTTGGGGCCACGTGATCAACATGTATATGGATTATGAGTCCTTCCTGTTACCCCAATATTACAAACAGAAAGATTTTATTTTATTCTCACCACTTTTTAAAATCTATTTTGCATAATCCTGCAGTATTATACTACTATTTTATTAATGTATTAATGACAATATTACATGAACACAATACAAGCCTAGATATGTTTTCTTCACATGTCTTTTTTGGTGAACCAAATAGATCAATTTAGAGTTAGGATTACAGAAAATACTAAGGTGCTTTGACCGGGCCCTGTAGCTTACACATGTATATGCAAAATGAGTGCAAACGAAACCCCTTTTTAGCGCATACTGTTAGACAGGATGATTTGGTTGGTTTCAAGCTGGTCTGTAAATTTAGCTGGGAATTTCTTTGGTTTTGTTTGACATGTGTCGCCCTTCCATGTGCTCCTTGCTGCAAAAGCCACTTATAGGTGGGGCAGTGGCCATTTTTTTGTAATCTATCACTAAAGTCTAGTACACAATACACGTCACTAGTTGTTTTTTCTTTTTTTTTCTGTCAGCTCCAGTCGGAGCCGCTGTTCTAACAATCCCATGTTAGTACAGCGATCTCCCCCGCTGTTCTCTCAGCGCTTTCAGTCATTGGTCGACTATCGGGCCAGTTGTCATACACACGGGGCGAATGTGAGACAGTTTTTATTGATCCGGCCAATGTTGCCCGACATCCAGCCCGTGTGTACTAGGCTTAAAATAGATAGATAGATTATTGTCTTGTATGTTTATACAGTATTATCTATGTTCTAATCAGGGTACAATAAGTACACAAATCCTTTGTTTTCTTTCTTTGTTGCATTATAATAAGGGCAAATCCTTTTTATTCTCTGAATGACCCTAATGAAGAAAGGGCCTGCTCAGAATACACACCGAATGATACTGCTTTATCTGCCGTAATTGGCTTAAAGGTTTTGTCCTCACCTACAGTGGTAAGCAGAGACAGAGGAGGCAGAGAGTCTGCCCTGGCCGAAGATCGGAGGTCAGCCTCCTCCGCTGCACCTGTCAGATCTAATGAGATGTTAATGAGCCCTAGGCAGGGGCATCACTTTACCACCAGGTCATTAGGCACAGAGTAATTACAAGAGACACTCTAAGTGAGGGGGCACACGTCCTGCCATGCACTGACCTGCTCTCCATCACTGCTCACTTTAAAAGGGTTCACTGTGATAATTGCAAGTGTTTTCTATATGATGGCCACTAGTTCACTCCGCACATAAATTCTATCTATCTACCTACAGTATATTTCTATCCCGTATATATATTACATCGATCAGACATACAGTTCTGACCAATGACAGGTTAGGTGAATAACATTGATTACCACATAGTGAATACATATAATAATAAGAGGAGGGGATAAAAAAGGGGGAGGAAGAGGATAAAAAAAAGGGGGCAAATATGCAATTATATCTACCTATTGGCCATACAGAGATGAGCTGAGCTATTGTATTCTGATAGGAGGACACCCCACCACCACTACCACCAGCCAGAACCAGTGTTAATTTTGTCAACGAAAATGTTTTCGTCAAAGATTTTGTCAGCGGCATTTTTACATTTACGAAAACGAGTTTGGAAATTGTAGAAAAAATGCTTAAATAATGCATTACAATTTAACTATGCCAATTAGATTTTAGACAGCTAAAATGAGTTTTAGTCAACTAAAATGTACTGGAGATTTAGTCGACTAAATACAAGTACAACTTAAACTAAAACACTTGCAGAAGACTAAAATAGGACTAAAACTAAAATGCCATTTTAGTCCTAAGACTAAAACTAAATCAATATTTGCTGCCAAAATTAACACTGGCCAGAACACTACGATCAACACACTGGCTGAGTGCGCTGATCCGGAGCTGGTCAGCTGCCGGTTTTCCAGCATGCTCGTCTGACAGAAGCTGGCCCGGCTGCCATACACATGGGCCTAATGTCGGCCGTTTTTTTATTGAACCGGCTAATGTCGTCCGGCATTCGGCCCATATGTACAGGGCTTAAGTTCATCTTCAAAAAAAAAAAAAAATTTTTGCAGGTAAAAATTGCGGGTGCAATGTCAGGCTCTTGCAAACTGTCAGTACACTGTCTGCCCATACCTCCGATACAGACAGGCAGTTACTGAAGTCCAGGAAGCTCAAAGGATTATGAGAGTGCTCCCTAGCGCCTTCGCAGTTCATTGAAGACTACAATCTGTCAGCCATAATAGCTGACGGTAGTTGTAGTTCATTCATTTACAGAACTCTGCGAAAGAATGACACAGCTGTGTGGGCGGAGCCCTGCACGGCTATGCTTTTTTCAAATTGTGACAGCGGGTGTGGGGGAAGGTCCCCCACCCGCTGTCAAAGGGAGGGGGCGGATCAGGGGGTCAGGTGGTGGATGCTCAACATGTTACATATTACACCTGTATTTAGGGTCAACTTATCCTTTAAAGCAGGGGTGTCCAACCTTCTGACCTTGCTGGGCCACATTGGAAGTAAAGGGCCCACATAAAATACACTGGTCTTGGGCCACACATAAAATACACTAAATATATGGATAGCTGATGAGCAGAAAAAGGCAGGCAGATCACAAGTTAAAAGAGAAGTATGAGTTTTATTTTTTTTTTAAGAATCATACTTTTTGTTTTTTTTGCTAGAAAATTACTTAGAACCCCCAAGCATTATATATATATATATATATATATATATATATATATATATATATTTTTTTTTTTCTAACACCCTAGAGAATAAGATGGCGGTCGTTGCAATACTGTTTGTCACACTGTATTTGCGCAGCGGTCTTACAAGCTCACTTTTTTTGGAAAAAAATCACTTTTTTTAATTAAAAAATAAGACAACAGTAAAGTTAGCCCAATTTTCTTTTATATTGTGAAAGTTAATGTTACGCAGAGTAAATTGATACCCAACATGTCACGCTTTAAAGTTGTGCCCGCTCGCGGAATGGCGACAAACTTTTACCCTTAAAAATCTCCATAGGCGACGTTTAAAAAATTCTACAGGTTGCATGTTTTGAGTTACAGAGGAGGTCTAGGGCTAGAATTATTCCTCTTGCTCTAATGATCGCGGCGATACCTCACAAGTGTGGTTTCATATGTGGGCGCTGTTCACGTATGCATTCGCTTCTGCACGCGAGCTCAGCGGAACGGGGCACGTTTAAAAAATTTTATTTTATTTTTTTTTATTCTACCTTTTATTTTTGATTTTTACACTGTTCTTTTAAAAAAATAATTGGGTCACTTTTATTCCTATTACAAGGAAGGTTTACCAAAAGGACAAAAAGACCTCAGATCTCTGCAGTTTGACACCCTGAAAACTAAGTTTAATCGTCCCAACACTCACTTGTTCCATTATCTTCAGCTCAGATATGCATACAATGTCCAATTTGGGGATATTGGTATTACACTGAAAATGAGTGATTTGGAGTCTCTGTTGAGGGAGGACACTTTGCACAAGGCCCTGTCTACAATATATAAACGAATGTTCGGTGGGGGAGGAGACCTCTTTGCGAAGTGTAGGGCAGCGTGGGGTGAGGTTTTCCCCCAGATGGACGGGGATGACTGGGATGATATATGGGACATTCATTTTGTTAGTTTGGTTTCTGCTAGGGACCAACTCATCCATTTAAATTCCTACATCGTATCTATCTTACTCCAGCTAGATTGGCTAAGATGTTCCCTACCCAGTCACCCAGTTGCTGGTGGTGCAGTTCCCTCACTGCAGATTTCATGCATATCTTTTGGAATTGCTCGAGCATCCAAGCTTTTTGGAAGGGGGGGTCACAGAATGTATAGCAGAAGTAACAGCCATTAATATATAGCCCACGATAGAGGTGTGTCTTTTGGGTTTGGTAGACAATCTAGCCCCAAAGAGAGTAATGCGTACCTTACTGACGATACTAATCTATTATGCTAGGAAAATGATAGTGTTATGGAAAAAGCCTAATCCCCCATCTGTATCAGCATGGAAGGGTGTGGTAAATAGAGCCGCGCCTCTTTACAAGGCTACATATATTAGCAGGGGCATACCACGGAAATTTGACAAAGTGTGGGGCAGTTGGATGAATAGCGAAACTACGGTGGCAGATTAAGTGGTACATAATGGAATGCACCTGCTGTGAGATTCAACATGTATGTAACCATTTGACATATTGAAATGTACTATTAGGGAAAGGTGGCATTATTAACATTGTTTTGATCCTGTCACTGAGTGAAGGACTGGAAGGAGGAGGAGAAAGTCAATTCTGAAGGATGTAAATAGTTCTTTTTGTGTGTGGCCCACTGGGTCTTGTGTTTATTTGTTATGTAAAAAAGCAATAAACAAAACTTTTCAAAAAAAAAAAAGACCTCAGATCTCATATTTACACAAAAATGCAATAAAAAATAAAAATAAATTTAATGTAATTTAAAAAAAAATGTTCCTTTAAGAGCATTGGGTGGAAGTGACGTTTTGGCGTCCCTTCCGCCCTGCAATGATTTGGAGACAGGTGGGGGCAATCTTCCCCTCACTGGTCTCCATGTCAGGCTAGGGAGAGGATTTGATGTCCTCCACCGCTACCGACGGCTCCGGTAAGCGGCGAAGGGCACCATAGAGCGGCGGGAGGGGGGGCCCCTCTTCCGCCACCGATAAAAGTGATCTTGCGGCAAAGACCACTTTTATCTTTAAGCGGACCGCCCGCTCTTGAAGAGGATACCGGGGTTATGGTAGCTGGCTGTAGCAATGTAAAACGGCAGCGGGCGGTCTGGAAGTGGTTAAACACTGCAGATCGCTCTGTTTTTAGAGCTCCTTGAGCAGAGAGTTGGTGACTGTCAGTCCCCGCTGTCTGTTCTTTCCCCCCCTCACTCACTGGAGCTCTAAGCTGTGAAGGGGGCAGGATCGGCCGGCTCAGGCTCTCAGCAGCTCGCTGAGAGGCTGTGCTGGTCCAGGCATGCGATCCAGATCATATGGTTATGATCTTGCCCGAGCCTGGACTGGCTCTATGATGTCAGCCAACAGCGGGTTTCAGCTCGCTGTCTGCTGAGAACAGGTCACAGGAGTGCAGAATGAACTGCACTCCTGTGATCCACAGGAGAAGTGCAGCTAAACGAGCTATGGCTGTACTTCTCCTTTAACGATCACTTATATAGGTAATGTACCTATCCGAGTAATAAAAATTATTTTTTTTTGTAATTTTTTTTATATCATAAAGTTAAAGAGGGCAACATAAAACTAGTGTGATATTTTACACTATTTTGATAAACTAACCAGTAGCGGCCTCTCCATTAGAGACGCAGGGGCGCTGCCCCTCTAATCCTTGCACTTGGTCCCTATTCTACATGTAGACTCATGGATTTTAATGGGGTTTTTTGAGAGAGATGTTTGTTTGAACAGAAGTGAGCAGAGTCTCATGGTCTGTCCGAGGAGTGGATGGGTTTTCACCTTCTTGGGTATTGATTCATAGCACCAGGGTGCTCTACTGAGGGAGGGGATGATTGTGCCTAAATATGTGTAATGCTGAGCTATTCCATCCTAGTTTGAAGTTCGTCTGTAATTGTAAAAGGAGTGACTGTGGGAGATTGATTCCCATTGCCTCTGATTTTAGGAAGTTAATTTTAAGATTGGAGAGGACTCCATATCTCTCTAATTCTTTAAAGAGGTTTGGTAGGGATATCATGGTGTTTATGAGGGAAAACAACATGCCATCGGCGTATACCGAGACCTTATGTTGGGTATTCTCCACTTTTATGCCATTTACATCTGGGTTTCTTCGTATGGTGCACAGGAAGGGTTCCAGTAAAAGGGCGAAGAGGAGGGGTGATAGTGGGCAGCCTTGTCGTGTCCAATTAGTAATTTTGAAAGGTTCTCATAGAACCCCATTAGCTCAAACTGGGGGATGAGTAGATTGATGAGACCCACTGGTGCATGTTGGTGCAGAATCCTATATATTGTAGGACCGCAAGCATAAATTTCCATTTCACCCTGTCAAAGGCCTTCCCTGCATCCTTACCCAGAAACACACATTGGATTTGGGATTTGTTTGCTATGTGTAGCAGGTTAAGGACCTTAGTGGTGTTGTCCCTTGCTTTCCTAGTGGGTACCTACTTGGTCCAAATGGATTAATTGTGGTAAGTGTTGCTTTATTCTATTCACTAGTATTTTGGTAAACAGTTTAAGGTCGACGTTGAGCAGGGAAAATGGCCTATGGTTCCTTCACAAGGTTGGGTCCTTGCCCTCTTTTGGGAGCGCTGCAATATAGGCCTGTAAGGTGTCTACCCCAAAGGAAGAGGTGGATCCAGTCGTGTTAAACAGTTTAACCATATAGGGGCCCAGAGAAGGTAGAAGGGTTTTATATATAGTGGATGGTGAACCCGTCGGGGCCAGGTGCTTTCCCAGGTTTAGTTGCCCCTATTGATCCTTGAAGTTCTTCTATCATAATTGGGTCTTGTAGAGCCTCCTTTATCGAAATTGGCAGTTGGGGCATCTGAGAGAAAGTCAAGTAGGATTGTATATTTCCCTGCCGCGGGGGTTCCTTTATCTAGGTTATATAGGGAGACATAGAATTTCTAAAATTCTGGGCAATGTCATGTGACTTAGTAACTTTGGTTCCTTTTGGCGGTAGTATGTGGGGTATGTACGTCGCCAGTATCTATTCTCTAAGAGACCTTGCTAGCATTTTGCCACATTTGTTGCCAGATTCATATGAAATTTTCCTACATATCTGTAGTGCCGCTTTGGCTTTAAATTGCATTAAGTCATTAATTTGTGAACGTCGGTTAAGAAGGTCAGTCTCTAAGGAGGGAAATGGTGTCTGTTTATGACGAGCTTCTAGGTCTCGTAAGTCTTGCAAGAGTGAATTTAACTGTTGGGAACGTTGCTTCTTGAGTCTCGAGCCATGCTTGATAAGCACACCGCGAATGACTGCTTTATGCGCATCCCAAACAATACCGGGATCGCAGTCTGGCGTATCGTTGGTGCTGAAATAACACTCCAGTTCTCTAGTAACATCCATGAGTACCTCTTTGTCTTGTAGAAGGCTTTCATTCAGCCTCCCATTTGGTCTTTGAGTTGAAGGTATCAGTAAAGGCATATGACAGGGATATTGGAACATGGTCAGACCATGTAATGGAGCCTATTGTGGAGGTTCTCACTGCGTGTAGTTGCACGTGTGGTACCAAGAAGTAGTCAATGCGCGAGTATACCCTGTGAGGTAGAGAGTAAAAAGTAAAGTCCCTTGCGGTAGGGTGGAGAATATGCCATATGTCTACTAGTTGGGCCTTGTGTAGGGCTTGAACTATGCGTTTGCAGGAGCCAGAAGGAAAGGAGGAAAGTCCCAAAGAGGTATCTTCAGAATGGATCATGGGGACATTTAAAATCACCTCCAAAAATCAGCTGCCCCTCGGAAAAGCCCATCAGGCTTTCTAGCGTCTTACCTAGGAAGGTATCTGGTGACTATTAGGGACATAAAAATTTGCCAAGGTCACCTTCACACCGCCAATCATGCCTTTTAGGAATAGAAACCGACCCGCTGAGTCTAGAACAGTGTCCAGGCAGGTCCATGGCACTTTAATGGAGAGGAGTATAGACACCCCCCACGATTTTGCTGCCAAGTTGTTCGAGTGGTAGGCTATCGGGAAGGCTCTATTCTTGAGGCTGGGCAATTTGTCATCCCTAAAGTCGGTCTCCTGAATGAAGGCTACATCTGCTTTGAGGTGATATAAGTCCTGTAATAGCATACGTCTTTTCTCTGGAACATTCAGTCCTTTGGTGTTAAGCGAGATCACATTAATAGCCTCCATAATAGGGGGTGGGAGGGAAGGGTAGGGAGTGGGAGGGGGTGAGGGATGGTGGAAAAAAGCAGAAAGATCAGGGATAGAAGGGTAAAAGAAAGACACAGAGCAAGAGAACAAGATATGTAAAACTCTAAGTAGGTAGCAAATATGCTAGTACGCTCACCAGTACGGTACTGGGAGTTGAGCGTTGGTGTATGTGGGGGTTTGGATAGACACAGCCAGAGATAGTTTTGCTTGCCCCTACCCCTCTCGACCTTGTTGGATAGTGAAAAACAGCAAAAAACAATTATTTAATACATTAGCATATATAAATCAACATGTAGGAAAATATGCAACGGTATGTGAGAGTGCAACACACATTAGAAAAAAGCATTTATCAGCAAGTGCAAGAAACATTGGCTCATGTAGGGTAGTAGATGGTGGTCCAGTCACCAGGTTACTGCCAATAATTCCCAGAGGGGGGGGGGGTAGGTCTTCCTCTCCAGGGTCCATACAGGGATATGAGTACCCCTTGCCTCTCAGGGGGAGGGGAGGCAGGCACAATCATCCCCTCCCTCAGTAGAGCACCCTGGTGCACCAGTATTGCAAGGGTCCCGGGACAGCAAAAAAGCACTGTTCTCGATACCTTTGCCCAACAAAAACCACCTATCGCATGTTCCCCAATGGTAGACATAACATATAGGTCAGGTGGGTGCCAAATGGACCTATGAGGAACATAATAAGGCATCTCAGGCATATCAACATAAAAAACAGTAGTGCACTTAGTAATTAAACATTAAGGCGCTAAGACCTTTTCCTTTTTAGGCGGCATGGAGCTATATTCAGAGGTGACTGCTGGATGGATACCATAGAGCATGAAAAACATTGGGGCACAAAGACCCTGCATCCCAAAGAAATGTTAAGGTCCTGTAGAAATCCCATGGGGTTGCGACTGCACTCGTATGCGGCATACGAAGGATTCAGGTTATAACACTCGGGATCTCCCGGGGAGACAAGTGTAGGAAAGGGCTCAGCCCTTCTACTGCTATCAAACTGCGGGGACTGCTAAGAGCATCTGCCATCAGTCTCCCTGTGTATTTCAGCAGGCGGATGTAAAACAAAAAAAAATGTCCCGGGTGGAGGGTTACAGGAAACGTTCAACCGCAGTACTTTAGGTAGATGAAATAAGGTAGGTGAAATAAGGTACCTACCAATTAGGTTAGTCGGCGGGGGCAACTCAGAACGTCCGCCATAAAATCCAGCAGTTCTAAAATCGCCATGTAGTCAGGTAAAGTAGTGCTAATAACACTTATGATTCCCGGGACCTCTCTCCGGAGGGTGCAAAGGATCGCCTCCGTGGCCTCTGATGACGTGTCTGGGAAGGACCTCAGGGACCTGAGGGGCCAAGGCAGCCTGCTGGACTAGGAAAAGATGGAGCCATTTGGGCACTTGGATGGGCTCCACATCTAGGAAGGCGAATAGGTCAGGCAGGTCTGCGGGTGTACGTAGGGTAAAGGAGGCAGAGGCCCTCCAAAAAGTGACCATTAGCGGGTACCCCATCTATAAGTACTACCTTGTTCCCGTGCCAAATCGGGCGTAGGTGAGCTCTGCGCTGTAGTGTCGCCCGGGAGAGATCTGGGAGGATCTTGATGGATGCCTCATCAAATTCAACTTCCCCGCATTCCCATGCTTTGCGGAGGATCTGTTCTTTCAGGGGGTAACGGTGCAGGCAGCACACTACATCCTGGGGCCTATTGGGGTCAGATGAGCGTGGGTGAAGGGCCCTTTGGACCCTGTCCAGATCCACGGTGGCCTGTGGGGACTCCAATACTTGCTGGAAAATGGTATTCACCGTATCTGAAAGGTTCTCGTGCCTGCGGCTTCCGGGAGGCCCCGTAGTGGCAGGCTGCTCCTGCGGCTTCGGTCCTCCATGTGGAGCTGGAGAACAACCGTTGCCTCCACCTGGGCAACATGCGACTGTTCCAGGGCCCCCATCCGAAGCTCCAAGGAGGAAATGGATGTCTCTCTGGTGTCTACCCTCTCCGATAATGATTGCACCTCTGCTCTTACCTCCTGTATGTCCCAGTGCGCTTCTTCCAACCGGAGTAATAGTGTCTCTATGTCCTGCTATGTAGGTAAGGCCTGGAGAAGTGCCCAGATGTCACCGTCTAGGTAGTCCGGTTCTCATCGGAGAGGGGAGACTGCGACTTCCGGCATGTCTGGGCAGAAGAGCGCAGGGGTCTCTGATAGGGAGTCAGATACAGAGGGTGAGCTAGGAGAGGCTGGCGGGTCCAACGCTGAGAGCTGTCTTAGCCCTAAGCCATGAGGCGCTGCTACTATGGCGCCTGGGGAGGTGCGGGCAGCGTTCTGAAAGTAGCGGTGGATCTCGCCCTGGGTGTTGCGGGGCCGGCTTCCAGGGGTTGACGATCGTATTTGGTATCGTTTTGCAGCTAGCATGCCGTTGGAGGTGGCTGTTAAAGTCCACTGGTTTACCGAGATAGGCAGGGGAAGGCCAGGAGCTCACAGAAACGTGTCTTCACACAGCCATGTCCAGGCCATGCCCCCCTTTATGTGGTTTCACATCTATCTCGGTTGGAGGGCTCCGACCATAAATTAGAATGCCAGTATGGTGGCCTGAATTTATGGGAGGAGCCCGGGGGGGTATTTAAGCAGCCCACTCACCTGTGTTCCTTGTTAGTTTGGGCTCCTTAATTACCATTACTTACCTGATTTTAAATTTAGAGACATTTCCCAAGTTGGGGAGAAAACTCCCCTGGTACACATTAGATAGAGCCCTTCATGGGACTATAATTAGGGTATAGACTGGGATTAGGTGATCACATGGATGCCCGGGGTGTCATCCTCGGTGAGCATTGAGAATCCTGTATGGCTTGAGCCATTCGGCGTTGTTTCTTGCCTGGTCCCTATAGTGAAATGTTGCTGTTCGATTGGTCTTAGTGATCGTTCTTTCAATGATGTCTCAGTAGGATGGCTAATTTTCGCAGCCATGCTCCTCTTTGGTCATTGTTTCCAGCATGGCGCCTGGTCCGCGTCATGTGACTCGGGATGTTTTGTGTCGATTGACGCTTGACGTCATCTACGGCATGGCTCGGACATGCGCACTTGCCCTTTCTTGGCGTCTGCACCGCCACCAGCGCCATTGGACGCTAGCGGGGGTGGAGAGGGTATAAAAGCTTGCCAGTCCGCAGCAAATTAGCCGTGGCTCTGTACAAAAGGGGTAGGAAAACAATTGGGACATTTGGGGGATTTGTTACCTTCCAACTAGGATTCATTGCTGCCCACTGTTTTTACAGGTAGGCAGAAAACAACTACTTCATTTCTGTTTATGGTTTAGTCTTATATGGACCACTTATACTTGCAATTTCCCTCTCAGATGGGCCAATAGGGGATGTCTTTGTGTCTCTCTCTCTCTGTGATTTCACCAAATATCCATATTGGTCTTTTTCTGTTGTTTTGGAGCCAAATATCTATTGGATTATAATGCAAAATACTTATCAACATCCAGGTAATGGAGACCTAAAAAAAAATGCACAGGCCTTTGCACACTTGAGAAATTGGTATAATATTATGATATAATATTTGTTATTATTAAATTATATTTTTGTATAATTTTGTTTAAATGTTGTTATTTTCAATTTATAGTGATCATACATGCAGTGCTTGATAAAAGTTCTCCTGAGGAAGCCATCGTTGTTGCGAATTATGTAGAGATCCAATCAGTTGCATCTGTTCCATGTATTGTATGGTTATTTCTGACAACAAAATGTTGATTTTTAGATGTTTCTAATAAAAGTTTGATTTTTTTTAATATATTATGTGTTTTGGCACCTTAAAAATCCCATATTTTGGTTCTGTATTATGTAACCTCCATGTGAGATGTCTAAAAAGGGACACCCCTCTAACATGAACTGTCCTAAAAGGGGCACCTCCCCCCATGTGAGAAGGGGCACCCTTTAAAAGCCCTAATCCAATAGGATATGCCTCAGACACTTTATATACAGCGTACTACATGTGATATGGTTGTCTGCACAAAGTTTTTTATGTGGGTCTGCCAAAAGTTCAATGAACCCCAAAATGGAGGTATGCAGACAAAAATCAATAATACAAGCACAATTTTACATTAAAATGAGATATCACAATTTCTTGAACAGCAGCCATTCAGTGCTCATCTTGTTCAACATTCTTTGTCATTATTTATTCTTACAATTAAAATTCATATAATGTCAAAACAAAATTTTGGATGGAGTGTAGAAGGGTTAGAATCCCTGTCTGGTTTGTATTGCTGTCTGTGTAACTGCTCACTATTGGTCTTGGTGACAACTATCACCAAAACAAAAATTGATGGGAAAGCTAACATGTTTGAGTTATCACAGGAACAGAAGGTGAGGCTAAATCTTCCAGTGGGAACACCTGTTTGGGGACAACTGTCTAAGAGGAGATATCCCCTTGCTTTGGAAAGATTTTCTGTATCTGGGGCAGGAAGTGAAGAGAGATCTCCTCAATGGGACACAGAGTGAGAAAAAAGACAAAGGTCTCAAGCATTTACTACTCTACCCAAAACTGAAAAAATGCTTTAGCTCTACAAAAACTTTAAAAGTCTTTGTTCAGTGGACACCCATCAAGCATGTTCTGCCTGCAGGCGAATTCTGTCTTGAAGTGATAGATGGACTTTCTCTTGGCATTTTAGTTTTCCTGAGCAGGGTATGGGTTCAGGCAGGTATCCTAGTACCCTGGTAAGGTGGTTGCCACATTGGCTCACTGAATTTATCATTCAAAGACGAGTCTTGGAGAATCGTGCAACCCAAGGCATAAAAGCCAAGGAAATGGGACCCAATCAGATAAGGGTGTGGGGCACATGAACGGTCCAGAAGCATATTGATTTAAAAAAACACATAACTTGGTTATTGATTAATTAGTATTTCGTGATTTTTTAAAAATAAATTGTAAGATAATGTATGCAGACATTCATAAGGGGTATACAGGGTATGCAACATAAAGTGTACAGTATTTTATAGTAAAATGACTGATAAAGTAACCAATATGTGTCCAAATATATTATGAATTTAGAAAATGTCACCTAAATGCTACGACAAAGGAATAGGGAAGGAAAGGGGGTAACAGGGTGGTAATAATCACCTGTGAAAATACCATATAATAATATTAAAGCATACAAATGCTTATAAATAAAACGCATGAAATAAATCCATATTAGACAACAAAGGTAAGAGGGTAAATCACTTCTCTGTCTTTTGGCTAAAGTCAAGTGGGTGATTGATGGCCTGAGAATATTTGGATTATATTTTTACATTTTTTAACTCGTTTAAATAATGGAGAGTATATATATATATATATATATATATATATATATATATAGATACTGTAATACTGTATATACAGTGGGTATAGAAAAGAACCACCCCCCCCCCCTTTAAAATATTCACATTTTGTTGCTTTGCAGCCTGAAATGAAGACAGACACAGTTTTGTTTTATTGTTTGTATCTACTAGTGCAACTTATAACATCCAAGTGAAAGATATAACAGCAACATGTCAGAAAAAATAAAATCAAAAACAGAATCACTGAGTTGGAAAAATGGTAACCCCTTTTATGTCAGTATTTTGTTGGACCACCTTTTGCTTTAATTACAGCCTTTAGTCTGTTGGGATATGTCTCTACTAACTTTGCACATCTAGACTTTGCAATATTTGCCCACTTTTCTTTGCAGAACTGCTCAAGTTCAGTTAAATTTGATGGAAACCATTTGTGGACTGCAGTCTTCAAGTCATTCCACAGATTTTCAATGGGGTTTAAGTCTGGGCTCGGACTAAGCCATGCAAGGACATTCACCTTTTTCTCCTTCAATCACTGTGTGGTCAGTTTTGCTGTGTGCTTTGGGTCTTTGTCATGTTGGAAGGTAAACCTTCCCAGTGACAACTTTCTTTTCAGAGGGCAGCAGATTTTCCTCAGGAATTTGATGGTATTTTGCCCCATCCATTTTTCCTTATATCCTGACAAGTGCTCCAGTCCCTGCTGCAGAGAAACACCCCTATAACAGGATATTACCACCTCCATGCTTCACTATAAGAATGGTGTTATTTGGATGATGAGCTGTATTGGATTTCCGCCAGACATATCGTTTGGTGCTGAGACCAACTAATAAATTTTAGTCTCATCTGTTCAAATATGTTCAAACGCACCTTGAACATTCTGAGACCACATGGAAAAAGGTGTTATGGTCAGATGAGACTAAAATTGAATTATTTGGCCTCAACAGTGCAACATAAATTGCACTGTTTATTTTATTATTCAGCCGACTCATTGGTTTGATTTACTAAAATTGGAGAGTGCAAACTCTGATGCAGCTATGCATACAAGCCAGTCAGCTTCAAAGCTTAATTGAACCAGCTGAAGTTAGAAGCTGATTGGCTACCCTGCACAGCCACACCAGATTTTGCAATCAACCCCATAGGTTGATTTACTAAAGGAGTAGAAAATGTTCACGTTGCAAAGTGAATTATCACTTTAGAAGGGAATTTACACTTAGCCTAGTCAGTGCAAGATTAAACTCTGTGGGGGCACTTAGGCAGTCAAAATCTTGGGGCACCACTCACAGGTTTCAGGAGGTTTCTCGAGTGCATGCTCTAGTGGGATAACATTGAACTAAGTAGTGTGCACGTCAGCTGCTAGATAGAGATGGCCATCAATACCGTACATTACACATATCCAGGTTGAACAAAAACTTTTTACAAACTGACAACTGACTTAGGCAACTTATGCAGACTTACTACTGTAAGGTCATTCAGTTGGCATTTTGTATTACTAAAATGTTTAGTTATACAAGATATTACTCATGTCTTTAAGCCATGTTCTTTGTTGTGTACCCCTTGCGTGGGTTATAAGTTGCCATGTCATTTTTGTGTGCAACAATAAAAATGACTGTACCAGAAACTGACAACTGAAAGGTTGTTAGGTAAACATGCTCTACTCCTTTAGTAAATCCATCCCCTAGACCTGCATTGTGGGTAGAAACAGCAGGAAGCAGAGCCTAAGTATGAAATGACCAAACATGGCTGCCCCATGTACATATATAACTACAAATTAAACATAGAGACAAGGTTCTTAAACCATTAACACAAATCAA
The DNA here is from genome assembly GCA_037952925.1 of Lithobates clamitans. Taxonomy (NCBI): domain Eukaryota; kingdom Metazoa; phylum Chordata; class Amphibia; order Anura; family Ranidae; genus Lithobates; species Lithobates clamitans. Next base: position 427,388 of record JBBGZY010001026.1, on the reverse strand, counting down.
TACGATTACTGACATCAAGCTTGAACTCTTTTATATCCTTACCTAAAAGAAATTATAATAAAAATACACTCGCTTTAAATATTTCAAATGATGTTTTAAATTTTTTCGAAAAGTTCACTTTTTAACCTTTCTTCCATGCCATACAGATATTTGTTAAGTGACAATCCACTCTGTAGAGCAATGCTCCATAAAAAAAAACAAAAAACAAAAAAACAAAAAAAATAAAAAACAACTTTCACAGGGCATCCTGTGAAAAGATAACAGCAGTAATGACAGTGATAATGTGTCTTTAGTTGGGGCTGCCTGGTCAGGGAAAGTGTTTTTAGTGAGAGATGCCTTGTTTCCTGTCTAGCAGTGGTATAGTTTGCTGTTTGCGGAGGAGGGAGCAAAGCTCTTGTCCCTGCTGAAAGCAATTCATCTGTAATCTCCTTTTTCTTCCCCTGTTGGAGTTCTATTCATATTCTAATCACAGATTTTCCTTCTCCAAAAAAAAAAAAAAAAACCTCAGACACTTTATCATCGCCCAAAAGCACTGGCTTTTCACTTATAACATTCAGTTCCAAGACTTTTAACTGTACTGCTTGCAGAATCTCAGAGCTTGCCTGCTTCCTTCTCTCTGGGCATGAAGATGATCAGCCGCTACATTTTAGAAGATTGATGCACTGTTTTCTAAAGTACGCCAAAGCATTCAAATTCTGCATTTGAAGATAACTTTTTGAAAAAGTTGAATACTGCTTGCAAACCTGGCATCACTTCCCAGCCATTTCAAACCCACCCATAATCGTCATGGCTTCTTCATGAGCTGAAATGTTACTGTATTTTTTATTAAATGGTACATGTAAAGGCTAATTCAGTGCAAACAGCTCTAGTAAAGCATAGCAACCCCAGATCGGAGTAGGATTAATTCTGATTGGCTATAATTGATTACTTTACACACTGTACTTGCGATTGACTAAGCTATTAAATTTATCTTGGGCAAATGAGGCGAAATTATCATAGGTACATTTATGCAGCATTACATACGGTTTTGGTAAGACTAGTAAGGACTAGATTGCAGCAGCCAGGAGGGTTTTTTTTAAGGATGGAAGACAAGCCTGTAAAAGTTTAAGTAATAAAGGGTTTTATAATAGAAAGAGGGGGGTTGAAGTGCTGGGATTGCGTAGATTTAAGCCCCCCTTTTCGGAGGAAAGTCTTTATTATTCAAAACAGCCCCACAATGGGCTTCACATTGAGCCTTGCCACCTCCCCATCTGACTACCAGCCATTCATCAGACAGACTGGCCTATCAATGACATGTCTCCCATCAGGGCTCCTATAAAATGATGCTTTTTCCCATGCAACATCAGCAAACATTGTGACTGGTCTGTCTCTGCCCCGCTGGATTACCAAGTGTCCCTGTTCCCACTTCTTCTTCCCCCTTCGCTGTGTCCATTGCTGAGATAGGGGGGTCAGACATCCCCAGGATTTTGGTCTTGTGTACTGCCCATGGGAAGAGTATGCATTGTGGGATACTTGAAGAAACAGATATGGACTCCACAGGTTAGTAAAACTATCAGCCACTCTGTACTCTGCAAATACTTTTTTTTTTATATACAGGCAGCTGCATTAACTAATTCAGCTCCGAAGGAATCCAACTTTCTCAGGACTCATTATTAAACACATCAAAGAACCTCACGCAGGAATGTCACTGATGCATTTACTAGTTTTAGACTATAAATATGGTTTTATTTCTGTGCAGTTTAATGGATGTTCTGAGAAAGAAAAGGGTAACGTGAAGTTGACATTTCGGCAATATTTAAAAGATTAAATCTGATAGCTTAAAAAAAGTAACTTATTACTTACAAGTTTCCAATCCTCTTACCTAAGTCACCTACTTGGCACTTGAAATTTGTGAAATTTTGACAATTACGTCACATCATCACTTGCTGTTGTACTTTTTTTTTATCCCTGAAACACCTGTTGTCATAAGCTGAGATCATTTACATTTTATAGAAACCTGACTTATCAACAAGTGATTCTAATGTAGGAAAGTAATACAAAAAAGAATAAAGGATGGGTGAAATAAATCAATAATATATTTCATACACTGCTGAAATTTTAAAGTTAATTATTCAAATCAATCTATCTATCTATCTATCTATCTATCTATCTATCTATCTATCTATCTATCTATCTATCTATCTATCTATCTTTTAGAATTTTAGAAGTTTTAAAATTTTATATATATATTAAAGTACATGGGTGTTTATTTTCCTCCCACTATGAGACAAGTTTAATGAAATAGGGATTTTTTTTAAACCACTCTTTACTACTTTTTTAGAATGTACTCTTAATGAACCTTGGGAATCCTGAGCACTGTATATTCTTTTACCTTCATACCTCTTCATATCTCTACACTTAACTTTTATATGTACTTACTTTTATTCTCCTCTGATACATCATTACATTAATCTTCTCTATTAAACAGTCAGAAGCCAACCATAACTAAATCTTTTAAAGACATCTAACTTTATGCACGTTATTAACTCAGTTTTTATGCAACAATGTCACTTTCCTCAATAGCAGGGGAGGAATATTAAGCAGCATTATAACCCAGCCTCGGATAAAGTTGTTTCTACACAGTCCAGCTTAAATTAATTGAGATTAAGCTGTTCTGCAAAGCCATTCAAACTAGGACAGAAATATATTATCATAATCATGCTATTTAAAACACCACAAAAGACCTGGAGATATTTAACCACTAGGACTGATTTTTTTTTTCTCCTTCCGCAGTTACATCTAAAGTGGGTGATTCTTGAGTATAATGAGTTGCGCCATCATAGGACATTTATTTTAAAAAGAGAGAGCTCTAACATTTGGGGGCCCACAGCACCTGTGAAAAATAGATGAATTGAAAATATATTATTTAACATTCGCCACAAACATTGGGTTTGGAGCAGCAATATAAATAACATAACTGGGTTTATATTTACTAAAAGAGTTGAAAATATTCACGCAATAAATTGTATGAATAATCACTTCAGTTATTCAATTGTGTGAAAGGCAAATTCCTGTTCACTTTGAATACCCAATCATGTAAAGATGAAATAGGTGAACAGGAATTTGCTTTTCACATGATTGGATAATTAAAGTGCATATGCATGCAATTTATTATGTGATGATTCTCAACTCCTGTATTAAATCAGATTCAACAATATCATACAGTTAGTTTTATACTTGTATAGATAGATAGATAGATAGATAGATAGATAGATAGATAGATAGATAGATAGATAGATAGATAGATAGATAGATTATTGAAACCAATTTGAAAAAAAAATTGAAAATGTATTGGAAAGTGTACATTGTCTATTTAAAATACTGAACTTTTAAGATTGTTGGGGGTTATTATTTCATATATTATATAACCGTAAGTTAAGAACTGCAGCTATCTAATGACATCTATCTATCTATCTATCTATCTATCTATCTATCTATCTATCTATCTATCTATCTATCTATCTATCTATCTATCTATCTATCTATCTATCTATCTATCTATCTATCTATCTGTGGTGTGTGTGCTCATAGTTAGATGTGCAATATCCCAAGTATGAGCTGGTCAACAGTGTATATGCAGTTCTTTTTCATGTAGAAGTAACAAGTGTTAGGTGCAGCCAAACTGGTGATTCTTTGGCGCACAGTAGGCAGTCACCAGTATAATCTGTTTAATGGCTTTCCTTAGATCACTATATTTCATTACATGGCTCTTCTTCAGTCGGCTGATCTAATTATTCAGTAGAATGTTAATAACACAGCTGCAGCTAGCAGCTTTACTCCCCATGGAAAGATTCACACAAAGCATACCACAATATACACATTGTTGCATACCATAGAAGGACATGATATAACAGAACGAAGTGTAAAATCAACAAAAATAAATTAACAAGAATATAAAAACACTGCAAAACAAAAAAAACAAATAATACTAGCAATAATCATAATATAATAATATTTAAACAGTTATCTAAAACAATAATTGTCATTATTTTAGTATCCGTTTTTACTTTTTTTACATTTTACTAATATCCTGGACAAAAATGTTATATATAGATCTATCTATCTATCTATCTATCTATCTATCTATCTATCTATCTATCTATCTATCTATCTATCTATCTATCTATCTATCTATCTATCTATCTATCTCTCTCTATATATATATATACATATATAGAGAGAGAAAGAGAGAGAGAGAGAGTAATTTTTATTGTAAATGTAAAATGTCATGAAAACATTCATGAAATAATACTAAAGCAGTATTTTTTTCTTCAAAATAATAAAAATAAAATGTGATTAAGAATAACAAGCTTAATTTAGTCTTTGTATGGAAGAAATTTTTACATCTCTGAAACTTAGAAGTGGGTGATTCCTTCACATTTAAAGAAAAAATTAGTTTTACTTGTTGATCAAAGTAAATACTTGTTAAAAATACACATTTGAACCCTATATATAGAACCCAAAAATATGTAGTAGAATCTAATACCCCCCCTTTTTTTTTAAGCATGTACTAAATCCCCCCCAATAGGAAAGTCCTTCCTGACTGCAAAAATGGCAATCAGGATGAGCATTTTTTTATTTGGTAAATATTTATTCAACAAACAATAGAAAACCCATTTGATGATGATCTTTTAACTTTTCTTCTTGCACACAGTATAGAGTTTGGGGTATAGAGTATGGGGCGACGTAGAGTTTTTGGGGGAAAAAAAAGACAGTTTGGGGAAGTTACTTTTGAAAGTTGTGTGTAAAGTTTGCAGAGGCTCGTCTCCATGACGACCATCCCTGGGACGGTTGTCATGGATACCATTGGGAGTAGCGATCAGCCACAGCAAAATATTATGAGTTAGCAGTTCTGTGTGAGCTAAAGGCACCAGGCGAGCTGTTTCTTTGAGAAATCAAAAACTAACAAAAGGGATTGAATGCTGAGGCAGTAAGATCCAATTGAGCATGCGTTTCGCTGCATAATGCAAGATTCCTGCGGCTTCTACATAAAACACGAGAGTCTGTAGAACGCTCCGCACTAACATATTTACAACCAGAGGCCTAAGAGGTCTTGGAGCGCCCATACTCTATAAAGCTAGGCATGGGGTTAGGAGGAGAGTTGGAAGGCTGCCCTTTCTCGGAAACTTACCGGCCAATTGATCCTCTTCCTATTAATAACATTGGCAACATGGCTATTTTTTTTTGGCTAATGGCCTTCCTATGTATGATCTGGACACCAATTAAAAGGACCCAGATATAGGATGCAAAATGGCTTACTTAGAACTAGTGGTCTTTGAGATCAGGTATAATTCGTTTGAGATGCTAGCTCTCTATGTGGAATGTGATTGCTTGGGAAAACACAAGAAAAACAAATCTTAAATCCATAGAAAATACATCTCAAATACCCCAGTGTGCTGTCCCATATCCATAGAGTGTTATATCCTGTTAGCCAATGACAGAATGAGGACTAGATCAAGTTAATTAATAATTATTATCACTTAAAGTATATGTAAACCCAATCACTAAAATCTCATATACGCTCCAACATGTTATTGTCATTTAAAGACATTTTTTAAAATCTGTATCGTTCAATAAAATAACACCTGATAATCCTGCCATTAAGGTCAGGCATGTTCTGTTATAGGGTGACGAGGCTCCAGGTCCCTTATTTGTGCCTCTGTGTTGTCACCCTGGTGAAAGAGCTACTGATGGAGACTAAACATGTGCATTTCAACACACATTGCATAGGCATGGCCAACTGTTGTCACCATTAAGAAGCCTGTCTTGAGAAATACCATGGAGCCATCACTGGACGGTATGCAGCAAAGATGCTGCAGGAGATCAGAAAAACTGAGATGTAACAACGGATGAAGAAAATATAACAAGTTTTATATTGAAAAAACCTGGCAGCTATTTATGATACATGGTGCTTGAACAAACTGCTCATTTTGTGGCAGTCTCTGAAAAGCGATCCACTGGGAATAGTACAAAAGTGGCTGATGGCCATTCAGGAGGCAGTATTGCCACCTCCTGAATGCCTGTTTTTTGTTTGTTTTTTGACAGCCGAACAAGGTCTTACAAACTAGGAATACTACGCCACAACTGCGAGCTTAGTGTTTGGCTTGCACTTGTGACACAGCCCCATTCACTTGTATGGGTGGCTTTCAGTAGCAGTACTGCCTGCTAAAGGCAAAGGGGGGTATAACTTTTGCCATGGTGCTCCACAAAGTGACGCAACTGCCCCAATGTGTACAGAACTGTCAGGTCACTATTAAACTATGTGACAAGTGCAGCGGTGGAGGGTAGGAGAGCATTAACTAACACGGTACAGCTAACGTGGGAATTGTTCACATAAACTTGGTGTTTGCAAAATGAAAGATTTAAAGACCCTTTTGCACAATTGTGTTTTAGCGCACGTGTTCAGACACACTATAAAGCATGTGTCGTGGTTCCCCATAATAATGATAGATAGGGGGAGATTTACTAAAACTGGAGCACTTAGAACCTGGTGCATCTGCACATGGTAGCCAATCAGCTTCTAACGTAAGCTTGTTCAATTAAGCTCCTAGATTGTAAGCTCTAACGAGCAGGGCCCTCTGATTCCTCCTGTATTGAATTGTATTGTACTTGTACTTTCTGCCCTAATGTTGTTGTAAAGCGCTGCGTAAACTGTCGGCGCTATATAAATCCTGTATAATAATAATAATATAATAATTAAGCTTTGACAATAAAACCTGGAAGCTGATTGGTTCCTATGCAGAACTGCACCAGATTTTGAACGCTCCAGTTTTAGTTCTTCCAGTGTGTGTGTTCCAGCCTTAGGACTGCTTTGCAGTGCAATTTTAAAAATACAACATGTCCAATTTTTTTCTTCATTTAAGTGTATTGGGAGGCCCATAGAAGTCAATGGGAATGCATCAAAAGCTTATTACATGCATTTTGAGGCATTAGCAACATATATAGATTAGCTTTGGTCAATGGCTGTTAATTCTATCCACTCCTAATTCTAAATTCAAAAACACATAGAAAACAAAAGTCAAAACGCTTTAAAAGTATACTATTGCACAAAGGAAATGCATGTTGGTGCATGACAACGTACCTGCCTAATACTACAAAAAAAGTAATGCACATAGATCCAATTGGGCATAAGCAAATAGATTCCCCAATTAATTGTTAATTGAATGTGCATATGCAGGTTTGTCTGGTAAGCAAAAAATCATGCTGTTCATAAAAAACAGCATAAAGGCAGTCAGCGGCAAATTAGCTAAAAGGTTTAGACTTTTGTCTTGCGTAAGGGTACTGGGGTTGGTATAATGAAGGAACACTTTGCAAAATTAATGTTCACTTTTTTTTTTTTTTAAATAAACTGTGTTTAAAATATTCAGCCGTGTGCAGGAAAATAAAAAAAAACAGGACTTTTCCCTTTTATTTTTTGCACATGATTGGATGACTGAAGGGGTAAAAAAAAGCTTCTCTGTGATCACTATTACTAGAACAACAACTTTGAAAGTGAGCAGTCTCTACTCCTTTAGTAAATCAATCCCAATATCTGCATGAAAATTGTGCAGTCTGTTCTTTAGATTCGGTATTCCTCCTACAATAAACGCTGACACATGTGGGCTGATGTAATTGGTTTGATATCCTCTGTACAGGGTAGAAGGAAAGTTATAGCACTATATAAAGGAACAACATTAATAAAATACATTTTTCACATTCATATGACTAAAAACAAAATAACAATTTACTTTAATTTGATCTGTTGATTTATTTGCTCAACTCTAGCAGGAACCCTTGGGGTTGATTTACTAAAACTGGAGAGTGCAGATGTGCTTGGTAACCAATCAGCTTCTAACTTCAGCTTGTTCAATTAAGCTTTGACAAAAAAAAAATCTGGAAGCTGATTGGCTTTTCTGCAGAGCTGCACCAGATTTTGCACTCTCCGGTTTTAGTAAATCAACCCCTATATGCTTCAATTGACACCATTAACTTCTTGTTTGGTAATTGCATACAAGAAAACTGTCAAGTGCCTTATTGTATATTTAAATTCTAGAGCAGAAAGATATCATATTGCAACTTATCAGTCCTTAGATTTAGTGGCTGCATTAGTTGTATTTATTTTTTTCCTTTTTTCCTTTAATTTACCCTGGTAAATCTACCAGTGACCCATGTCCTGTCCTAGGGTGACAACGCTCACTCACTGTACTGCATCTATGGAGGTACAACGTTGTCACCCAATACTACTCACCTGATTTAGATAAAGATACCTCCATCTCTCACCTCCATTACATGGGGAGGAGTGGTTTGGTAGTTCACAGAAAATAGCTGGAAAGCTGATAACATTGTTTGATCTTTGTATAGAAAGTTCAAATAACTTTTTTAAACGTGTAACCTGTAAACCTGTAAAAAAAACTTAAACCGTCGTCTATGGAGATTTTTAACTACTGAAGTTTGGCACCATTCCACAAGTGTGCACAATTTTAAAGTGCCACATGTTAGGTATCTATTTAGTTGGCGTAACATCATCTTTTACATTATACAAAAAAATCAGGCTAACTTTAGTGGGTTTTTTTTTATATTCACAAAACATTTTTTTCCCCCCAAAAAAACGCTTTTGAAAAATTGCTGCGCAAATACCATGTAACATAAAAAGTTGCAACAACTTTTTTATTCCCTAGGGTGTCTGCTAAAAAAATATATATCATGGATGATATCATGGGGGTTCTGAGTAATTTTCTATCAAAAACATGATGATTATTACATGTAGGAGAGAAGTGTTCAGAATTGGCCTGGCTGGCAAGTGGTTAATTACCATAAGTAATATACAAATAATTATTATATATGGTTTTAAGGTAATTTACTATATTTTTAAAAACTGTACTCAAGCAGGTGGCTTAACGGACAAATTACTGAAGTTTGAAGTTGGAACCAGTAATTTCACAGTAAATACAGTTTATATAAGTTTATATACCCTGGCTGAATTTATGATTTCTTGGCTATTTTCCAGAGAATATGAATGATAACACAAAAACTTTTCTTTTCACTCATGGTTAGTGTTTGGCTGAAGCCATTTATTATCAATCAACTGTGTTTACTTGTAATCAAATGAAATTGATCAATCAACAGTAGCTAAATGATCTCTCCCTCCCATGGCTCTTGGATCATCAATTAAGAATGGTAATTTTATAAAAAACATGAGGCCTCACTATACCCACACGGGGGTGCCACAGGACATAGGCCACCAACAAGAGTGACAGGGACTGACATGCTGCGAGTGCGAGGACCCCTGCATTTGGTACAGATACATCTAGACTGACGGAGGCCATCCCAGATGCAAAGATACAGATTGTGACAGGCGCAAGTTCTGTTTTTTCTGGTGAGTGCAAGGCCATAGGGGTGATTACTCACGCGGTGTGGTGACGGGATCCTAATTTGGAAAGTATTCCCTTCATGATCATTTCAATCGTTCCCAATTTGATTGATTTTGGACAAATGAACATTCACTTGATTTATATGTTTATTTTCACGTATTGTTTATTATCACTTTAAGCGCTGCTAATGTTATGGTTTGACTGTAGCAAATGTTCAACTGTGTTTACTCTTTTTAAATCATAATCACAACAGAAATTAATCAAATGACCCTGATCAAAAGTTTACATACCCCCAGTTCTAAATACCGTGTATTGCCCCCTTTAATATTAATGACAGCTTGAAGTCTTTTGTGGTATTTGTGGATGAGGCTCTTTATCTTCTCAGAAGGTAAAGCTGCCCATTCCTCTTGAAAAAAAGTCTCCAGTTCCTGAAAATTCTTGGGCTGTCTTGCATGAACTGCACTGAGATGGCCACTCCAGAACGTTCACTTTATTCTGCTGTAGCCAATGACAGGCCGACTTGGCCTTGTGTTTTGGATCATTGTCATGTTGGAATGTCCAAGTACGTCCCATGCGCAGCTTCCTGGCTGATGAATGCAAATGTTCCTCCAGTATTGTTTGATAACATACTGCATTCATCTTGCCATCAATTTTGACCAAATTTCCTGTGCCTTTGTAGCTCACACATCCCCAAAACATCAGCGATCCACCTCTGTGTTTCACAGAAAGAATGGTGTACCTTTCATCATAAGCCTTGTTGTCTTCTCTCCAAATGTAGTGTTTATGGTTGTGGCCAAAAAGCTAAATTTTGATCCCATAACTCCAAATGACTTTGTACCAGAAGGTTTGAGGCTTGTCTTTGTGCTGTTTGGCGTATTGTAAGTGGGATACTTTGTGGCATTTATGTAGTAATGGCTTGCTTCTGGCGACTCGACCATGAAGCCCATCTTTCATCAAGTGCCTCCTTATTGTCCATCTTGAAATGGCCACACCACATGTTTTCAGAGAGTCCTGTATTTCACCTGAAATTATTTGTTGTTTTTTCTGTGCATCCCAAACTATTTTCCTGGCAGTTGTGGCTGAAATTTTAGTTGGTCTACCTGACCGTGGTTTGGTTTCAACAGAACCCCTCATTTTCCACTTCTTGATTAGAGTTAGAACACTGCTAATTGGCATTCTCAATTCCTTGGATATCTTTTTATATCCCTTTCCTGTTTTGTATAGTTCAACTACCTTTTCCCGCAGATGCTTTGACAATTCTTTTGCTTTCCCTATGACTCAGAATTCAGAAACGTCAGTGCAGCACTGGATGAAAGATGCAAGGGTCTGTCAGGAGTCCAGAAAATCATTGACCTTTTATACACACTAATTACAAGCAGATCACAGGTGAGGATGGTTACCTTTAATAGCCATTAAACCCCTTTGTGTCAACTTGTGTGCATGTTATCAGTCCAATATCACCAGGGTATGTAAACTTTTGATCAGGGTCATTTGGGTAGTTTCTGTTGTCATTATGATTTAAAAAGAGTAAACAGTTGATTGATAATAAATGACATCAGCCAAACACTATCCATAAGTGAAAGAAATGTTTTTGTGTTATCATTCATATTCTCAGAAAAATGGCCAAGAAATCATAAATTCTGTAAACTTATGAGCACAACTGTAGATAAATAATAAATGATTATGTTATAACATATAGCATAATAATAATAATTTAGCTTGATTAAAACAGTACCTTTTCAGCAGGCAGCAGATTCCCATTCTCCCTCTCAACTGTGTGAGAAAAACATGGGATTATGGGTAAATCTTCTAGTTAAGAAGGCTGGGCTGGAAGGGAGCATGTGTCTTTTAGACACATGCCCCCTTCTATGACACCTCAGTGAGAGGACAGCCTCCCCTGCAGCATTTTTATTGGGCAGCTTGTTCCATTGGTGCTTTACTGCAGAGTGTGCCAGCTTGTATTTAAACTGACTGCTCTGTATGTAGCTTCTGATAGGCTGCACAAGAGGTCCCTTATCTCCGGAACTATAGGTGGCAGGAGCCAGTGGTGGGGTAGAACTTCAGTTACCTACCCCCCAAATTTGGGGTCCCTGTGACCCCCAGGTCGCTGAGCTACGACCCTCCAAGCTTGATCGTTTTTTTTTTTTAGTATTGTTATTTATTTTTTTATGTTCATGGCAGGTGAGGCTCTGCCTCACCTGACCGCACGTCCCTAAATTCTGGTAAGATCGAACAAGTATTTTTTCTGTACGTACGTAGCTTGAAATAATGAAAGAAAGCGTTAAAAAACTGGTAACCTGTAATATATTACATTTTTTTTGTGGGAATAGATATATTTTAAGATGTTGCAGACATAGAAAGGTATAGAAGTGGCAAAAACATCATTTTCTGTACAGGTGTAGGATTTTTACTTATATTGCCGCTTTATGTTAGCAGCTTTATTACAACTGTTTATGTAAGCAGGATCAAGTGACAATTATCATTCAGAATACAAAGGAATATAATATTGGTGTTTTCTCTGAAGAACCCCAAATTAAATTGTATCTGTAACTTATGAGCCTGAGTGTTATAGAGCTGTGGCGGAAACAAAGCAGAAAGGGCTTTTACTATTACAGTCATTATTTCTTTGCCAAAAAGCTGCACAGAAACTGCCCAAACACTTAATACTGATCTGTATATGGGTGCTGCATGTATTCATTCACAATGACCGCATCTAAAGTGAATGTTGCATTACATTGTAGCATCATTGAGAACAGTGACAGATTAGGCACAAATAAGTTATGTCCATGAGTGTTTTTATAGCCCCCATAACAGGATATGGGACTGCATTGGGGCCCAGAGATGTGTTTCTACATAGTGATTTACAGCATGTGTCAATTACATTTGGATGCAATGAAGGTATACAATGTTTGGAAACCTCCAGGGCTGGACTGGGACAAACATTTGGCCCTAGACTTCATCCAGACCGGCCCACTTTGACAGGTGACAGGTCTCTCCCATATCGGCCAGACAAACCCGCCCCCCCCCCCCCGGCCGGCCAACCACGATGGCGACTCAAGCCCCCCCTTCACTAGCCATTCTACTTAATTTCTCTTATAGGAAGTACCAGTGGGGAAGCGAGACATTATTTCACCCTGGGCAAAGAATCAGTTTGGCGCTCAGGCCATAGCTGATAAGTCAGCTGTCTGTCCCCTCCCCGTGCTCCTTCTAGTCCCCCCATGCTCCTCTGCCCCCCGCTCCTCTGTCCCCCCCTGCTCCTTTGTCCATCCCCCGTGCTCCTCTGGTCCTACCCCTGCTTCTCTGGTCCCCCATGCTTTTCTAGTCCTCCACATGCTTCTCTGTTCCCCCACTGCGTTCCTCTCCTGCTCCTCTGTTCCCTCCCGTGCTCATCTGGTACCCCATGCTCCTCTTGTCCCCCATGCTCCTCTGGTCCCCCACATGCTTCTGTTCTCCCACATGCTTCTGCATTCCTCTTCTGCTCCTCTGTTCCCCCCATGCTCATCTTGTCCCCCCTGATCCTCTGTACCCTTGTGCTTCTCTGGTCCCCCCGCGCTCCTCTGGTCCCCTATGTGCATCTGTTCCCCACATGCTTCTGCATTCCTCTCCTGCTCCACTGTTCCCCCCATGCTCATCTGGTCCCCCCTGATCATCTGTACCCTCGTGTATCTCTGCCCCCCCCCTGTGCTCCTCTGGTCCCCCCTGTGCTCCTCTGGTCCCCCACGTGCACCTCTGGTCGTCCGCATGCTCCTCTGGCCCCCCGCATGACTCTGCGATCCTCTCCTGCTCCTCTGTTCCCCCCCATGCTACTCTGTACCCTCGTGCTTCTCAGGTCCCCCCGTGTTCCTCTGGTACCCCATGCTCCTCTTGTCCCCCATGCTCCTCTGGTCCCCCACATGCTTCTGTTCCCCCACATGCTTCTGCGTTCCTCTCCTGCTCCTCTGTTCCCCCCATGCTCATCTTGTCCCCCCTGATCCTCTGTACCCTTGTGCTTCTCTGGTCCCCCCCCTGTGCTCCTCTGGTACCCCCCTGCTCCTCTGGTCCCCCACGTGCACCTCTGGTCCTCCGCATGCTCCTCTGGTCCCCCGCATGCTCCTCTGGTAAGCATAAGCGTTTTTTTCACAAACCCTCCCATCAGCTCCTTTTTCCTTTATTTTTTGGGTGTTTTTAAGCTTTTTTGAGCTTTTTCGCGCTTCTTCATGCTTCTTCATGCTTTTTCACGCTTTTTTGGCCACTTAGGCATCTTTTCTTCTCGAAAGCTCCTCTCAAAATCTTGAGTTTGGTTGGGGTTTTTTTACATGTAGGAGAAAAGTGTCAGAAGTAATATACCTGGAAGGGAGTATTTGTCTTTTACACACATGCCCCTTCTATGACACTGCGGTCAGAGGCCAGCCTCCACTGCAGCATTTTTATTGGACAGCTTGGGCCAATAGTACTTTACCATTGGTCGAAGACTCCAAGCTGTCCATTGAGCTCAATCCCCTCTGACAAGAAGTGAGAGGCACTGTGAGCTCAACCTCTCAGTCTGCTGCAAACAGAGTGTGCCAGCTTGTATTTAAACTGGTTGCTCTGTATTTAGTTTCTAACAGGCTGCGCAAGGAACCCCGTATCTCCGGGAAACATAGATGATAGGAGCCAATTTTGACCCATGGTGGGGTAGGACTTCAGCTACTTACCCCCCAAATTTTTGGTCTCTGTGACCCCTGGTCGCCAAGCTACAACCCTTGAAGTCGATCGTTCTTTTTTTGTGTTTGTTTTTTTATGCTCATGGCTCTGCCTCACTTGCCTCCCCTGACTGCACGTCCCTGGAGCATATGCCTGTAAACTCCTTAAAAAAACGCCATAGTCTCTCCTGCATTCATGCCCTGTACACTGAGCTGCGTATGTATAGTTCAATATACAAATTTTGTCAATACTAAGATGAATAAACCCCCGCGCATGCAAGGAAGTAATGTCAGCTCAGCCGGGCCAATGAAAGTCGGTACCCGAAGACCAATCTGGCTGAAGATGACAGCAGCGAGGAGCTGAAAATGAAAGCTAGAAGCAAACTGGTTGTTGAATTGGTTGTTCCAAGTCTTAGTAAAGTCCCCTCTGGGTATCTTTCTTTGCTCCTGGCATCTATAGTCTGATGGAAGGTAAAAGAAAGGGTGGCTGATGGGACCAGCATTAAAGTGAACCTGAGCACAGGTTTACGTTACCTTATTTACTAAGTGGCCATTCCCTTTACTAAGAGAACATTTACAATGCAAATTTAAACTTTCTTTTAGTATGTACATGTGTATGTGGGTGCAGTTTACCTGCGTGTACACGTAACACATGTAAAATGCAGGTCAGGAGATTCCCATTTATCTGCTTTGTGTTGAGTTTCTCTGAACACAACAGGTTCTATCAGAGATGTTTTTGCATTGCAGGCAAAGCAGGTCAGACTCAGCTTTTTGTGTTCAAAAGCACGTGTTTAAGACGTACTGTCTTCTAACGTAAGAGCCTAAGTTTGATAGCAACATTGGGGTAATCAACTGTAATCAACCCCAGTTACGCACTGACCTGGAACAAGTATATCTGGTGTCCTGACACTTCACTGGCTACCTGCTTGTCCAGCATTAGTGACTCACTGCATAATAAAACAAGGATATAAATGATAGCCCTGGGAATCTGCACCTTCAAAAACAAGTAATCAACATCTGCTATATTTCTGTCCTGACAGGATCCCTTTAAATACGATGCAATTATTCATTCGAAATGCGGACAAATCCAGTATTGGCCCATTCTCCAAATAACGTCAGAAAATAATACAAACAGGGGACCTGGTCTGCCAACTTGGACAGGTTTAGATCACGTGCCTCTCTAGACAACTACTAGATCTTTTTACATTGTCTCTGTTTTCTGCCCGTTTCCAAACAACTTTAGAAGAAATGTTTTATCAAGTCAGTTGCTTGCCATTTACATGGCCATTGCCATTGCCAAATATTTCCCAACATTGTAACTTTTAAAAGTGATTTGTCATTGAGGAATAGTTGTTTATGATCGTGTTTACAAATGCTTATGCGGATTATGTGGATGACTAATTGCATTGGGTGCCACCAATAGGAAAAATTTGTAAAATTTAAAACTCATATATTGTACACAAACACCAGTAAGATTATACCTATACACATTCTCTGTGATGAAACAAGTCTGAAGCAACCATATACAGACATACCCCACTTTTAAGTACACAATGGGGTTTATTTACTAAAGCTAGAAAGTGCAAAATCAGGCTCCCTTCTGCATAGAAACCAATGAGCTTCCAGGTTTTATTACCAAAGCTTAATTGAACAAGCTGGGGTTAGAAGCTCATTGGTTTCTATGCAGAAGAGATCCTGATTTTGCACTTTCTAGCTTTAGTAAATAAACCCCATTGTGTACCTAAAAGTGGGGTATGCCTGTAATAACACAAAAAGTAGTCATAAAGTAGTCAAACATTTTAAGGAGCTGGGACCTAATCTTTTCACAAACCACCATTAATATCTAAATTTATTTACTATAATTAATTTTAGAAATGCATATAAAAAAAACAATTTCTAAAAAATAATATAATCAAATACACTGTGAATAAAAAACGTTTCCTATATGACTCTCCCCTTTTTACTACCACCGTACTCTCAACTAATTATCTAAGATCTTCTACGTGTCCATTAATATGAATTTTTATAGTGAAATGGGAGCAGTCAACATATTTTGCAACTTTGCTTCCTCAAAAAGCCAGGAGGTGGTTGATATTGTGATAATATCCCTCCAAGCACATTTTAATCCACTATCCCAAATGGATTAGGTAAAATATATTTTGTTTTCCCTCAGTCTGAAAGTTAAATGTTAAAATGTTGTATACTGGTAGCTGTATAGAGTTAATTCCTTTAATGATAGTACTTAGTATATGTATTCCTTTTTTTATTTTACATGATTTTATTATCATGGGTTAAGACAAACCATATTACACTGCAAAGGGTGCTTACAACGGAAAGCTTTAAACTTTTCTTTTTAAGGTACTGTAATTTTTGCTGTAATAGCATTAAACATGTTTGCTGGAGTTGTTTTTTTGTTTTTGTTTATTGCTTACAGTGTTATTAACCCCCAGCAGTAAAATAAGTCTGAATATGCAGTATACAGACTGTTATACTTGTTATACTCACTATGGAACCTAAGGGTTTGTTATACTTCTTATACTCACTATGGAACCTAAGGGGTTAATCCTCCGTATTGTGTACGAGGCTGTTTGACCCTGCCTTCTCTGATCCTCCCCTTCTTCCACTGTCCCTAATCCATCTGCTGATAGTACAGAGCCCTAGGTGGCATACTGCACATGCTCAGTTTAATGTGTATTGCTAGAGAGTTTTTTTTTTGGTGGGGGGGAGAGAATGAAAACTCCTCCTACATGCTCTCTCTTGCTCTTTCTCTTCAGCCTGGCCATACATGGTTCAAATCTTGGCCCGTTCCTGCTGAACCAGCTGAGATTTGAACCGTCTATGGCCAGCCTTAGTCACCTTTTGACATGTGAAGCATTGTATAGCTCTCAGCTGTGGTAAATGAAGCTGTTGTTTGGAGAACTCAATATAAAAGATAAATGTCCCCCATTAAATTCTCTAAACCTCTTGGTTAGATATAAGATTACATAATATTAATATGCAATATTTTACATTTACTTGACAAAAAAAAAAAGACATATTTTGAAAAATGTTCGTTTTTTTATTGCCCTGGCTATAATAACATAATAAGTGATAATAGTGTCTTTCTGTAAAGGTCTGTAAAGTTTTGGGGTAATAATCTCTTGATTGCAATGATTTTGGTGTGACTGAGCTACATTTGTCTGTTTGTCTTGGTACCTACAGTACCTACAGGCCTGGGGAGTCAATATAGCCTGACCAGGAAATTGGTTTTCTTTAAATAATTTTTTTTATCTGCTCAATTAAAAAACTATTTCTGTAGTTAGATGATTTACTATTGAAAAAAGATACCAACTGGCAAAACAAAAATTCTATAATGCTGGCTTCTATTATATTTACTGAAAAAGCAGCTACGGGGTTGTATTACTAAAGGCAAATGGGCTGATCCCTTAGTGAATTTTTCCTTAGCTTAGTAAAAGAGGTGAAGCTCTGCTGACTTCCATCATCCAAACACATGCAAACAAATACTGTTTTTTTTTTAAATGTTCATGCTTGTGATTGGGTATTCTTTGGAAAGTGAATTTTCACCACAACCACTAAACTAAGGGAAAATTCACTTAGTAAACTGAACATGCTCTACTCCTTTAGTAAATCAACAGTCCTACTTTTATTTAGTGGGGCAAATTTACTAAAGGAGTACAGGCTGTTCAAAGTAAATGTTCTTTTAGCAAAGTGAATTTTAGTAATGTTGCAGCTGTTTTAAAGTGACTGTAAACCTATTTTTTTTTAAAATAACAAAAATATCATACTTACCTCCACTGTGCAGTACGTTTTGCACAGTGTGGCCCCGATCCTCGACTTCTGGGGTCCCCCCGTGGCACTCGCGGTTCCTCCTTGCATTGGTAGACCCCCTAGGAGAAGCATTCTCCCTGGGGGTTACCTTGCAGGCGCGCTCCCGAGTCCAGCATTTGCGTCAATATACACAGAATGCCAGACTTGGCCCCGCCCCCCGGCGCCCAGGTCATTGGATTTGATTGACAGCAGGGGGAGCCAATGGCAGTGTTGCTATCAATCTATCCAATCAAGAGCCATGAACCCTGGGCAGAGAGGAAGAGCACGTCTCCACCGAGGGAACGAAGGGCTCTGGTGAGTAAAACGGGGGGGCTGGGGCGCCGGTCAGTGTCAGAAGTTTTTCGCCTTAATGCATAGGATGCATTAAGGTGCAAAAACACAAAGGTTTACAACCCCTTTAACTTTCAAAACAGGTCCTAGCAAAAAATACTGTTATTTTTTTTCAAAAGTTTGTGGACACCCAACATCATTCTAACACTATATGGGCAAAAGTGAAGATTCTTCCAAACGATAGACCTCACGTGTTTCCAGTAAAGGGTACTTTTAAGGTGATTGTAAAGCTTGTTTTTATGTTAATAAAATAACAGAGATGCCATGGCTTGGGGGCACTCATGCATGCTCGCTGCCAAGGTCCACTCTGTGTGTCCATAAGACTCTAAACTGATGGCATGTAGAGGCTTTAAAGCGTCATCCTATGGAACATTTTGGGTACTGAAGTTTGTCATCGCTTCATGGTGTGCAGGTTTAAAGTACTTATAAAGGCACAATTTATTTTTTTTTCCTAAAAGAAGTTTATACCTACCTGCTCTGTGCCATGGTATACCACAGAGTGGTCTCTTACCTCCTCTTTTAGGGTCCCCCGCCGGTACAATCCGCTCCTCCTGTTCTGAGAATGCCCATAGCAAGCATGTGGACACGCTCTTGAGTCAGGCTGTGTTGATCTATAGACGCACAAAGCATAGCTCGCCCCATCCTCTGCTCCTGCCTCACAGGATTTATTAGAAAGCAGCAGGAGACAATGGCTTCCGCTGCTGTTTCTGTGCCCAGTTAGAAGAGGAAGAGGGGAGAGTGCCACTGCAGACTGGGACAGCACTTGAATGAGAAAGGACTCAGGTAAGTGTTTGGAGGGGGAGGTCAAGTAGTGGGACATTTTTTATCTTGATGCGGGAAATACATTGACCTCCTTAGCCGTAATCCCGAGTGTGGCTCGGGGTAAATTTTCATTACCAAAAGCGGTAACCCTGAGCCACGGGATTGCATCACAGGATCCATGTACAGCTTACTTACCTTGTCCCCAGGATCCTGCGATGTCTCCCCGCTGTATCCGCTGGCTGTGTCCTCCGCTCGATCTATCACAGTGCCGAGCTCCATTCCCTGAAAGCGTCACGACGCACGGGGATGGAGCCCGGCGCCAAATTCAAAAAGTGAAAAACACAAAACTTATACAGTACACTGTAATCTTACAGATTACATTACTGTATTAAATTATCAAATTATTTCACCTCCCTTTTGTCCCTAATGCTTTGTCCAGTGCCCTGCATGCAGTTTTATTTAATAAATACTGTTCTTTCTACCTGGAAACTGGAGAATGTTCATAGCAACCAAAAAGTGTCAAGAGCAGTTTAAGACCAGCCAGAAAACAGCGATAATAAATTAGAATCACTCGCAAAATTGAGCGATGGTGATTTGTGGGGAAATTTGTCATCAGACACTGAAAGTAACAACAGCAAATTCTGCAAATTTCAGTGTTTTTGATTTGATTACATTATTGAATAATTTTGATTATTATTATATTATTATTTGTTATAATTATTTATAGTTATTTATTATATTATAATTTATGATTTAGTGTTTCAAACTTTATAATATCGGGGATGTCTACTAGACTCTTGTTTGGACAGATTTAAGTTATTCCTAAGAATTACAGGCCTACAAAATAAAACGCCAAATTTCCATGTGAAACAATGTACCACTTTGAGCATCAAAAATTTGACATAAACATACCGCCAGGGAGGTTAAGGTAAAAAAGGGTCTTGACTTTAGAACCACTTTATATGTTTAGTTTCTATTCACTTGGGGAAGCCTCATCCTTTATATTTTACCAGATAATTGGGTAATGGTCTGTGTTTCTGTGCTCTAAAATGAACATGAGTGTATTTCTAACTGCAAATTTGCACTTAAACTGTTGTACTAATATCGCCTAATACTAATATCAGCTTTCAGAAAAAATATGTTTGGAATATTTCATCCAGTCTCCAGGCCTAAAATGATTTTCTTTTCCCGAGCCTCTCCCATCCTCTGGAATACCCTACCCCAATCTGTCAGACTATCTCCAAATCTGTCTACTTTTAGGAGATCCCTGAAAACTTTTTTCTCTTCGGAGAAGCCTACCCTGCCTCCACCTAACTGTTCTTTTATTTTCTCCATCAGCTCATGCCCCACAGTTATTACCTTTCGTATCACTTGACCCTCCCTCCTAGATTGTAAGCTCTAACGAGCCCTCTGATTCCTCTTGTATTGAATTGCATTGTAACTGTACTGTCTGCCCTCATGTTGTAAAGCGTATGGCCATGTTTATACACCTAAAATTACTACGGTAGTTGTGCTTTTAGTGCCATTAATTGTTATTAGCGCACCAAAAACAGAAGCAAACACACATTTTGCCATGTGAAAAAATGAGGGGTAAATGCGGCAAAACGCACAGTAAGAAAAACACACAACCCACAAAACGCCAAAATGTCCCATTAACCACATGTAACCAACAGGCTGCCCTATGCGTGTCACAGGAAAAACGAGCCACAAAACGTTCGCTCCCGCCATGCTAGATGTGAATGGGGCCTGAAAGTGAAATTGGTGCGGTAACACAAGAACAATGAGGCTCCAGTCACATCTGTGTGTTTACTTGCATTCCAGAAATGCGCTGCACCAAAAATCGCAGTAAAAAATGCACCAAGCTCCGCTCTAAAAAAAAGTTCTGAAGCTTCTTTGGGGCGATTGCTGTGTGTAGGGCAGCCCATTCAGGTGGGTGGGCTGCCCATGTGTGATGAGTGAAAATGCTCAAACGCCTCCCCCCCTCGCTAAAAAAAAAAGCAAAATGTGTGGGAATGCGAGTTCCCGCCATGCAGAGATGTGAACGGGGCTTGACAGCTGAGTGTTTCTGTCCACTTCCTCCTATGTACTTTCTATAAAAATGGCCATACACTATGCAATCTGATTGTGTATTTAGTGAGAAGGGTGATCACTGATTGATTGGATTTCATTTAAAAAACATGCAGCTGGAAATGGGTGGGTAAATGATGCAGGGTGTGTGCTAATGAGATCATCTAGTCAACTCCTTCCTGTGTCATAACCTCTAGTCTGATCAGGAAGAAGACATTACTAATGGAAACGTCTGGATTCATGGATGAGCACAAGAAAAGTAAGTGACTGTAGATTTAATGGAAAGCATTGATATTTTTGCAAAAAAAAGTACATGAATGCTATACTGGTGCATAGGGGAGCTGGAATTTAGAAAAAAAATAGTGTACAAAGGTGAACTTATGCCACATACACACGATCTGTTTTCTCGTCGGAAAAAGATATGAGGGCTTTTCCGCCCAAGTTTGCCTTGCATACACACGGTCACGCAAAAGTTCGCTGAAATTATGACCGTCAAGAACGCGGTGACGTACAACACTACGACGAGCCGAGAAAATGGCGTTCAATGCTTCTGAGCATGCGTCGAATTGTTTCCGAGCATGCGTAGGGATTTTGCGCGTCGTAATTGCCACAGACGATCGCATTTTCGGATAGGAACTTTTCCTGAACAAAAAATTGAGAGCGTGCTCTCAAACTTTTGCTGACTGGAATTCCGCCAGCAAAAGACCGATGGAGCTTGCACACTGTTGCATTTTCCTGACGAAAAAATCTCATCGGTCTTTTGCGGGCTGAATTTCCGACCGTGTGTACGCGGCATTACTCTTTAAGAGTTTCAATTTAAAGCTGAGTTCCACCCAAAAATGAAACTTCCACTCATTTGTCTCCTCCCCCCTCCGGTGCCACATTTGGCACCTTTCGGGGGGAGTGTTTGACAGGTACCCCTCCCCACTTCCGGGAGACCACGCCACGGCGCATTACGCCAGCAGCCCAGCTCCCTCCTCCTCTCTCCTCCTTCCCCCACCACTGGGCCAGTAAGAGAGCGCAGTGGTGCCTTGCTCATGCGCAGTAAGGACCTACTGTGAAGCTGTAATGCTTTACTACCAGGTTCCCTTACCGGAAATGGCGGCGGCAACACCTGATAGCTGATGGAAACATCAGCTGCGGTGCTGACATCGCTGGACTCCGGGACAGGTAAGTGTCCTTTTATTAAATGTCAGCAGCTGCAGTATGTGTAGCTGCTGGCTTTTAATTTTTGCAGGGGTGGGCAGACCTCCACTTTAACTGGTTAGTGGACACGGAGGAGGAGGGAGAGAGTGGACTGTCATTTACCACTGGGTATACACCCACATGTGTGACCCTATAGTCACATGGGCTGCTCAGTTGTGATAGGAAGGAAATGGTCAGCATAGAAACTTACTAAAAACTGAGCTTGTGCAAATTTGCCACCACAGCGGTAAAATCTCTAGCTGTACTGGGGATATGAACAGAAGGTGGAGATAGAGAGCAGCAGGATCAACCAGGTTTTTTGCAGAATACAGAAAATGAATCTCATAGTGAGTGAGTGAGTATGAACAGCATGTAATACATCATTTATTGATAGTTTTTATTATGTGGGTTTAGTGACACTTTAAGCAGGTGTCCAAGTCCTAACAGACTCAGGGTAAAGGCATTTTTTGTCCCTATAATAAAGTGTTACTTTTTTGCCTTTGTAAAACAAAGGTGGATATAAAACCCAAATCTGTGCAAAAAAGGATTTCTCTCTGAATATGAATGAAAAAAAAAAGTCATAGAGCCCTGCTACAAAAGAATCCCTGTTCCCTCATAAGAGTTAGGACTTAGGAGGTATGTAATGAAGATAATTTAATTTAGGCTTTAATACGAGAATTCTACAGTCTCCTGTTGACCAGAACATCAGGGAGGAAACAACCTGCTGTGGTTATGAATGCTTTTACTTCTAAGAGCAAAGATCAAGTGTAATGTGGAGGAATTTTAACTATAATTTGACTGGAGGTCACAGGCAGACCTGTAAATCCTTGGCCATGTTTATTCAAAATGTGAAATGGCAATATAACAAGATCAAAAGGTGAAAGAGCAATCAACGATCAGGTTTTTAGATACTTTGGGAAGCCTATAAACTCTTATGATTTGTTGGTGATTATTTGAGTTTAACAACTTTGCTATATTGTTTACACCGTCTGAGAAATTTACCATTTTTTAAAGTATATCTCTAGCCAAAACTTGTTTTTACATTTGGATAAACTAGGGAAGGGTTCTGTGTCTCCACTCTTTATTCCTCATGGTGATTATTGTAATTTTAACAGAAAGTGATGGGAAATCCAAACTTTTGCAGTTGATACCAAAGCAGGAGCTGAGGGAAAATCTTCCAATAGGGCAGGGGCAGCCTGTCCATTAAGGGCGCATGGATTCCGCCCCCCTATACATGCATCTGGCCCCTATGCAAAATGCCAGACGCATGAATTCCAATGGGGGGTGTTTTTTTGAAGCACCTGATTGGCTGAAAGGACAGGCGACCTTATTGGACACCTAGGAGGAGGGGAGGAGAAGCATGGCAGAATCCCCCGTGATAGAGAAGACGACACAGGAGCCACTGCCAGCTGCCTGATGCCTGTCACCCGCCACCTAGATGGGGTAAGCGCTGGACCGACCGGCAGACAGCGGGGAAGTGGGAGGTGGCGGGTGTTTGTTTGCCACGTCCCCCCCCCAAAAAAAACACCAGCTGCCACTGCAGTAGGAACATTTGTTTCCAAAACAGCTGTCTAGTAGGGGATTTCCCCATACTTTCGAAACATTTCCTTTCACTTCTTGATATATTTTCGGGACAGCAAATGAAGAAAAATCTCCCAAATGGGACACAACCAGCAAAATTAAACTTAATAGGGTTTTTAAAGTGTATCTCTAGGCAAAATTATTTTTTAAACAGAGACCCTCTGTTGCGTTCTTATTAGTGTCTTTGTCCCCACTGGGAAGATTCATCCCTCTATTTGTACTGGTGACCATTGTCACAAAAAAAGAGGAAGGGGGAAATCCAACATTTTAGAGTTGTCCCTAGAACAAGAGGTAAGGGGAGATCTTCCATTGGAAACAATCTTACAGGAACAGCCATCTAAGAGGGGCATTCTCCGCACTTTGGGAGATTTCCTTTAACTTATTAATGTGTCTTTGGGATAGGAAGGTAAGGAAAATATTCCCAATGGTACATAAAAAATCAGTACAAAAATTACCAGGCAGAGGTTTTAACCCTTTCCTATGTTATCCAAATCAAAACAAAAAAAGTTTTCGCTATACATATACTTTAATCCTCCCCTTTGTGATCAAAAACTCTAAAAATAAATTGCCTAGAGGTACGTTTAGCTGTTTAATACAATTTCACTTGATCCATATGTTGGATTCCTGTGCAGACCAGACTGGATGTATAAGAGCAATTCTGACATCATTGTACACCTGGCCATGCAAAAAATTTTGCTTAGGCTTTGGAAGATTTCCAAATCAGCACCAGCAGGTGAGGACTGAAAATGTTTGGCCTAGGAGGCAAACATAACCAACTGGACTTTCCATGGTAGGGTCCATTTGCTGTGGGCTAAAGAAAGTGCAATACACAAAGTGTGTTATGGTGTCGCAATGATGGGTGGCCATGGTAAGCAGTGGTTGCTGTCTTAACCTCCCTAGCGGTATGATTATTTCTGATTTTAGGTGCTGAAAGCGGTACAATTATTTTGCACAGAAATTTGGCGTTTTATATTGTAGGCCTGTAATTCTTAGGAATAGTTCACTTAAATCTGTCCAAACAAGAGTCTAGTAGACATCCCGGGTATGATAAAGTTTGAAAAACAAAATAAAAAATTATAATATAATAAATAACTATAAATAATTATAACAAATAATAATATAATAATAATAAAAATTATATAATAATGTAATCAAATCAAAAACACTGAAATTTGCTCAGTTGCAGAATTGTCGCTTTTGTTACTTTTAGTGTTTGGTGACGGATTTCCCCACAAATCACTATCACTCAATTCTGCAAGTGATTCTAATTTATTATCGCTTTTTTCTAGCTGGTCTAAAAGCACTTTTGATGTAAAGAGACAGTTTTGGTTGCTATGGACAATCTCCAGTTTCCTGGCAGAAAGAACAGTTTTATATATATAAAACTGCATGCAGGACACTGGGCAGACCACTAGGGACCAAGGGGGATGTGTAGTTATTTGATACAGTACTGTAATCTGTAAGATTACAGTATGCTGTATCTATACTATGTGTTTCACTTTTGAATTTACCGCCGAACTCCGTCCCCGTGCGTCGCAACGCTCGCAGGGAACGGAGCTCGGCACTGTGAATCGAGCAAGACACAGCGGCTCGCCGATCACAGCGGGGAGACATCGCAGGATCCAGGGGACAAGGTAAGTAAACTCTTCCTGGATCCTGCGATGCAAGCCCGAGTCTGGCTCGGGGATACCGCTTTTGGTATGGAAAAATCCAACCCGAGCCAGACTCGGGAATACCGCCAGGGAGGTTAAAGAACATGATTTATGGGATCCCACCTTTCCAAGTAAATATGTTCAAAACAGGGGTTAAATGTAAATGCAAATACCATGCCATCTTCACAAACATTCCGTATTGTTCATTTGCCTTAAACCAACAAGCACATTTCACAGATTTGCATTCTTCTTCAGTCACACAACATCTCAGAGCTGCAAAGCAATTTGATGCTGGATGTCTTCCCTTTGTCAGACACTGGGATTGCTGGTTTGGGGATGATAAAAATGACAATTAGCTGTCAATTACTTTTTGATTGAGGTCTGATTGTCTCAAAATTATGCTGGGCCAACCTCTAGGTGCTCTTTTGCCTAAATGCTGAACGTCTGCAGACCACAATCATTGTTTTAGTTTCTACCTCTTCTTGCAGTACATTTTCTAACTGTACATTATGTCAGTCCACCATGGATTTTTAATTAAAGTGTCTAAGGCATAATTGCATCAGTCAGTCTATGATGCTTTTAGCGACACGTTAAGATACTGAAAGACATTAAATGACATCTCTTGATTCGGCTAAAGCAATGTTTCTCAACTCCAGTTCTCAAATACCTCCAACAGGTCATGCTTTCAGGCTTTCCATTATTTTGCACAGGTGATTTTATCAGTTTCACTGCCTAAAGCAGGCCATACATGGTCGAATTTCAAACTAATTTTCTTTCAAAATCAGAAAGTTTTTTTTTTTGTGATCCGATGGTGCCACCATTGATTTTCGAAATTCGGCTGACCAAACCTTCAATTTCACCTCATGTTGCTACAGAAAATAATTTTCGTTGCCGGGAATCTTCTTTTCTCTCCGTAAATTTTCTTTTCTTGCACATGCACATTTTTTTTTCTTATTACATTTCTCGTACGATTCTCCCATCATTGATTAGAAAATCGATTGTTTCTCAAAAAATTTCCAACATGTCCAATTCCTCAAATTTGATTGCCGCACGAAAATCAGCCGTTGCTGCAGCCCACTAATGATGCAAAATTCGTACGAAGACTCTTAGATACGATTTTCGAAAGAAAATTCTGTCGAAATTCGAACCGTGTATGGCCGGCATTAGTAATTGCCACAGCCGTTTCATCTGAGAGAAATCCTGAAAACATGACCCATTGGGGGTACTTGAGGACTGGAGTTGGTAAACATTGGGCTAAAGCAACTTATGTCTATTGAGCAGCTTCAGACAGACCTCTGTGACCATTTTTGTAGCATAAAAAGGAATGCATGTGTAGTTCAATTCTTCTTAATGGTTTTACCAAATAGATTATTTATCATATTAGGATGAAGTCATAAGGAAGAAAGAGTGAGAATATGTGTTTGTTATCTGTTTAGATGGGTTCTATCTCCTGTAGATTAATTCCCAAAAAAATACCAACATGTTGTTGCCTAGTTAGCCACTTTTATCACAACTAGTGGACTTGTCAAGTTATCCAGCCTCTTCATCTACTATTTCCAAAGATTTGTGGTTTGTGTTGTTCAATAACTTCACATATACTGATTGCAAATGCAAAGAAAAGTCCCTTCTCTCTTCATTCCAAAAAAGTCTTAGTTTACTTCTTCAATGGAAAGGTACCTCTAATACCTTGACAAAATGGTTCATGCAAGTTTGTTGTGTGTGGCTTATCTTCTTTGTGTTCCTGGGTTTACATGTACAGGACATTTAGTTCCGGTGTCACTTCCTCTTTAAAATGATGGCAACTGACATCCCAGACTAGTCTCCAATCCCAGAGGACGTTTTGTATGGAGAAACGCATCGTGTGGAGAGCTAGTTCTGTGACATCATCATGCAAAGGTTCGCTGGATGACTGGCCTAGCTGTAGAAGCTTTTGTAAAATGCCTGTTGTTTCTATGTAATTGCAACATTTCATTGAATAAACTGAGTATTTTAAAAGTGTTGCGCTATGAGGCTTCTCCCTTTTTATATTTGATGTACACGTGTGTCAGAGCTTGTTTATTGGAGTACATAGGCTGAGGTTTTCAATATATGCTGGGGACTTCGCTGTCTATTCCGGTTGTTGGAGTCACTGAACTGTGTAGAGATCCAAGGGTGAGAGCGTCAGCTCCTCTAAGCTATACAGATTAGGAGCCATTGAGCTCTATAAGTTGAGAGCATTGCGGTCTGGTAAGAGGCCTAATTGTCTTACAAGCACCTTGCATGTGAACGGACTTCATAAGATTATTGAGTATGACTATTTGACTGTGAGGGATTTATGAATAGTTTTTTTTAGTTATTTATTTATTTATATATTAATATATTTTCACATTGTGGCTATGTTATAATTGTATTATAGTTTTAATTTATTTATTCATTTTGCCCTATTCACACAATTTTGATGAGCTTTTTAAAATGAAATAGTGTTTCATCACATGCACATGTGTGGGAGTTCAACTTATGAATTTATTGTCATTTAAGGAGACAGCGCACGTTCTTTTATTTGTTAGACATTCCCAAGCTGAGGATTCTGAGAATCATACAGAGAGCACAGCCTTCTTGCTCATTAGTCTGGTGATCTGAGACCCCCTTTTGAGATACAAGAAAGTGATTCACTAACACACCTCTGAATGCTACGTGTCATATATCACATACTTAAAAGCATAATGTAAATAAAATGTCAGTACAGGACCACCAATCAGGTTCAAGGCTCCTTTGAAAGCTTGAATGTTATTAATAAATCAGAAGAGGGAAGATATATATATATATATATATATATATATATATATATATATATATATATATATATATATATTAGGTTTCTTTTTGTATTTGCTGTAGAAAGGGTTCAAATACCCTGTGCTGGCCTGGCAGTATGTTGGAAAGCCCAACTGCTCAGTGGTCCAGGTCTCCAGTGGTCCGACATGCCCCCCCGTGCACAGTACTCCAACTAACAGTGTTCACATTCCCACAAGATTAGAATTATGCCTGGTGCATTACATTAATAATATAGGCTATTATTGGTTCAGTTGGGCTTAAACCACTTCATCTCCCAAAGCTCTGTACTTTTTAAAGACAGAATCATTCTTTATAAAATCAGCTATGAGCCTACTGATTCGGCAATCATTTTGTCATTACTTATAATATCGAAATAATACGCACAGGTGCAATTTATTTCAGTAATTCAATTAAAAAAGTGAAACTCATATATTATATAGATTCATTATACACAGAGTGATATATTTCCAGCAGTTATTTTTTTTAGTTTTGACGGTTTTGACTTACAGCTAGTGAAAACCCAAAATTCAATATCTCAGAAAATTAGAATATTGTGAAAAAGTTCAATATTGTAGACTAATAGTGTCACACTCTAATCAGCTAATGAACTCAAAACTCCAAGCAATGGAGAAAAACCGAAGCCTTGAGAGGATTGTGATGCAAAGGCCATTCGAGAATTTGGGGGAGATTCACAAGGAGTGGACTACAGCTGGTGTTAGTGCTTCAGGAGCCACCACACACAGATGTATCCAGGACATGGACTACAACTGTCGCATTCCTTGTGTCAAGCCAATTCTGAACCAGAAACAGCCTCAGAAGCATCTTACCTGGGCTAAGGGAAAAAAGGACTGAACTGTTGCTCAGTGGTCCAAAGTCCTCTGTTCAGATGAAAGTACATTTTGCATACCTTAAGGTCCCAGAGTCTGGAGGAAGAGTGTCCAAGTTGCATGAGGTCCAGGGTGAAGTTTCCACAGTCAGTGATAATTTGGGGAGCCAAGTCATCTGCTGGTGTTGGTCCACTGTGTTTTATCAAGTCCAAAGTCAGCGCAGCCCTCTACCAGAAAATTCTTCATATTTCCCTCTGCTGACCAGCTTTATGGAGATGCTGATTTCATTTTCCAGCAGGATGTGGCACCTGCCCACACTGGCAAAAGTACCAATACCTGGTTTAATGATCATGGTATCACTGTGCTTGATTGGCCAGCAAACTCGCCTGACCTAAAACCCATAGAGAATCTGTGGGGTATTATCAAGAGGAAGATGAGGGACATCAATAATGTAGACGAGCTGAAGGCTACTATCAAAGCAACCTGGGCTTCCATAACACCTCAGCAGTGCCACAGGATGATCGCCTTCATGCCATGCCACATTGATGCAGTAATTCATGCAAAAGGAGCCCTGGCCAAGTATTGAGTGCATACTATACTGTATATGGACATACTTTTCAGTAAGCCAACATTTCTGTATTAAAAATCCTTTTTTATTGGTCTTATGTAATATTCTAATTTTCTGAGATACTGAATTTTGGGTTCACACTAGCGGTAAGCCATAATCATCAAATATAAAAAAAAAGAAATGCTTGAATGATATCACCCTGTGTGTAAGGAATCTATATACTATATGAGTTTCACTTTTTGAATTGAATTACTGAAATAAATTAACTTTTTGATGATATTCAAATTTTTTGAGATGCACCTGTATGTAATCTTTTTTCAGGACAAACGAGACTTTCTTTTTGCAATATTATATTAAAAACTAATTTTATCTCTATGCAATCTATAGGGTAAAAAAAATAAAAAAAACATAGCAAAAAAAGTTTGTTTCTATTTTGACCAGTTATAAAATATTAAAATACATATATTGAAAAGATTTATCCACAAGGAAGGTTTAGTGAATGTCTCATTCACTGCTTTATAAATACGTCTCTCGTACTGTTACTGTAGATCAGCCTTTCTCAACCAGGGTTCCTCCTGAGTTTTTTAGGGCTTCCTTGATCAATATGTAGATATAAGTTGTTTCTTCCCCCTACACTGACCACCAGAATAAGAAGGCGAGCCCCAACTGACTTCCAGTGTAAAGGCTGGTACACTTGAATATCGGCTAGAAACTGGTCAACATTTAGCCAGTGTGTACAGCAGCCTGTCCAGCTACTGTTTAACGGGCATGCTGGAAAACTAGCAGCTGATTGGCATCCGATCATTGGCTGTGAGCTTTTACTTGTTTGTTCATAGTGGGGAAACAGTCCCCCTGTCAGAACACAATAGCTCAGCAGGGAGATCGCTGTATTAACATTGCATAGGTACAGCAAGCTTCTCCTGAGCTCCTCAGTTTTTTTTATGTTCAGCCCACTGGTTAAAAATAAACTACTCATGTGTACCAGCCTTAAGACAACTAGGGGACACTGCATAATAATATATAACATATGTCATATATTAATTTAATTTAACCACTTGCCGTACTAAGCAATTTTGCCATTTTTTACATGCATGCAAGTAAAATCATCATTTTTTTTTTTTGCTAGAAAATACCCCCAAACATTATATATTTTCTGAAAGCAGACCATGTAAAATAAAATGGTGGTTGTTGCAATTTTTTATGTTGCTTGATATTTACACATCCATTTATCAAATTTTCAGGAAAAAAATACACTTGAATTTTAGTGCACAAAAACAGAATATAATACCCATTTTTCTATTAAAATATCTATGAGTATATAGATACCAAAGCATATCAAGATTTAAAATTAGGCACGCCTGTGAAGTCGCTACAAACTATGATAAATGCTTTAAAAGCCTTTACAGGTTATCATTTTAGAGTTCAACGCGAGCTCTGGTGGTAGAATTACTGCCCACACTCTGATGTTCGCGGTGAGACCTCACATGTGGGGTGCAATCACTGTTTACATATGTGTGCCAGACCTTCGTGAGCGTTTGCATTTTGGAGTTGAGTACAGGGGGATGGGGTTGCTTTAAAATGTTTTAAATTCATTTTATTTACACTTTTTTACCCTTTTTAAAATTCTTTTTTCATTCAACTATATTGCTATCACAAGGCGTGAACTACACCTCCTGCAATAGCTTTGAACAGTCACAGGTGCCCTTTATGGAGAGATCAGGAGTCTATTGGATCCCTAATCCCCCCTCTGCCCTCCAAGGCAGCTGACCAAACAGAGATTTTTTTTATTAGATCCCTTCCAAATCGAGCCCTGTAAAAGTGATTGGGCATCTGCAAAGCCATGTACTGTATGTACATGTATGTACTGTATATACATACATATAATTTACTGGAACTGGCTAAAAATAATTGCTGCAAATCAATTTGTTGCATACAGTAGGTGGTGCTAAATAATTATCTGCTCTGGGTGCCAAATACTCTAGGCACCCCACATTCATTAGTCTCTTATACAACCCCTGGCAAAAATTATGGAATCACCAGTGCCTGAGGATGTTCCTTCAGTTGTTTATTGTTGTAGAAAAAAAGCAGATCACAGACATGGCCAAAAACTAAAGGCATTTCTGGCTTTAAGAAACACTAAAAGAAATCAAGAAAAATAATTGTGGTGGCCAGTAACAGTTAGATTTATAGAACAAGCACAGGGAATAAATTATGGAATCACTCAACTCTGAGGAAAAAAATATGGAATCATGAAAAACAAACAAACAAAATAACACTCCAACACATCACTAGTACTTTGTTGCACCACCTCTGGCTTTTATAACTGCTTGCAGTCTCTGATGCATTGACTTAATGAGTGATAAACAGTACTCTTCATCAATCTGGCTCCAGCCTTCTCTGATTGCTGTTGCCAAATCATCTTTGCAGGTTGGAGCCTTGTCATGGACCATTTTCTTTAACTTCCACCACAGATTTTCAATTGGATTGAGATCCGGACTGTTTGCAGGCCATGACATTGACCTTATGTGTCTTTCTTCAAGGAATTTTTTCACAGTTTTTGCTCTATGGCAAGATGCATTATCATCTTGATAAATGATTTCATCATCCCCAAACATCCTTTCAATAGATGGGATAAGAAAAGTGTCCAAAATTTCAATGTAAACCTGTGCATTTATTGAAGATTTAATGACAGCCATCTCCCCAGTGCCTTTACCTGACATGCAGCCCCATATCATAATTGACTGTGGAAATTTGCATGTTTTCTTCAGACAGTTGTCTGCATAAATCTCATTGGAACGGCACCAAACAAAAGTTCCAGCATCATCACCTTGCCCAATGCAGATTCGAGATTCATCACTGAATATGACTTTCATCCAATCATCCACAGTCCACGATTGCCTTTCCCATTGTAACCTTGCTTTTTTGTGCTTAGGTGTTAGAGATGGCTTTCTTTTAGCTTTTCTGTATGTAAATCCCATTTCCTTTAGGCGGTTTCTTACAGTTCGGTCACAGATGTTGACTCCAGTTTCCTCCCATTTGTTCCTCATTTGTTTTGTTGTACATTTTCTGTTTTCAAGGCATATTGCTTTAAGTTTTCTGTCTTGACGCTTTGATGTCTTCCTTGGTCTACCAGTATGCTTGCCTTTAACCACCTTCCCATGTTGTTTGTATTTGGTCCATGTTTTAGACACAGCCGACTGTGAACAACCAACATCTTGTGCAACACTGCGTGATGATTTACCCTCTTTAGGGGTTTGATAATCCTCTCCTTGTTTTCAATTGACA
The DNA here is from genome assembly GCA_037952925.1 of Lithobates clamitans. NCBI lineage: Eukaryota > Metazoa > Chordata > Amphibia > Anura > Ranidae > Lithobates > Lithobates clamitans. Next base: position 394,439 of record JBBGZY010001026.1, on the reverse strand, counting down.
TCTCTGGTGTTGGAGCCATGCTTCATGTCATTCCACTTGTTGCAACAGCTCTCCAAGGTGTGATCACTCCTTTTTACCTACATACTAACAAGCAGATTTAATCTGATGCAGGTGTTAGTGTTTGTAATGAAAATTTACAGGGTGATTCCATAATTTTTTCCTCAGAATTGAGTGATTCCATAATTTATTCCCTGTGCTTGTTCTATAAATCTAACTGTTACTGGCCACCACAATTATTTTTCTTGATTTCTTTTAGTGTTTCTTAAAGCCAGAAAGTTGCCATTTGAAATGCCTTTAGTTTCTGGCCATGTCTGTGATCTGCTTTTTTTCTACAACAATAAACAACTGAAGGAACATCCTCAGGGACTGGTGATTCCATAATTTTTGCCAGGGGTTGTATTAGGGATGATTAACATCTACGCGTTGCAGGAATGCACACATTAATGCATTGTGGTGAATAACACCCCAAAACACAAAGGCAACTTCCCTGCATTGATATGTGCTGCAACCATGACAATGCTCTGTCAAAAAATGTTGTCTGACTTTTGGGTGGTGTTGGTGTGTTGGAAGTCTAGTGATTTCAATGGGCTGCCTTAATGCAGTGCACATTAATGCGTGACATAGCACCAAATAATGCACATGCATCAGCAAATGTAAATAGGCCCTACAACTTTCTACAACTTACTGATCCCACAAATCATGAACTGTGGGTATAATAGGTTTAAGCAGGGGTTCTCATGGACCTGAAAAATTATTTCAAAGGGTTCCTCCATTGTAAAAACAATAAGAAGGGCTTCTGAAGATGTGCAAATGTTATAACTTGTGTCTTTTATAATCCCAAATATTACATTATTACATTCGTTTTTATTTTTTTAACATTTGGTCCACTACGGGTTAAAATGTATACAAGCTATAACCTTGAATGATAATTTGTAGTTCTTTTTTTTTTTTAGTTTCTGGTTGGCGTGAATCTCTTCTCTTTTTCTATACTCACATTCCCTGTCATTCTCATACTAACAATCGTTTTGTCTTTGGCTGTTCACTTCTTTTGTCTTTTACCTCCCATCAGTGTTTTCTTTGTTGTGCTGTCATTGTTTAGAATTTCTCGGTGTGCTAAAACTGCATTTTATTGCATTTTATAGTTGTCTATCCTCACAGAATGAAACCATAGGGGTAGTTTGCATTTAGAGGTCTAATAAACAGAGACTCTGCTGAGTGCCATTTATATTTAAACAGGTCACATAACATAACCCCAAGTGAACCTGTCACTTTGTCCATAAAAGAGAACCTGTCACCGCTCTGAAAAGTTTAAGCTAAAAATATTTAAAATCCAACCATAGGGACACTTGCTTCAGTTTCAAGTAAAATGTATGTAAAAGCACTAGGGAATTCAACAGTTCCAAAGTTCGAATCCCTTGCTTTTCTTTGCATGGCCACATCTCCCCCTCTTTCCTTTGACGTCACTGGTACCCTCTCCTGGCATGGCCTTACAAGACCTTTACCTGACAGGCCCGAGGCAGTGTGCAGGAGTGTCCATGATAAAAGCAGCAGAGGTGTAGAGGTAGACTTTTTCTAGAGTGAATATTTTGTATACAGTTTATGCAACAGCACTGACTCCTTCGCAGCACAGCAGCTGTGTTTAGTCTTTTTATTAATACAGTTATAGGTTATTCAACTGAAGCTTGGCATCTTCACCTTTGCAACAAAATATACCCCTTCTTAAGCACTTCAGCCCCGGAAGATTTGGCTACTCAATGACCAGGCCATTTTTTGCGATACGGCACTGCATCGCTTTTAATTGACAATTGCGCGATCATGCGACGCTGTACCCAAACAAAATTGACGTCCTTTTTTCCCACAAATAGAGCTTTCTTTTGGTGGTATGTGATTGCCTCTGCTTTTTTTTATTTTTTGCGCTATGAACAAAAGAAGAGCAACAATTTTGAAAAAAACACAATAGGGGTTATTTACGAAAAAAGGCAAATCCACTTTGCACTACAAGTGCACTGAAGATCTGTCGCTGTAAATCTGACGAGAACATGCAAGGAAAATAAAAAACAGCATTTTTGCTTGCACATGATTGGATGAAAAAATCAGCAGAGCTTCCCCTAATTTCAGAGCTTCCCATCAGATCTACAGTGATCTACAGCAACTGCACTTACAAGTGCACTTGTAATGCAGAGTGGATTTCCCTTTAGTAAATCAACCCCAATATCTTTTACTTTTTGCTAAGATAAATATCCCACATTTTTTATCAAAAAATCGAATTTTTTTCTATAGTTTCGGGCCAATATGTATTCTTCTACATATTTTTTTTAAACAATCGCAATAAGCGTATATTGATTGGTTTGTGCAAAAGTTATAGCTTCTACAAAATAGGGGATAGATTTATGGCATTTTTATTATTATTTTTTTTACTAGTAATGGCGGTGATCTGCGATTTTTATCAGGACTGCGATATTGCGGCGGACAAATTGGACACTTTTGACACATTTTTGGGACCATTGACAATTATACAGCGATCCCTGCTATAAAAATGCACTGATTACTGTATAAATGTAACTGGCAGGGAAGGGGTTAACACTAGGGGGCGATTAAGGGGTTAACTGTGTTCTCTAGTTGTGTTCTAACTGTAGGTGGGATGGGAGGGTCTAGGAGGAGAGAGAGATCGGTGTTCATACTTAGTATGATCACACGATCTGTCTCTACTCCCCTGAAAGAACCAGGATGTGTGTGTTTACACACACACACACACATCCCGGTTTTCGCTTTGTCACAAGCGATCGCAGGTGCCCCGGCGGTCATCGCGCACGCCGGGCACTCGCATCAGCTCTGGGCACACACTGCAGGCTCGCACGCCCCCCTAGTGACCAAAAGGCAAAGCGGCGTAAGGTAATGTCGTTTCGCCCAGCCGTGCCATTCTGCCACAGTAAAACTGCGGCAGCTGGTCGGCAAGCAGTTAACCAATGACACCACAAAGCTATTAATTCACCCACTTAATCCACCTCCTTGTTAGTCTATCCCTCCTTCTGTCTATTATGATGAATGGTACTACCAGACTCATCCACCTTATCAACTACACAGCATCTTCAACCCCTCTATGCCAATCCCTCCACTGGCTTCCGATCACCAAATAAAACTCAAAATATCGCCAAGATACATTACGAAACTCTTCTAAAAATATCTACCAAACTGTCCTCATCTCTCCTCACTAGCTATCTCAAAACCTCATTGTGCTCGCCTTAAGAACTTCTCCAGGGCTTCTCCCATCATCTGGAACTCCAATCATTCCAGCTATCACTTTTTATCTATCACCAATGAAAATATATCTCTTCAGGGAAGCCTATCCTACCTCGACCTAACAACTTTCTCTAATAACTTATCTTCACACAGTTACCCCCTTTTGTATAATTTGCCCTTCCCTTTTAGATTGTAGGCTCTCACAAGCAGGGCTTTCCTTACCCCCTTGTCCTGAGTTGTTTTGTAACTGTACAGTCTCCCTTTATTTTGTAAAGTGCTTTTAAAACATTTGGTTCTATATAAATCCTGTATAGTAATAATATTGTGGTGACCATGTGCTCTCTGTGCTGGGAGCAAGACAATGCTAAGCCATGTGGGGGCTTTTTGTACAAACTCTGTTGGGCATTGTAGATGCAGTGCCCAGCAGCAATCACAGGGAAATTCGGAGCAGGCAATGGAAAGGTTTTTAGGGTTTCTTCCTCAGTTTGTCCAAAATTTAAAAAAAAAACATTTGACTGGGCATTCCCTGTAAGGTTAATTCACCATGGGTTTGTTCCTGCTTTCCTTGTTCGATTCTCTTCGGCTCTTCAGAATTTTCAAGTTGCACTTGATGTTTTATCTACACCATTCAATTATTCCACTTTCCCACAAATTCATTTACTCCAGCAGCGGAGCTGCCATTCACTCTGCAGATTCACTTAATCACTATTTATATCTGTTCTTGGGTTGATTTCTCATTTGCTTTTTACGCAGATTGTGGATACTTACATGAGAATATATGACATTTTATATACAGGGTACATGATTCAATTTTCTAATTCAATTTCATTTAGATTTACCTGTAACTATGTAACGCAAGGGCCTGATTGATTGCATACAAATTAAAAGTGTTTAGGTTTTAACCTTATATTATATGATTTTGGTAAATCTAAAGGAAAATTGTACAAATAAATTGTGTAATACATGGCCAGTAGGTTGTGTTATTTGGTTAGCAATGTGCAGTTTATAAATCCAAGTTAGGGCTTAGACCTTTCACATACAGTAAATGACCAGTCCATGTACAACTGTAGTTTTAGTTATGGCCAGACACTGATGGATTGACACCTCAGTATGGAGTCTCAAAGCTGATTTCTTTGTCATGTAAAATAAATGTAAGTTTAAAAGTCTAATGCCCCGTACACACGGTCGGGCATTGATCGGACATTCCGACAACAAAATCCTAGGATTTTTTCCGACGGATGTTGGCTCAAACTTGTCTTGCATACACACGGTCACACAAAGTTGTCGGAAAATCCGATCATTCTGAACGCGGTGACGTAAAACACGTACGTCGGGACTATAAACGGGGCAGTAGCCAATAGCTTTCATCTCTTTATTTATTCTGAGCATGCGTGGCACTTTGTGTGTCGGACTTGTGTACACACGATCGGAAATTCCGACAACGGATTTTGTTGTCGGAAAATTTTAAAGCCTGCTCTCAAACATTGTGTGCAGGAAAATCCTATGGAAAATGTGTGATGGAGACTACACACGGTCAGAATTTCCGACAACATGGTCCTATCACACATTTTCCATCTGAAAATCCGACCGTGTGTACGGGGCATAAGTGAGAACCCCTTTTACTGGCTGCAGTAGGTGGGTGGAGATTAGAACTTGCGCACAGAAATCTCATTGGCAGAGATCTCAAGAAAAGAAGCTAGTAGACTATGCAACTGGCTGACTCTACTGAAAACAGAAATGTTGACTTTGGATGGACTCTTCAAGTTTACAATAAACTCCCTTTTTGCAGAAAACCTAATTTTTTTGTTGATATTATCTAATAAGCCTACATGTCTAGCACTGACTCACATCAGAAAATAAAATGCATTTGTGATCTGTTGATCTGCCTTTTTATATTCAACTAAATTGAAAAAACACATACAAAATATATGCAAAATATTTCTAAAATATGAACAAATCAATGCAGAAATGTTTCTGTCCCAGCAAACATTTGTGGAAACTTTTTTTTTTTTAATTTGTTACCATTTTTGTCTGTGTAAAATATTCACAAATGTTAAAAACATTTTCACTAACATAGGTGGTTTTATAACACTAAGACCCCTTTCACACTGAGGGCGTTTGTGATTGTGGGCGAAATCACTGTAATTTTGCCTGTGATCCCAAACACTGTGAAAAACGGACAAATCATACCACACTTGTTCAGGTGCCATTCATTTTCATTGGCACCTAAACGTTGGTGCAATTCTGCCACGATTGTCGCACAATGAATTGCGCTGCAATCGCAGCAAACCGCTTCTTGCGAACCTTGTTGCCCTAAAAAACAGAGGCACAATATATTAGTTACAGGCACCAGGATGTAGTACATCTTGGACTGGAGCTCATAACTCACAAAACAAATCTGAGCTTTACTATAAGCTCCCAAGTGTCACTTATCTCTAGTACTGGCTTCAAACCTTTGTAGTAACGTGTTAAAAGCTCACATTTTAAAGCCCAGTAGTGCAACTGATGGTGACATGTGATATACACACTGTTATTTATTCTGAATTGCACCCCAATGTAGATTTAAAACAGCTGTAATGTAGCTTACCACAAAAAAATATGTTTTCTCTGTATTGCCAAAAAATGCAGATGCATTTGCCTTGAGGCATGTTAAAAGCCCAAATCATACTTAGAAGATATTTTGTTTAAATTTTAACTCTGCACCCAGAGCACCAATAGCACTATTAAAGCATCATTGGTTTGACATGCATCCCCCTATGCATGTCCCCACCTTTCAGAGTGTGTGTTTCACTTTATTTCAGAGAGTAGACGTGTATGTACATATGCTTTATACTAATAGAGATACACCTTGACTTCCAAAAAATATAATATGCTGAACATTACGTAGGTATTATGCATGTCCTTAACACTGCATATCTATCAAATAGCAGACAGGCCCCAAAGTGCTGGATGAGAAAATACAGCCATTTGTTGAGGAAATTATCACTTAGTATGACCAGAGGTAAATGGGGACCACCATTTTTTTCTCAGGCTGCTCTCAAAAAATTGTACATAAAACTGGTGGGTGCCCAGTTTGCCTATAAAGCTCAACATTCCATCAGACAAATAGTAGCCCCCCCATAATTGGCAAGTTCTGTTTTCTCTAATCCAGCACATGTATGGCCCTATCAGTTTGTCAAGGTCAAGACAGCTCTTCAATAATAAAAAAAAAAAAATCATAACAAAAAAGTGCAAAACTTAATGAGGGCATAAATCAAAACACAAAAAAAAAGTTAAAGAAAACCCAACGAGTTTTCACCGCACCCCACATGGCTTCATCAGGGGTAAAATAACAAACAGTGTGTGTGCATGTGTTCAAATAAAAGAAAATCAAAATGGCACCTTCCCCATGAGGAGGGGGCAGGAGCTATTCTGCAGTTTAGAAAAAGCAGCTAGGTGGGGCTGAAACCATTTCTTGCTGTTTCATTCCAGAAAAGGCACTGCGTTGTCAGTCTACAACGGGAAATTAGCAGAGTGCATTTCTGGCAGATCAGTGGTTATTTTTATGTAAATAGAGGACCATATAGTGTAAATGTGCACATACTGCATAGATATAGCGCATATATTTTTACTAAAAGTGGAGTTGTCTTTTAAAGGATAAGCGCAAAAGTGAAAGTGCACTGTAAAAGAAAGTACACTTATCCTTTTTACCTTTTTACCCTGACCTAACCAACCACACCTGTCTATGGGTCTATAAAGTGCAGACATGGCCAGATTGTAAATAAACACTAGAGTCTGTGGTCACTGGATCAAGAGAAGTATACATATGTATAAGGAGAGTTTGGATTCCATTAGGTCAAGAAAAAGGGGCAAAAAAGATAAATGCACTTTGACTTAAAGTGCACTTATCCCTTAACTATTAGTTGCCTCCAAGTACCTTTGATTTATGTTCTTTGTGTCCCTGGATTCTTCAAACTCCACTTTGCTGATTGACGGGCCATTATCACAGTATGGATTTTTTTACATTTCTTACATTTTTTTTTCTTTTAACGTTGTCCCAATTTTTAAGCAGGCCAAGCTTCGTAGATAAATGACAGTGATAGGGGTTGGTGCAAATTATACCACTAGTAGGTGTGCGCAGGTTAGTTAAGAAAAGAAACTTGCCTAAGTACATGTATACATTCAATTGTAGTTAATATATAGAAATTAGGATGACTGAATAAAAAATTTCTTACAGTTTATAAGTTCATATATTGGACTGTTTTCCTCTTGCATATTTCAGGTGTCGGTATGCAAAGACAGAGGTTATTATGAAACCTACAGCTTTAAACTCTTTAGTATTAATTTCTGGTAATGATATAGCACCATCAATGCATGCAGTGCTTACACATACACAGTAAGCCCCACCCCTTATAGAATCCACCCACTCCGTCCCCTGTATTCTACTTGCTTCCACGCATAGTGTCAGGAGTATACAGCTCAGCATCACAGGACAGAGTATATGACTCAGCCTTACAGATCAGGTTGTACAGATAAAGGTATACAGATCAGGGTGTACAGTTGAAATGTATACAGATCATTGTGTACAGATCAGGGTATACAGAGCAGGGTGTACAAAGCAGGGTGTACAGATCAGGGTACAGATCAGGGTATACAGATCAGGGTGTACAGATCAGGGTATACAGATCAGGGTGTACAGAGCAGGGTGTACAGAGCAGGGTATACAGATCAGGGTATACAGATCAGTGTATACAGATAAATGTATACAGATCAGGGTATACAGATCAGGGTATACAGATCAGGGTATACAGAACAGGGTGTACAGATAAAGGTATACAGATCAGGGTATACTACAGATCAGGGTATACTACAGATCAGGGAATACAGATCAGGGTACAGCAACCCTCCCCCGCGGCTCTGCGCACCCCTCCTTGTGGCTCTGACAGCTCCCTCTCACAGCTCTGACAGCCCCCCCACTGCCGGCTCTGACAGTCCCCTGCTCAAGGCTCTGATATTCCCCCCCGCTTGCGGCTCTGACAGCACCCCTCCCCCGCAGGTGGTCCGACACTTAACGCCAGTCCTGAGTCCACCAGAGCAGCTGTGGCAGTGGGGATCTCCATCCTCATGTCTCCTCTGTGCCACCTCTTTTGGCCAATCGGGAAACAGGTCTGACGACCTGCCTCCATGATTGGCGTGGAGGACCGTTAGTGTGAAAATAGCAAAAATTCATTCACTATCGTCACACAATTGGGTGGGATCAGGGCACACTCTCTGCGCCCCGAGCCCACCCTATTTTGAAGCCTATTAGAGCCTCTGGCTCTAATCAGGTGCTTTAAAAAGTACCACCCCCTGCCATCCCCACCAAAAGAATCCATGCGTCCAGCATCCTAAAAGAGGCCGGGCGCATGGATGGGGGGGCGGCGCCCATGTGCCCACAATGCATGGGCCACCCCTGCACATACAGGCAGCCCCCGATAGATCTAGATGATTTAGTAATCTGATTTTTTAAAATAATCCCTTGATCAGACTAGGGACAAATAGTGAAACTGGACTGCTGAAGGTTCTGAATTGAAGAGCCACTTTCCTTTCTATGCAACAGGGCAACAGGGCTTTGTGAAAATCCACACTGGCTAAATAGAATTACAAATATTAAAAATTTTGGTAATTTGAAATGCAGTATATTTATTTCCAGGGGCATCAATAATGTGCCCTTGTATTTGTTGGTGAGTGCCCTGGGTTCCAACACTTTGACCCCTCACATTATTACTTTTACTTTGTGTGCTGCTTCAGCAGCTGTTGGCTTCTGTCTCTACCTGCCGGCCTGCGCATGGCCTGTCAGACCTGTAGCACAGAGCTAGAGAAGTGGTTTGATACTCCTCCTCAGCTTCGTGCTATTGATCTAACAAGTGGATCTTCACAGTAAGAGAGGTAAAGTCAGTGGGCTTTGCACAATTTTAAATGTATATTTACCAACATGTTATTAAAATGCCTAGATTTTGGTGTAACGCTTGACATTTTTTCCCTTACAGAAAGTTGGATTGAACGGTGTCTCAGTGAAAGTGAAAACAAGCGATATTCAAGTCACTCATCCTTGGGCAATGTTTCTAATGAGGAAAGTAAGTGTTTTTAAGTAGTAACTCGGGCTATAGGCCTCTGATGTTCTTAGGCTCTCCACCAAAAACTACCACTTACAGTAACCCTATTTAGGTTTATAGTCCAGGCAGCGCAATGCAATGTTTCATTTCTTTTCTCTTTTCTGTTGTGTTGTCTGTTTGAGTCTTTAGTGAGCTTATCAGAATTGATAGAGGGTGTTTGCTGGAAAACGGGCTTAATATGTATGTATACCCCAACAATGTACTTCTCCTATTTTCTCCCTTTTTGTTTGTTTAATATTCCATTGGAAGCATTTAATTCTGAGTTAAAAAAAAAAATGTTGATCTTGTCAGGAATTTGAAGCTGTCCTGTGTCATCTCCATACCTCCTGTGTTATCCCAAAGATCCCTCTTAGTACTTATCTCGGACTATAGAATGATTATTGCTGCTGTTTTTTTTTGTTTACTTTATTTTACCTTAACATATACTTTAAGGCTAGGTTTACACATATCCGGTTTGCAGTTCAGAGGCCGGTGCGGTTTTGTTCACCAATTCAGGTGCAATTCAGGTACAAATTTTTACTTGAATTCATACCTAAACCAGACTCAAAATTGCACAGGACCCTTTTCAAAAACAGAATGCAGCCGCCCCTGACCTGTGTGAACTGTCTCCATTTTGGTCCGATTCACATGTTATGAAAATCGGATATGGTTAAAAATGCATCTGATTCGCATATACAGTATGTGAACCGAGCCTAAAGGATAAGTTCACCTTTTGTTACATGTGACACCCATATTCAGGGTGTCACATGTAACATGTTAAAAATCCTCTGCCCCCCACTCCCTGTTCTGACAGGCAGCGGGGGATCTTTTCCCCTCACTCTCTGCCACAATCTGATGCCCATCCACGTCATTCATTCACAGTGTTCTGTGAATGGAAAACTGCAAAGTCCGACAGCCTTTGCAGCTGTCGGCTTATAATCCTCAATGAACTACCATGGCGCTGTCCAGTGCTCTTGTAGGTCATTGAAACTTCCTGTTAGTGTGTACAGGGCCGGATTTCCCACAAGGCCACCGAGGCCAGGCCTCGGGGCGGCAGTGGTACAGGGGCGGCGCCGCTCCTGCAACGAATTCTCGGCCGCCCCCCCACACTAACAAAGTAGCATGTGATGCAGCGCACCCGGGCGCCAGAGAGGTGGGGGCGCTGAAGCACTAGAGTGCTCCTCTCCCTCCTCCTCCTCCTCCTCCTCTCTGTGTCCAGACTGAGGCGGCGTCCTCCGCAGGTCACCGCCGCTGCTGGTTTTCCAATGCTCAAGCCTGTCCCCCCTCCCTTCTCCTGTCAGAGAAGGAGAGCAGCCGTAGGAGATCGGAGCGGCTGGTCTCTGTGCGGGGGGGAGGAGGGGGGCGGCGCGTGTTCTCCTGTGTCCTCCTGTGTCTCTCACTCCCGCCCAAGCCTGTCTCCATCTGTACACTAATGGAGGGGGGGTTGTCCTGGGGGTCTGTACTAGTGAAGGGGGGGTTGTCCTGGGATGTCCGCACTAATGGAGGGGGGGTTGTCCTGGGGGTCTGTACTAGTGAAGGGGGGGTTTGTCCTGGGATGTCTGCACTAATGGAGGGGGGGTTGTCCTGGGGGTCTGTACTAGTGAAGGGGGGGTTGTCCTGGGATGTCTGCGCTAATGGAGGGGGGGTTGTCCTGGGGGTCTGTACTAGTGAAGGGGGGGTTTGTCCTGGGATGCCTGCGCTAATGGAGGGGGGTTGTCCTGGGGGTCTGTACTAGTGAAGGGGGGGTTGTCCTGGGGGTCTGTACTAGTGAAGGGGGGGTTTGTCCTGGGATGTCTGCACTAATGGAGGGGGGGTTGTCCTGGGGGTCTGTACTAGTGAAGGGGGGGTTTGTCCTGGGATGTCTGCACTAATGGAGGGGGGGTTGTCCTGGGGGTCTGTACTAGTGAAGGGGGGGGTTGTCCTGGGATGTCCGCACTAATGGAGGGGGGGGTTGTCCTGGGGGTCTGTACTAGTGAAGGGGGGTGTTTGTCCTGGGATGTCTGCGCTAATGGAGGGGGGGTTGTCCTGGGGGTCTGTACTAGTGAAGGGGGGGTTTGTCCTGGGATGTCTGCGCTAATGGAGGGGGGTTGTCCTGGGGGTCTGTACTAGTGAAGGGGGGGTTGTCCTGGGGGTCTGTACTAGTGAAGGGGGGTGTTTGTCCTGGGATGTCTACGCTATTGGAGGGGGGGTTGTCCTGGGGGTCTGTACTAGTGAAGGGGGGGTTTGTCCTGGGATGTCTGCGCTAATGGAGGGGGGTTGTCCTGGGGGTCTGTACTAGTGAAGGGGGGGTTGTCCTGGGGGTCTGTACTAGTGAAGGTGGGGGGTTTGTCCTCGGATGTCTGCACTAATGGAGGGGGGGTTGTTCTGGGGGTCTGTACTAGTGAAGTGGGGGTTTGTCCTGGGATGTCTGTACTAATGAAGGGGGGGGGGTTGTACTAATGAAGGGGGGGGTTGTCCTGAGGGTCTGTACTAATGGAGGGGGGTTTGTCCTGGGGGGGGTCTGTACTAATAAAGGGAGGGGTGGTTTGTCCTGGGGGGGTCTGTGCTAATGGAGGGGGTTGACCTGGGGGGGGTTTGTACTAATGGAGAGGGGGTTGTCCTGGGGGGAGGTTGTACTAATGGAGGGGGAGTTGTCCGGGGGGGTTTGTACTAATAGAGGGGCGTTTGTCCTGGGGGGTCCGTACTAATGGGGGGGGGGTTTGTTCTGGGGGGGTCTGTACTAATGAAGGGAGGGGGGTTTGTCCTGGGGGGATCTGTACTAATGAAGGGAGGGGGGTTTGTCCTGGGGGGATCTGTACTAATGAAGGGAGGGGGGTTTGTCCTGGTGGGGGTCTGTACTAATGGATGGGGGTTTGTCCTGGGGGGGGGTCTGTACTAATGGAGGGGGGTGGTTTGTCCTGGGGGGGTCTACACCCAGGAAAGTACACCCAGGACTCCAGAGGGAGAGGGCAGTGCTGAGGGAAAACCATTAGAGAGAGAACCCCGGTGCCCTGTGCCACCAGAGGTAAAGCCACACAGCCTGGTGCCATCCCTGGCAGGGAAAGGAATGGAGTCATTGCAGGAATACAGATCTGGGTGCTACCCAGCGGAATCGCCACGGGCAATTCAGAGTGAGCTGACTCCTGATCAGAGGAACCATTGCTGTATCGCTGGGTCAGGTGAGAGGGCCGATCGGCCATTTTCTACTAATGTCCATAGGAACTGCAGTCTCTGACCGTCTCCTGTATCATGTCTGCCGTCTCTGACCATCTCCTGTACTATGTCTGCAGTCTCTGACCGTCTCCTGTATCATGTCTGCAGTCTTTGACCGTATTATGTCTGGGGGCACTTTCTGGTGGTGTGTGGGTGGGGGGGGGGGTGGGGGGCGGCATTGAAGGGCCTGGCCTTGGGGCGGCAAAGGGAGTAAATCCGGGCCTGAGTGTGTATCTGCAAGAGCCCTGCATTGCACCCACATTCTGCTGATCACGGGTGCAATACTTTCCAGGCTCCCTATAAAAGAATAAAAAAAATAAATGCACATTTTTTTTACCTGCAAAAAGAAGTTCTTTTATAATTTTTTTTTTATAAAGGTGAACTTATCCTTTAATACTACCAGATTCTATTCAAAGCTGAACACACATTTGGCTTATTATAACCTTTATATTAAGGGAAAATGTTGAGTTTATTGACTTGCCTTATTGAGTTTGTTAGTAAAAAATAAATAGGGGTATATTAATAGATCATAACAATATATCTAACATGGAGAAAAATTAGGATTTCATCATACGTTGTCCAGCACTTAATACCAGGTCTATTTCAGGAACAAACATTTTCATAAACAAATTTTGAAATCCACAGACTGTGCCTGGAAGTTAGCGCAGCTAGCATGCATTGTTTTATATAACTTGTAATTATGAAATGGCTGCCACCAAATCAAGCTGTTTTTGAGTGATGCTGTCACATCTATAGGAGCCCCCTGAGCCCACCATTTGTATGAACAGTCAATCAGGCCTGGATAAAAAGTATTCCCTAGACCACTTTTTTGTCCAGGGGATGCCCCACAAAATTTCATAAAGTGTGGGATATCTGGCTAGAGTCTCCATCCACTAATGCGGATTGGATTGGAGGTGATCCCTGTGATTCCAAATGTGTAGCCATTTCTTTAGGATGTGGATTATGTGTTGCAGTGTGTTTCTTCAGTCTCGGTCTTTTATAATTATGACCCTGTGTCTAATGAGTATTATCATTGGGATTTTCCTCCATGGTGGTTGAGTGTACCGCTTGTTTAGAGTTAAGTAATTGTAGTAGAGCAACTGTTTGTTGTTTCGAGCCTGGGAATGGCCAAAAGGCTGTTTTATTTTTCATATTTTGAAAATTAATAAACAGAATAAATATAAAAAAAGTATTCACTGATCCCTACTCTTCCTTTAAAAGAAGTAGTGCCAACTCCTTCCAGCTTATAGTATCTCCTCCACCCACCTTTCTTGAACAAGCAACATACTGTACATGATGCTCCGCTAAGTTGAACTACCGTGTTTGTGTTCTTCCTGCTTGACCTGCCAATCGAGCGTGGTTGTGTCTATATGTCCTATTGCCCTTATCTATGGACAACTTATTTGCAGAAGCTTTATGGAAGGAAGGGTGTGATGAAGGTAAGGAAGGAGCAGCAGCAAAGACAGAAAGGGATGGTAATGGAATCAACAACTAGATATTTCCTTGCACTGGGGCTCCAAAATGTATGCTAACAACATCTGTGTCAATATACAGTCCACCATAGATAGGATAGTGTTGATTTGAATTACAACTGGTGGACCACAAAGCAGATTCAGCTAAAGTGTAGGACAGGTACCACTGGAAAACTCCCTAAAACCTCACAAAATGGAACTAATGGTCAACAGATTTGCTACATTGGACAGTCAAAACTGACTGCCATGGACTAAGTTGAATCTTCTATTTCACTGGCAGGAGGCAGAAGGCTCTCACTAGAGGCACAGGTACCAGCAGTGTCCAATCTCCTCCACCAACTTTTCTCAAACAAGTAACATACACGATGCTCCGCTAAGCTGAATTACCGTGTTTGTGTTCCTGTTGCTTGATCCTGCAACTTGAGCGTGGTTATGTCTATATGTCCTATTGCCCTTATCTATGGAAAACTTATTTGCAGGAGCTTTATGAAAGAAAGGGTGTGATGAAGGTAAGGAAGGAACAGCAAAGACAGGAAGAGATGCTAATGGACCCAACAACTAGCTATTTCCTTGCACTGGGGCTCCGAAATTTATGCTAACAACATCTGTGTCAATATACAGTCCACCATAGAGAGGATAGTGTTGATTTGAATTACAACTGGTGGATCATAAAGCAGATTTAGCTAAAGTGTAGGACAGGTACCACTGGAAAACTCCCTAAAACCTCACAAAATGGAACTAATGCTCAATAGATTTGCCAAATTGGACAGTCAAAACTGTCTGTCATGGATTAAGTTCAATCTTCTATTTAACTGGCAGGAGGCAGAAGGCTCTCACTAGAGGCACAGGTACTAGCAGTGTCCAATCTTCTCCGAGGTGCAAATGGTGCGGGTGTTGATTTGCAGAAAGCAATAGAATGTTAAAATTACCTGCCTGATAACAGGTCACCGTTAAGACGGGGCCAAAATTGTAAGGCAGACATGAGGTCTGGAGAGGTTAGATGTTGGATATGGCAGCCAGCAATCATAGTTGAGAAGGAAAAGAAGGAAAGGCCAGCAGGCATTAGGAGAGGACCTAAACCAGCCATAATCCGAGCCAATTTTTTGTTACAAATAACTAAGGGTGAACAGGGCGAAGAAAGCAACAGATGTCTAATAGGAAGCCAATATACAATACATCCTGGCAGGTCAGGACAGACACACATTTGATCAGGTACTAAGGGTGCTCTGACCCAAACTTAAGCCCCCACAACTGAGATGCAGCTGTAGCATAATCGTACTGCAGAACTGGATATTCTCCAGCAGATGGTAGAGGGAGAGCAATGGTTACACTGTTTATGCATTTTGGAACTCCACCCTTTTATAAAAGCATCTCTTGTTTTTAAAAAGAAATAAAAGAAGTAAAAGAATACATAAGCAGCAATCTTCTCCTTTGCTAATTATCTGTTTTAATTTGTGAGCTATGGAAAAGCTCCAACAAGCTGACCATTTGGACATCATCATAATGTACTGAAGTATCATGGATCATCATGATGTATTGTTAATAGGCATGTACTGTATATACTATAACAGTACTTGTTGGCCAGTACCTGGGACAGCAGTGAAAGGGAGGCAGCACCCAGTTTCAAGATTTGCACATTGATATATTTTTTTCTTGTTTTCTTTTTCTGTTCACCTCTAGACAAGTTTGGCCAAATTAAGCAACAGAACCATAGTGGACAGTGTGTGTAGGGAACCTAGAGAGAAGTAAGATTTTCTATTGTTCAAAAACATAAAGAGGACCCCATGCTTCCCTCATCAGCACATTATAGCATTAGTCTTTTTCAAAATAATTACATAATACAAAGAGTCGAAAAAGGGTGTCATAATACAAGTGTACTTAAAGTACAGTGGAGACAGATTAGAACCCCTGCCTGTTTATTATTGCTGTATTGCTGTATTGCTGTGCCCCCATTAAGGAGATTCACTCTCTCTATTTGTCTTGTTTACCATTATCATTGAAAGTGAAAGTAAAAAAAAATCCCATACTTTGGGTTGTCCCCAGAAAATTAATAGAGGGAAAATCTTCCAATGGGGACACTAGTTTTGGTGACCTGGGGGTCCCAAAGAAATTCCCTTAATTTGCAGGGATTTCCTCTCACTTCCTGTTTGGCTATAGGACAGGAAGTGAAGGAAAATCTCTGCAATGGGACACAAATAGGGAAAAAAATGCTCTATCCAAAATGAAAAAGAAATGTGCCTCTAGTTCTACTTTAAAGCAGCATGATATCCAAATAAAGCCCTGAGTGCAAATATGGAGTCTCTCTTTAGTGCCTAGTAGAAGTCTCTAGAACAGGCATTTTTTTTTTCAAGAGTGTGAACCAACTGCACTGGCTGCTCCCAGGTAGTAGTAGTGCTAATTTGAACTACAGACCATGCATGACCATACCCATGGGCAATACTGAAATGTTCAAACTGTATGTCTCACTCACAGGGCAGAATAACGGGCGACTGTGGTAGTCTATGGCCAAAAGGGATGTGCAAGGCAAAGGCTGTGATTGTAGTACACCAATAATCAAAGTCTCGAAACACAGTTAAATGCAATAATGTATGTCCACTGTAAAATAAAAGAATTAGGGGGTTAATTTGAAGTATCATAGACTGTATAGCTGGGCAAATAGAAAATGAAATCCAAATGTGTCCATACTAACCTATATTACTATCCAGAAGACTTCTCTTAATGGCTGTGACTGTGAAAAGCCTAAATCTAATTGGCTGTTGTGGTTTACAGTACTTTGCACATTCTTGTCGTTCTTTGCACCGCCATATTGTTTTATAGGTAGTTTTAAAAAGTTTTAATAATAATCTGATTCTTCTGGATTTTTCAGCAGATGAAGAGAAGGAAAATAGGGCATCGAAACCTCATTCCACACCGGCCACTTTACAATGGTAATTGTCTTTTTTGCTGTTTTCAGTTGTAACTGTATATAATAGTAAAGAGTAAGCTCACTACAACTGATGGTTATATTTGTGGATGTACAACTACCTAGTCTTCCTCTCGCTGGTCTCTCTTGCAGTCTTTGGTAGCAAGTTCATACAAATATCCACAAATGTGTCCTTTACTTGTAAATGACTCATTGGGGTACCACTACACAATTACATCTCTCCATCTCTCAAGACTAGTAACACCTAACTCCCCTGTACAACTCAACCTCCTAGAAGTTCCATAGAAATCTGCACGAATTATTGATTGACATAGTTGTGTACCCCAAAGTTCAAACACACATGCATGTGTATTTGTGTCTCCATATATATGACCCGACACATTGATCTTCCTGCCAACCCAGGCACAAAGCTGATAAGGGGGAGATCTCCCTGCCTGCACGCAAAGTGATAATGATAATGCACACAAGGTGATTCGGGTGTACCCAGGAACAGCCGGCACACCCTGTGCGCACGCCTATGATGATTGACTTGTCCCATTTTACAGCACCCCTATCGTTATACTTTTTTTTTTTTTTTAAGCAGTCATTGAGCTCCAGTCAAGTAATTTTGACTGGGCTGAGATGATATCATCAGTCTACTGGAGGAAAAGGCACTTCTCCAGTTTCCTTCTCCCTGTAAAAAGACTCCAACATTGTAGCTAGTCATATGATGAAAGGCTACAGGGGCTGATCTGTGCCAGACATTTGTGAACACAGCCAAAACCTGTGTAAGCACCAGCATTCATATAACTGTGCCCGCTACGAGCCAGCATCTTGGTCCAGAAAGCAGATGGAGACCATGGATGATGTCTGAGCAAAGATGGCACCATTTTTTGGAGAGAAAAGCAGATGAAGGCATTGTCATTGAGTATATCGTGATCTCTGTGAGAGATAATAAATACTTGGAAATTTTACACTTACATGGAAAATATTTCTAATGCTAAACAATAGAGTGTAATGATATGGGAAGGTGTAACTGTACAAATACAGGTCACTTTTCAAAAAGACACTGAAACCCTTATAAATGAAAAAAAAAACAGGGACTGATTATGCTACCCCCCCCAAAGCTACAAAACCACAGGACACTTTAATAACTACTCCCAGTTTATGAGTCAGCTCTGCCTGAAATTTGCTATCACGATGATGTACATTTCACAAAATACCAACAATTTATTATCTGCCAAGCTCCTTCCCCGTGAACTGTGACATCACTTTTTCTTCACTAAATCAAATCTAATTACATGCACATTCCAATCACACTCAGTTCTTCACTCTTAGCAACCAGAACATCAGTATATATAAAACACTGTTAAACTTTAGGTCAATTAAAATTCCTCCCTTCAGAGAACAAATGAGGTTATTCCACAGCACATCACGGGAATATATAAACACAACACGTAGCTGGAGAGGCCGTACGGTTCCCGGTGGGTTATATTTGGTTGCGGAACGGACAATGGAAAGAAAAGATTGTGTGTTAGGCCTGGGATCATTAGACACTGTAGGTATAAAGCCTTTCCTACACTTTCAGACTAATGATGGCTCCACTTTAAAAAGGAGCAAATGGCCAAGATTGTTAGCTGCCACTAGGCGCTGTTAGCACAGTACGTCTTACGAGCAGCACAGAGACTTGGGACTAATTAGAAGTTTCCTTATACTCTGCGGCCTGGTTTTCTGATAGCCAGGTAATAAGTAATAAGAACATGGCTTCCTTGAGTTGAGAGCCCCCTCTCAGTCACTTCCGCCATTTGGGTGGCCCCATTGATCAAAGCAATGAGAACGTTCTGAGTTAGTGAATAGCTACCAGTCCAAAACTTTATCTCCCCCACAGCCATTTTCGAGGGAAGGCATTATTGTCATTGGCTGGTGTATGAAGAAGCATGGTCATAATGTGAATGTTTCAATATATTAGTATGGTATAATACTTTCCAACACCATACAGGAATCAATTATGTGGCTAAAAGTCTGGTGCAATGTCTACCGACTGGTCATGGTGTATAACATGAATAAGATACAGTATGTCATCAGCACACCAACAAGCTTGTTTTAATAAATAACACCTAAGGTCATTACTTAAAGGGTTACTAAAAGCTCATTTAAAAAATAAAAAATACTTACCTGCTCTGTGCAATGGTTTTACATAGAGCAGATCTGATCCTCCTTTTCTCTGGTTCCCCATCGGCGCTCTGGGTTCCTCCACCCACTTGCTATGGGGGCACTCGTGCATACTCGCTCCCAAGCCATGCTCTGTGTCCATAGGACGGGACTTGGCCCCACCCAGTCCTCACTGGCTGTGATTGACAGCAGTGGGAGCCAATGAGGAGGCAGAGATCCAGGGCAGCACATCACTGGATCAAGATCATGCTAGGGTAAGTATTTGGGGGGGGGGGGGGGAGCTGCACACTGAAGGTTTTTTAGCTTCATGCATAGAACGCATGAAAGTAAAAAGACTTCTGCCTTAAAACAACTTTAAAGTGCCCCTGTAGAGCAATAGAGCGGAGCTAAGCTTTCATCTTAATGAGTGCTTACCTAGAGTTTCTCCCTTTTTTTCTACCTTCTGTACTTTATAAGACTCCCTGCAAAACTTACCAAACTTTTGAATTTGGACAGGCTGTAAATGATGCAATTTTATTTCCTGCAACCACAGGTTGCAGGAAAGAGAATCGCTTAGATCCCTCAACAACAGTCAATGTTGATGGGGTAATCCCTCCTGCAGTGCTGTTGTGTACTGCTGCCAGGAAGCTGTCCCTGCTGGAAGAACAAAATGATTATTGCTAGTGGCTAAAGCTGCTGGAAATAATCACATGCTAGAAATCCGATATGCTAGTTGTACCCAATTTGATCGATGGATGGACTTGTGTGCAATCAGCCTGCCCATAAATGGATTAAATCTTGGCTGGTCCCTGCTGAATGAGATTCCAACTATCTATGGCCTGCTTTAGACTTTAAACCCAGCCTCTCCAAATGTAGCCATCCCCTTGTTGATGATGTGGACACCCAAACCTTCCTGACCCTCCCGGCACATTCTTCTGCCCGTAGGCTGGTGCAAAAAAGAAGGCAAGATACTGACCCTATTTGTGTTAAAACTTTTTAGTGAAGTTAATTAGTTAATAATTTAATCAACCTAATAAAACTCTTCAACCCACCAAGTATATCCCACCTGGGATAATTCTTACCTTCTTGCCTGATGCAGCAAATGCTCCTGCACCTGCAACAAGCTTTCAGCCAATTTCTCAGGATATTCCATATGCATGTTACAGCTCTATTCCTATTAGTTGATGTACTTACAGTATCTTACAAAAGTGAGTACACCGCTCACATTTTTGTAAATATTTTATTATATCTTTTTATGTGACAACACTGAAGAAAATACACTTTGCTACAATGTAAAGTAGTGAGTGTACAACTTGTCTAACAGTGTAAATTTGCTGTCCCCTCAAAATAACTCAACACACAACCATTAATGTCTAAACTGCTGGCAACAAAAGTGAGTACACCCCTAAGTGAAAATGTCCAAATTGGGCCCAAAATGTCAATATGTTGTGTGGCCACCATTATTTTCCAGCACTGCCTTAACCCTCTTGGGCATGGAGTTTCCCAGAGCTTCACAGGTTGCCACTGGAGTTCTCTTCCACTACTCCATGACGACATCATGGAGCTGGTGGGTGTTAGAGACCTTGCGCTCCTCCACCTTCTATTTGAGGATGCCCCACAGATGTGTAATAGGGTTTAGATCTGGAGACATGCTCGTCCAGTCCATCACCTTTACCATCAGCTTCTTTAGCAAGGCAGTGGTCATCTTGGAGTTGTGTTTGGGGTCGTTATCATGTTGAAATACTGCCCTGTGGCCCAGTCTCCGAAGGGAGGGGATCATGCTCTGCTTCAGTATGTCACAGTAAATGTTGGCATTCATGGTTCCCTCGATGAACTGTAGCTCCCTAGTGAGGGCAGCACTCATGCAGCCCCAGACCATGACACTCTCATCACCATGCTTGACTGTAAGCAAGACACACTTCTCTTTGTACTCCTCACCTGGTTGCCGCCACACACGCTTGACACCAGCTGAAACAAATAAGTTTATCTTGTTCTCAACAGACCACAGCACATGGTTCCAGTAAACCATGTCCTTAGTCTGCCAGTCTTCAGCAAACTGTTTGCGGGCTTTCTTGTGTATCATCTTTAGAAGAGGCTTCCTTATGGGATGACAGCCATGTAGACCCATTTGATGCAGTGTACGGCGTATGATCTGAGCACTGACAGGCTGACCCCCCACCCCTTCAACCCTTGCAGCAATGCTGGCAGCACTCATATGTCTATTTCCCAAAGACAACCTCTGGATATGACGCTGAGCACGTGCACTCAACTGCTTTGGTCGACCATGGCGAGGCCTGTTCTGAGTGGAACCTGTCCTGTTAAACCGCTGTATGGTCTTGGCCACCATGCTCTAGGTCAGTTTCAGGGTCTTGGAAATCTTTTTATAGCCTAGGCCATCTTTATGTAGAGCAACCATTCTTTTTTTCAGATTCTCAGAGAGTTCCTTGCCATGAGGTGCCATGTTGAACTTCCAGTGACCAGTATGAGGGAGTGAGAGTGATAACACCAAATTTAACACACCTGTTTCCCATTCACACCTGAGAGCTTGTAACACTAACGAGCCACATGAGGGAAAATGGCTAATTGGGCTCAATTTGGACATTTTCACTTAGGGGTGTACTCGCTTTTGTTGCCAGCAGTTTAGACATTAATGGCTATGTGTTGAGTTATTTTGCGGGGACAGCAAATTTACACTGATATACAAGCTGTACACTCACTACTTTACACTGTAGCAAAGTGTAATATCTTCAGTGTTGTCACATGAAAAGATATAATAGAATATTTACAAAAATGTGAGGGGTGTACTCACTTTTGTGAGATACCTTACATTGGCCTCCAGTGGAGTACAGCTCACCCATAGGAAAGAAGGGGGTCCATCGGCATGCATGTGCAGTATGAAGAGGTGGCAAGTAGGACCTTGTTGGTGGAGCAATCGCTGAATTGAGAAGAAAGGTAAGTATTTTCCCAATGGGCAGCACTTAGCAGGGAAAAGTTGACCTTTAAAACAGACCTGCATTTGTCGATCAAGGGCAGCTTACTTTCTCTTAACAATCCTGTCACTCCTTTTGGCAACTAGAGGTGAATAAAAATGCCCATTAATTTTTGTTAGGAAGGAGCATATGACTCGCTCTCCCCTTCCTCCCATTTGACCACACTGACGCATGGCAATCCTCAGCCCTGAGTTAGCGAATAAAGCTTATACAGTGCTTCCTCTCTTCTTTCCCAGCAGACAAACAGAGCAGCTCAAGGCAAAAGAAAGATATATGTAGCTTATGGGGACGACATTAAAGTGAACCAGTTTCTTTAACCTCCATGGGCAAAGCACAGATTAAGGTACAGGATGCATATAAAATCTATGTGATTAAGCCTGTAAGGGTGAAACATGTCAGAGAGGGGTACTCTCCACCCAGGCAGGGACAAGTTGCAATGCTTAAATGGCTGAATAAACCTTACTGGGCTGTGTGACGTTATTGGTTTATGCCCTCTTTTCTTTTGACATTGTATTAAATTTGTTCCTTAAACGTCCATGGACAAGGCTCAGATTCACCTTAAGGTACAGAAAGCTTATATAATCTATTAAGTAGAATTCCAGGTTACACCTAACCAGTCTTAAAAATACTCCCTCCCCCTTCCTTACACTCCTATGATGACTAACCTGTATAAGAAAGATGTATATACTTACCTATTGTCAGACCGCTCCGGGGATAGAGGAGAGAGCTCTTAAAAATGGGTCGAATGCCTGGGATGGGTGAATTCCCCATAGACTCCTATGGCCCATCTGTGGTCAGTGCTCCCTCCTTCCCTCTGCAGTTGTCGCTGGCTGACACAGGATAATGTGACTGGACTGGAGTGGGCTAAAAATAGGTAAGTATACAGTGTATTCATACCACTTGAATTTTTTCACATTTTGCCATGTTAAAACCAAAAACGTAAATGTATTTTATTGGAATTTTATGCGATAGACCAACACAAAGTGGCACATAATTGTAAAGTGGAAGTAAAATGATAAATGATTTTCAATTTTTTTTACAAATAAATATCTGAAAAGTGTGGCGTGCATTTGTATTCAGCTCCCTTTACTCCAATACCCCTAATTAAAATCTAGTGGAACCAATTGCCTTCATAAGTCACATAGGTAGTAAATAGAATCCACCTGTGTGTAATTTAATCTCAGTATAAATACAGCTGTTCTGTTAACCCCTCAGAGGTTTGTTAGAGAACCTTAGTGAACAAATAGTATCATAAAGGCCAAGGAACATGCCAGACAGGTCAGGGATAAAGTTGTGGAGAAGTTTAAAGCAGGGTTAGGTTATAAAAAATATCCCAAGCTTTGAACATCTCATGGAGTACTGTTCAATCCATCATCCGAAAATGAAAAGAGTATGGCACAACTGAAAACCTACCAAGACATGGCCGTCCACCTAAACTGACAGGCCGGGCAAGGAGAGCATTAATCAGAGAAGCAGCCAAGAGGCCCATGGTAACTCTGGAGGAGCTTCAGAAATCAACAGCTCAGGTGAGAGAATCTGTCCACAGGGCAACTATTAGTCGTGCACTCCACAAATCTGGCCTTTATGGAAGAGTGGCAGAAATAAAGTCAGTGTTGAAAGAAAGCCATAAGAAGATCCGTTTGCAGTTTGCAAGAAGCCATGTGGGGGACATAGCAAACATGTGGAAGAAGGTGCTCTGGTCAGATGAGACCAAAATTGAACTTTTTGGCCTAAAAGCAAAACGCTATGTGTGGCGGAAAACTAACACTGCACATCACCCTGAACACACCATCCCCACCGTGAAACATGGTAGTGGTAGCATCAGGTTGTGGGGATTCTTTTCCTCAGCAGGGACAAGGAAGCTGGTCAGAGTTGATGGGAAGAGGGATGGAGCCAAATACAGGGCAATCTTAGAAGAAAAGAAGAGCCTGCAAAAGACTTGAGACTGGGGCGGAGGTTCACCTTCCAGCAGGACAACAATCCTAAACATACAGCCAGAGCTACAATGGAATGGTTTAGATCAAAGCATATTCATGTGTTGGAAAGGCCCAAAGTCCAGACCTAGATCCAATTGAGAATCTGTGGCAAGGCTTGAAAATAGCTGTTCACAGACGCTCTCCATCTAATCTGACAGAGCTTGAGCTATTTTGCAAAGAAGAATGGGCAAAAATTTCACTCTCTAGATGTTCAAAGCTGGTAGAGACATATCCAAAAAGACTTGTAGCTGTAATTGCAGGGAAAGGTGGTCCTACAAAGTATTGACTCAGGAGGCGGAATACAAATGCACGCCACACTTTTCAGATATTTAATTGTAAAAAATGTTGAAAACCATTTATCATTTTCCTTCCACTTCACAAGTATGTGCCACTTTGTGTTGGTCTATCACATAACATCCCAAAAAAATACACTGACATTTTTGGCTGTAACGTGACAAAACGTGGAAAATTTCAAGGGGTATGAATACTGTTTCAAGGCACTATTTATGTATTCTTACAGAAGTTAGCCAGCTTAGGTGTTAGGAGGTTGGGTGTAGCTTGGAATTCCACTTTAAGCTGACTATGGGGGAGAAGAAGTGCAGGATTTTCCTAAAGGAAAAGTGTCAGCCACCGTTGCTTGCTTGTATCTGAAGGTGAATGTTCTAGAGTTGCTTCACTACTAACACACCCCTGATAAATACATGTTGGGACACCTCGTGCATCCACACCCATTATGCACATACTTCCAGGTCAGTAATTTCTCATGTAGAGATGCCAGGACTGGCATGAAAGGGCCGGCATTTCATGTAGCAATGCCAGAATTGCCATCAAAGAGTGGCATTAAAGGGTTGGCTTCCACTGGTGAGAAGGGGTTAAACTGTAAACATTAGTAAAATTGCAAAAATCGAAATTAGATTGTAAAAATGTTCCTGATTGAAAATATTTCAAAACTTTTTGTAAGGTTGGAAGAGAACTATGAAATTGCCGAGGGTGTTTGCATCCCCAGAAGTGCCCTTTATATGCACTACTTGGATTTCTGTGAGAAAAACGACACACAGCCAGTGAATGCTGCAAGCTTTGGCAAGGTAAGCGCAATATCTAGGGCTAAAAATTAAATTTTAAAAAAGTGTGTTGAAAACTGATTTTTAAAATGAAATTGCCCATAATTACTGTGGGGGGATTTGCCAAAACTGTAGCAGCTGTGCATGGCAACCAATCAACTTCTATGTTCAGGTTAATCACTAAGGCCCCGTTCAAATGGAGCTGACTCTGTGAACAGATCCCTTGTGAACAGGCATGGATGCCAGTGTGTTGACATCCATGATGGTTCTGTTTCTGGCCAGCAGACCCATGTCAGCTCTATGGGTGGCTAGGTGTAAATATCAGGCTGCCTGTGATCCAGTCCACAAAAACAGAAAAGGGCGGACCTGAAGTTGGTCGTGTGTAAACAGACAGGAGTTCGCTTACACCAGTATCCATAGGGCTGCATGGTCCTTCTGATTAGGTTTTCCTGAAAAACGGACATGCGGACCTGATCGGAATTGCCATGTGTAAGGGGCCTTAAAATGGAATTCCAGGCCATACCTAACTAGCCTTAAAGGGTAACTCCACTTTCGTGGGGAAAAAATAGCAAATAAAGAAAAAATAATATAGCACATATAATCGCAACACTAATCATATTGTAATTGAATGTTATTAAAAAGGACCTTTCCTTTTCAATCTGCAGCCACTGTAATTTTCTGAGAATGCATTGCAATATGGCTACCTGGAGTTGTTCTGTACACAGAGTGTGAACTGACCACTCCTCAGAAACATAATTTCTTGCTTGTGTGAATTTTCCCAGAAGTCTGCCTAAGATAAAAGGCAGATCTCAGGCATCCCTTGCAAGAAAAATTTCATTTTTGGAGAGATACTTTCAATAGGAGCACATCTAAAGGGGTGCAGGCCCAGCAGATTTCCTCATTAGTGCCCTGCAGCTGCACACCTGACAGTTAATTATGAAACCACTCCCATTAAACCCACTCAGTACAGAGGCACAGACAAACACACATGGATTTCTTCAGAATAACAAAAGGTAGGAATCTGCAACAAAAGTTGTTATAAACCTTGCAATGTACATAGATCACCCGGAAGAGAATGTTTTTTTCTCAACAAAAGTGGAGTTACACTTTAAACATTTTTCTAACACCTATGCTGATTAACCTGTGTAAGAAAGATGTATAACAAGCAAAATGTAACACTGTCCATGCTACATGCCAGATAAAACCAAGACCACCAGCAATGTGCCAAAAAATTAAGCAAATGATAATTATTATTATTATTATTATTATACGAGATTTATAATTAATGAATATCTAACTATAGTTCTTTTACTTAGTTCCCTGCCTTGTACTCATTTCAATGGCTGAGGGGAGCAAGGGGCTAGTATCCCTGGGCAGCGGTCTGTCCAGCCTATGGTATTTAGGAGGTTGCCCTGTGACGTGCTGACAGCTTGAGAAAGGGGGACACTCCCCCGAAACATAAAGGCACATCCACCTGATAGTAGGAGTGACCTGTGTGAGCCCAGTAGCAGCATGCTCAGATGTGCAGATGAGCCCAGTGTGGAGCTGAATTGTCTGCCTCCCTTCAGCCTATCAGCCTGCAGTGAGGGATTCAAACTTCATGCTGATCAACCACTGGATATCACTGGCCACAATGTGATTGGTTCTACAACTTCAACAATATGGGGCTGCATTCAAGGCGCTTTTAGTATATGAAATATGTGAGCGCAACCATTCTTGATTTTAATACATTCATCATTAAAGGTTTAACTGCACAAGGTGTACCCCTCCTTTTCCTCTTGTTTTTTTTTGCTAGGAAAGATGTATATGCTTACCTATTTTTTAGGCTTCTTAAGTCCGGTCATGTGATACGGCTCCCCTGTGTCAGCCAGCGACAACTGCAGGAGGGAGGAGGAAGCACCAATAATGGATGGGCCATAGGAACCTAGAGACATCACCACCCCCAGGCGTTTAAGCGCTCTCTCCTCTTCCCTGCAGCTGCTGCTGGCTGATACAGGGGACTGGACCAAAGCGACCTGAAAATAAGTAAGTATATACACCTTCTTACACAGATTAGTCAGCATAGGTGTTAAGAAACTGGAGGGAGCATTTTAAGATTAGTTAGGTATATCCTAGAATTTCATTGTAAGCCTTGAAAATGAAAGCTAGAACCGGATTGGTTGCCATGCACATCTACATCAGATTCTGCCTGCTCCAGTATTGATGAATTCCCCTCTATGTTTTTTGGCTTCTTAATATTGGCATAGTTGTTTTGACAAATAAGATTTTGCCAACAATAATATTTTACATGTTCTATTCTGGAGTATATTTATTAGGCTGGGTTCACACCTTATATGGATGCGGGTCACAGAAACGGTCTGGTGTGTACCTGTTTTCCGTTTCAGGGATGAATCAGGCCCGAATTTCCTGAATTCAGACCTGAAACGGAGTCAAAGATGCACAGGACCCCCGTGCAATGTGCTTCGCAGCCGCCCCAGAGATGTGTGAACTGGCTCCATTGAGAGCTGGTCACAATCTCCTGTCATGCGAATTGGATATGGGGAAAACCTGCATCCAATTCACATAAGTCTGAACCCAGCCTCATGCTAAGTTATCAATAGAAAAATAATTAAATGGCATCTGACTAACTAATAGCTACTGATCTCCTATTTTCATTCCCCTAAACTTTAAACCTAACTTGTAATCTCAGCTAACCATTAAACAGAGCCTGCTCATCCACAAGGCAACTTGGGAAGCAGCCTAGGGCTGTCCTGGGGCCCAGCTACAACCTTTATGACGCTGCAGTAAACCAGAGGGATAGTGCAATTGGTCAAAACTGGGCACCTGCATATCTATTCACAAAGCAGGGTGAACAATTGATGCCTAAATGGCAAAGGTCCAGCCAGTACAGAAAATGCAAATAGTACAACTTCTCTGTGGCTATTGTAGACCTTATCAATTTTCTTTGAAAGGATGAGGGATGAAGATGCTTTTTTGGTCTGAAAATTGATGAAGACGGGTTGAAAATTCTAAAGTGATTAGGCTGATATTTTACTTGATATTGATGTTTTGTTTGCTGTTGATAATATTTTGCTAACATTTATATATGGACATTGCACAATTTCATGGCTTCTGTAATACAGACTAGATATAACTCTCTGGTTTGTATATAAGCATGACGCAGTGCCGTTTTTTTAAGTTACAACCTTTTACACAGTTCAACCACACCCACTTTTTTTGCCAAAGTGCATGCCACTTTCTTCCCACTCTATACACTGTTCTCCCAGGTTGACATGAGATGTATCAAGGAGATTTGTACATCCTGCAGGGTGAGAGGGTAAAAACAGGGTGACGTCCTAAAATTTAGAGTGAGTTGACATGGCTACACATTTGCTGTGACTCCCTTTGTGCACCACTAGTTGGTCACCCTAGTAAGTGTCTCTCTGGCTTGACATCTCTGCAGACCATTTATTTTAACAACAATTATTCCATAAAACTCTATGTGCATTTAATATTTTAGGAATGTTATTTACATGTTAAAGGCTCCCTTGTGTAGACACCCAAAAGCCTGAGACTGCTACTGGGTGTGATGTCAGTGGGCCCAGCAGACTCCAAGCTGTCACTCAGGTGACGTCTGACAGTACTTACCTTCATTCCTCCCCAGCAGATACACAAAAGATTAGGAAGTTGAAGGGAGGAGAGGAGAAGCTGGGTCAGCACAGACAGCAATTAGACACCCTTAGGAGAGAATAGGCCTATGATGTGCAAGCAGAAGCTGTGCTAGGGAATTGACTAGTCAATTGTTCTAGGAAGTTCAAAGGCACATTGTAAGTGAATAAAAAAAAATGTATGGAAAGGAAAAACACTGCAAATAGGCATACATTTATTGATCTTTTCTGTGCTTTTGCCTACAATGTTTTTTACATTGATAACAGGGTTTCCTTAAGGTGCCTAAATACATAAAGGACCGTTTCTCTGTTTAACATCTTACTGTTTATAGATGCAGTTTTCAATAAATATTACTGTTATTTTCCAAGATAACAGTATAGTGCTCAAAATAAAAGACATCACAGAATTTTTGCAATGTTTTGTGATGAAATGGGCTTAAAATAGCTCCTGATGGTTAGAAAAGCTCCTTATAACTATCCAGAAAATGTTGTAGTACCAAAAGGCGATCCCTTGTTAGCCCTGTTATTTGACTTTTTTTCTTTACAGTCAGCAAAATAGAACAAAGTATAATAAAAAAAAGTGACAGTATAAATTTACTGATCAAAAACATCCTACAAAGTTCATTAAATGATATGGACTAGAGTGGATAAGTGTTTGTTTTCAGGCAAATTTTGGTTAGGCTTGCTAAAAAAAATGAAATTGAGGTTCTGCTTTGCTGGAATTTTGGCAATCAATATTTTTTGCGTTAAAATAAATCTCACTAAAAACACTCAGCCTACGATTTTCCATCCTAGTCCAAAAACATGTTCGTAGATTCACTGGCTTCCATCCACACTGGCTTCATAGTATGTACGGCTGTGGTAGGCCCATTAGATTCTAAGATCCTTCATGGGGAACTAATGTTTCCACTGAAAAGGATAATGCATAATGCTGGTACTACAATAATAAGTAAAATAAATTCATAAATTCCCAAAGTTGGGCAACAGAGGCCTCAAAACTTGATTCTTCCCCTAAATAGGAAGCTGTATTGTATAACATTAGCGGTAAGATTCTTCACAGTGTAAGGCTTGACAAAAGACTTAGCAAAAACTTTCACTTTCTTACAGAACCTTCCTTTGATTTTCTCTTCTGTGTTGGCCTACTGCAACTTAACCGTTCTCCTCCTGGACCAACCATCAACTCTCTGTGTTGTTCTCCAGGCCAATCTACCAGAAGGGGTTAAAAGAATTTGGCTATTGAGTCAAGGAATGTTAGATCAGTAGCTGGAACAGCATGGGGTGTTCTTATGGCAAGCTTCATTGAGTCCATACAAAAAAAAAAAAAAAAAGAAATGGGCAAGCTGTCTGTCCATTTATCAAACCGAGCAGCACTTCATCCAACGAGTTTCCACAAACTTTTTTTTATTTTTAAGTGTTTTCTGAGGTTCTGCTCCAGAAACAAATCTGGTACAGCAACTAGATGAGAGCAAGACCTAAAGATTTGGTGCAGATGTGTAAATTAGACAGGCCTGTGGAAATTACATGAGTGACGCATTCTTCTTCTGAATGGCTTTTAATAAAATAAGCCCTCCGTTTTCAAACACAATGAATAGCAACATCTTGGAAATCCATCAAAACTGACTTTCTTTATTATTTTTTTTTAATCTGAACAGCTGAATGCATCCATCTGTTTGTCAAATGTACACGCATTTTTGAAGTAAGAAAAACAAAGTGTGAAAAAGTTTCAAGTGTTAGAGTTATGTATTCTTGCATGGGTGATCTGAAATGTTATAAAGCTGGAAACATCTTGATATTCACATTTTTTTTTAACAACAAAGGAAAACATTTTTCCATGAAAGATGTACAGGCTTGTTGATTGTTAAGAACTGGATAAAAACTCAATTGTGATTTCAATGTGATTTTGAGAAAAATGAAATGTTGCTGAGGACATTTTTCTCTGTCCAGATAAAAAAAAAACATGTCACATTGTATTTTTGGCGTCCATAGTTACTAATTTTGCTACTGATTCTAGGGCTGTAGTGGACAAGGGTGGATGGCATTCCTGTTGTAGAGAAAAAAGGTCTGAAGGTATAAGAGGTGTAACTTGAAGGGAGAACCGTGATTGGGCCATGCACATTTAAATATTTACATATTCTAAACAAACAGTAAACATGCCTTAAAACAAGCCCTTACTGACCTCTGTAGCTTCAGACAATGTGGTGCAATCTATCCTTAAATTGTGTTATATAATCAATGAACTAGCTTTATTTATTACAGATTCTTATATAGTGCCTTCTATTTACTCTGCTTTACATATCTATTGTACATTAACATCAGTCCCTGAGTTAATTTTGTCATGTCTCTGCACTCTGCTCTCTCCCTATTCCTGTGCATCTGCTCTATCCTCAAATTAAAGATTAGAAGCTTGGCAGGCTGTCCACTCATTCCTGGGAGGCTGTCCACTCATTCCTGGGAGGCTGTCCACTCATTCCTGGGAGGCTGTCCACTCATTCCTGGGAGGGGGGGTAACATGAAAAAATTTCATGAAATAATTTGTTAAAATGCAACTGAAAACACTGTCTGCTGTAGACTTTGTGTATTCAGTATTCTACAATGCCTACAGCTACAGAGGCTGGTGAGGACTTGTTTTAATGCTTTTTTTCTGCTTGTAAGAATATGTAAATATTTCTATGTCCATAGCGTGGCCAGAATGCTACGTGGTTGCCTAGTCAGGACCAAAGAGTGTCAATCCTTTTTTTTTGTAATAACCTGGATGCCTGTGCAAATACAACTTTAGAATGAATACAAAGCTTTTTTCAGCAACTATAAATCTGTCCAGCTATCAAGCTGCCTGAATACAGTTCTGTCTAGGGAAAGAATTTTCAGCAGAGACTAGATCCAAATTGTATCTGTGCACGCTAAGGAGATTCACCATCCCTATTTGTCCAGGTGACTATTGTCACTAAAACAGAAAGTAAAAGGATATCAAAAATGTTACTGCTGTCACTAGAACAAGAGATGAGGAAAAATCTTCCAAAGGGGAACATCTGTTTTGCTGAGACTGTAAAAGATACCCATGCAGTGAATTCCCCCACACTGCAAGGGTAAAAGCTTGGTATTTCTATGGGTATCAGAAGGGGCTATAATACTTGCCTGCTCCTCACTCCCGATGGGTTCAGTGCCGTCCTCTTCTCCCTGACTCTCTGGGAAGAGGGGGGTCCCTCAGTGTCATCATGTACAATGCAGGGCTTTTAGCCCTGCATTGTATGTGGAGGAGGGGAGCATGTGATCGTGGCTGAGAGTGCCTTAGAGAGGGTGGAGGAAGCCTCCTGGAGCAGGAGTTTCAGGTAAATTTACCCAACAGGACACAGAAAGCAAAATAAAAAAGCCTGACGGGGTTTTAAGCCTATACCACTGTATCCAAAATTGATAAATATAGCTTGGACTTGGACCTAATTTGAGGCTCAAATCATAGAAACACAAAAATGAGGTGCAGTCTACAAGGAATTATAAAGTCCAAGATAATTTTAGGTGTCTCCTAATGTAGCAACAGTGTAACGGTTCTTTCTCAGCAACTGATATACTGTTCCTTCCAGTGGAGAGACTGAATAAGGTCATTAGAAAGATCTGTGCGGTCAATGTTTACTCAGTTCCCGTTTTTTTTCTATTTGGAACACTGATGAAGGGAAGTGTTTTGGCCCCCAAAGCACATTGGATGTTTTTATATAAGCATTTTATCAACAATTAAAATATCTTGGACCTTCCCATTCCTTCTGGTCTGGTGTCCCATTTCTGTGTTCCTGTGGTTTGAGTCAGTTGCCCATTGAGGGAAGCCTTGCTGTAGGGAGCCGCCTTGTCAGAGCCATTGAGCTTATTGGAAGTTTCTCCTTTAATTGACTGTACAGGTAAATCTTGAAATAAAAATGTCTGTTTGGAGCTCATGTATAATCTGGGGGACAATGAAAGACAATTTTTTAAAGCCAAACACACACAGTAGATGAATACCTGAGCTGATATAACTTTGACCAAGAAGATTACAGTTTTTGTTAGACAGTCTGAACGTCTGTGCTCATTTTCTGTAGTGAAAAAAGGACAGATGTCTGCATCTAGGGTTTGTAGTACTATTGAGAAGACTGCGAGAAAGTTTTTTTTTTTTTAAATAAAGGCTTTTTTTTTTAGATAAAAGGTTTCAAAACTATGATTTTTTTTTCACTGCTGGTTAAGCAATTGGAAAACAAATTTTGAAAATTAAAAGTAACTTCTGCATTGTATCAGACTATTCTTCAACGTTTTGATTTTTCTTCGTGTCTGATAGATTGTCTTTGAAAGACTGCAGGCAATGTTTTTATATCAGGAAATATCAATCTCCTTTTAACAGTTTTCATTTGATAGTGAATCTAAACCCAAATTTTTTTTTTATTTTTTATTTTGGACACATTTTAGCCAACTGAGCCTCTCGTTTGAGCAATTTCCCTTCACTTCCTGTCCTGGAGACACATCAAGAAGAAAGAGGAAATCTATCCAAAGTGAAAAGAAATCCCTCCTAGATATTTGTTACCAAAACATTGGAAAGTTTCCCCCTCTAATCTTGTTCTGGTGAAAACCCAGAATTTTCGATTTCCTCTTACTTTCTTTTAACAATGGTCACCAGGACAAACAGTCAGGGTGACTCTCCTTAGTGGGGACACTTGTACAAGTCAGGAGTTCTAACCCTTCCCTACTCTATCCAAAACTAACATTTAGGTTTTAAGTACACTTTGAAGATATTCCGTTTTGATAGTCTTCATCTGTATATTAGAATGTTATAAAAATAGTTTATTTAAGGCAGGTTACATTTTTGTTTGGAACCTGTTTTAAAGTATTTATTTTTTTAGGTGTGCTAAAACTTAAATTTTTATTAAAATGTCTCACACTGAAGGAAGGTCATGACCTTGAATGAGTTGTGCCCCCTCTAAGATAGCTGACCTTTGGTAATATATTTTTATTGCTTGCAGATAATTAGACAGCAGTTCCCACAACTGACCACAAGGAGACTGGGAACCAGAGGACAATCAAAGTGAGTACAAAAGTCGCAGCTGTGGGGATATCCCTGTGTCAAAGATCACAATTTTTTTTGTCACTAATTTCTTTTGACACAGAAAACAAAAATATCATTCGGTTTTATACAATATGTATTGAGGGAGAAAGAGAGAGATAAATGGATAAATGGTTTCTTTAAAATACTTAGCCAAATTTTCAATTTTTAGATGTAAATACATTAAGACTAGACCTATTTTAAATCACAGAATGTATTAATAGAAAACAAAGAAACAACGAACATGTAATACAATCAAAATTTTTGCTACATTGCTTATAGATATCCTAACATAATGTACAATTCACACAAATGAAGAGATCAAGAGACTATACATTAAATACATAAAATTAAAATATGTCACAGTTTATTCCATAGGTAAACAAACCAGACAGGCAGTAAAAAATAAATAAATTAACAGACAGTAAAATAAATAAATAAATAAATATTTAAAAAGAAACATGTTTGGATAAGTAATTTCAAAAGTACACTTCAGAAAAGGGTTAAAAACACCAAAATATAGGGTTCTTGGGCTTTGCATCTTCCACTCTTCTTGTGGTCTGCTGTACTTTTCCACCATACTGGTAGGTGCAATGTAAACAAATGTATAAGAGTTCTGAGAGGTAAACAAGATTCGAGGAGGTTTTAGGCACGCAGGGAACAATAGTTTGGTCTCTCTAGCCTTATCTGTGACATCACAGACTCCAACATTATATTTAGTATAAAACTTTGCAGTCATTATACATAACAATATATGGTTACATTTAACTATTTAAAAAGTAAATAATTACTAACAATCCAAGAATTTCAAAAGGAAAATAAAGCTTTAAAGCGGAGGTACGCTGAAAAAAAAAATATTAAAAGCCAGCAGCTACAAATACTGAAGCTGCTGACTTTTAATATATGGACACTTACCTGTCCAGGGAGCCTGCGATGTCGGCAGCCGAAGCCGATCCGTCCTTCGGCTCTCGGCTGCTGCCGCCGCCATTCTCGGTGAGGGAATAAGGAAGTGAAGCCGTGCGGCTTCACTTCCTGGTTCCCTACTGCGCACGCGCGAGTCGCGCTGCGCGTCCTCTCAGGTCCCTGCTGTGTTCTGGGACCTGTGTGTCTCCCAGAATACAGCGGGGGAGGACGGGGTAGGCGCCGGAAGTGGCATAGGTCACCGCAAGCGCAGCGGTAATCTACGCCGGGAAGTGGGAGAAAATACCTGTATTAGACAGGTATCTGCTCCCTCCTCCCCCCTGAAAGGTGCCAAATGTGACACTGGAGGGGGGGAGGAATCCAATAAGTGGAAGTTCCATTTTTGGGTGGAACTCCACTTTAATATCACAGCAATTATTTTTGACTTCTTTTTGATCAACGGTATACACCATACTCCAACAGTACAGACTGCTATGGGATTAAAGTCACCAATGTTTTCAGGGTTTTTTTTTTAGTAGCAGAGTCCTGGGTGCCTTGAGGCCTAATGGTGACCTCCAGAGTTAGGGACAGCTGACATCCTTCTGTATAGAGTGGGTTACAAGGCATGGTGGGTGTACTGCAAGGTGAAATGGTTGTGCGCCAGACACTTCTTTAAATGCAAAGAGATTTATTGTCTCTTGAACAGAACAGGGGAAGAGAGGGTTAGGACCAGGACACCCTTAAGTAGATGAAATGATAATTGGCCACTCCAGCCGGACACCGCTTCTGTATAGGTAGGACCGCTGTCTCTTATGGCAACAATCTTGTAGCAGTTACTAACGGTAGTTGTATTCAACTATTGGCAACACAAACAGTTCTCTGCTTAATCCCACAGTCACTCACTGTGGATCTTCACGCAACAAACTCCCAGTCTTTCACTAGACTTCGGATCCAATAGCCACTGGATCCCCTGAGCTCTTTCACTTTTAGTACTCAGTATCTTCCTCAAGCGTCACCCCTGCTTCCCTGCTGGGTCCCTGGCTTGGCACTCACAGATACTCCCAAAGCGTCACCCCCCGCTGACCCGCTAGGTCCCTGACTTGGCACCCGCTGATGTCCCACAAGCGTCACCTCTGCTGTCCCACTGGGTCGCTGGCTTGGCACTCACTGAAGTTTTCCCACTTCTTCACCCTCCCCGGTTGGTGATAAGACTGCTCTGGTACTGGCTTCAGCTTACTCACAGTGATCTCCAGGAAACAAGGTGGAAG
Organism: Lithobates clamitans; assembly: GCA_037952925.1. NCBI lineage: Eukaryota > Metazoa > Chordata > Amphibia > Anura > Ranidae > Lithobates > Lithobates clamitans. The sequence continues at coordinate 358,474 of JBBGZY010001026.1, read as the reverse complement.
GACCCTTAGTGGCGACAGCTTTCCTTTCCACCTTCGACCACAGCTGGTTCCTCATCCGGCTGAACTGCTACTTCTGGTTGAACTACAAGCCAGCAGTCCCAACCCTACGCTGCTCTTCCACTCCTGGAAAGGCCCTCAGCCAGCCTAGCAGTCAAATGTCCCTTGAATAGCCATCATGCTTCCGGCCTAGCAGCCCAGAGCAGCACAACACACGTCCAACCAGACAGCCGTCCAGGTGGCACAGAACCCCGATCACCTGACTCCACCCAAATAAATAGGCTCTCCCAGCAGGCCAAGGGACCAAAGAAAATCCCTGCCCATTGGCTGAGACACCCCATCCATTTATGTCTGAGCCTGCAAAGCCCCTGTCTTTTCTAATGTCACTCGCATAGTGCCACCTAGTGACAGAAGAGAAAGGGTGCAACAAGTCCAGATTTAGAGGGGAATCAATTGATCTCCTAACAATTGACCAAGGCAACTATCGCCTGGCAACTAAATTTGATAGCAACCCTGCCTAAACATCAGGGTGCTACATTTGTAGAAAATTATTTGGTATGTTAAAGAATCTAGATAACTATCCCTAATCCCCTAACCATTCATATTTAAAGGGCCAGTTTATCAAACGTTTTGATTTTATTAAGGGATGCACGATGGCTTCCAGTGCCTCTTACAGACTAAAAATAAGAGGTATCCTCTGCCATGATTTCCAGCTTTGACTTCTCTTACTGCCTAGTTACAGCCTTTAGGGTACATTCTCTTTAATAAAATAAATGGAAGACGCTCCAGTGTAGATATGAAATACGTCAAATACATGGAAAACACTACAGGGATGGTGAAACCTCCCTGTTATGGATGTGGCAGTGGGTGTACAAGATTTGCTATTAAAACCCATGAGATATATAAGTAAAAGAAAAGGAGGAATTGGTAAGTGTTTAACCGAGAAACCTGGTCTGTCCAATCCAAAAATGAACAGCCTTTTCTGTTTTTCATGAGATATATAAGAAGCAAGTAGGTGAGTGAATTTGCCAGCATCTATACTGTATAATATAATCTTTGCAGAGACTTATTATTTGCCAGCCAGAATAGACCTTTATTTACTGATATATTAAGTATATCTAGTATATCTAGTTTTGGGAATAGTTAAAACCTTCACTTTTTTTCTTATACCATCTGTGGTCCCTTGGGGTGAATTATTCTTACTTTTTGTCCAATAGACACAACAGAAATTAAGATAAAATCTCACAAAAATAAGGGAAATACCATCTTAGATAGTTGTCACTGGAATAAGTGTCCCCATTGGAAAATGTCCCTATATTCTTGTTTTTCAAACCACAATTTTGTATTTTCCCTCACTTTCAGTCATGATAAAAATATTCACCAGGACTAACAGAGAGGGTGAACCCCACAATTGGGACTCAGATGGTAATAAAATCCTGACATGAGCTCTAACACCTTACCTTTTCTATTCAAGAACAGAAAAAAACGGTTTTTTTTTTGTTTTTTATACACTTTAAGATGTTTTTTCCCCACCAGGTATCATTATTATGGCATCGCTGTTAAGGAGACCTCTCAATATTATGATGTTATGTACTCTAAGAAAGGAGCCGCATGGGTCAACGAGACAGGAAAAAAAGAAGTCACAAAGCAGACAGTGGCGTATTCACCACGATCCAAGCTTGGAACATTATTGCCAGAGTTCCCAAATGTCAAAGACCTAAATCTGCCATCTAACATCCCAGAAGAAAAGGTAGCTATAGAGCCAGATTTGTTCCCCAGGGTCTCTCTTCTCTGTTCTTCCAAAAGCCATACTAGACAATGTCCAACTTCCAGTCATTTGAGTAAAAAAATTTACTTTATCTAAGACAATGTAGCTGATAGGACCACAAACTTTATTTGAGGCCTGCTTGCTAAAAGAAATGACACTAGCAGCATATCAGAAGTCAGTTAACAATGACCAGGTTTATTGTTTGTCATGGATCAGAGCAGCCTTTTTAATGAGGATGCCGTGGCACCGTGGTGTGTTCTTTAGGGATGCCTTGGCAAAATGTCTAAATATTGCCCTAAATTGCCCACAAATTGTGCACAAGCTAGCAAGTGGATCAACCCTGCCTTTTTGTTACACAAAGCCACAGGTTTTTATTGTGCAGCACTACAATTAGTCATTGGTGTCATTTAACTGGCCCCTTCCTTCTCTGAATAAATGCAGTGAGTGATCAGTATCGATCACTCACTATGTTCATTTATAACAGAAGCATAGTAAAATGTGATTACTATTTAGTTTGTGAATGAACAGGTGGCCGCTCAGTACAGAGCACATACCATTCATTTACTGTCCAGTTCAGCTGAGGCTGAAAAGAAAAGGACTGGGGAATCTCTGTCCTGAGTCCCTTTCTCTGTCTTACAATTGAGACATCAGGGATCTGTTTAGCGCCTGATGATTCATCAAAGTCCCCAACGGGGCTTCTAAAAAATGGTAAAAAAAAATAATGTAAAATTTATTTAAAAAATACATTTGTAAAAAATAAAATAAATTCACTATAAAAAAACGAAAAAACTACTGACACCATCTACTACCCTACTGACTCCAGTCTCTGCCCTACTGACACCATCCACTGCCTTACTGACAAAGTCCACTGCTCTACTGACTGACACCAACCTCTGCCCTGCTAACACCAACCTCTGCCCTACTGACACTGCCCACTGCTCTACTGACTGACATCAACCACATCATCCACTGTCCTACTGACGCTAACTCCTGCCCTACTGACCCATCCACTGCTTTACTGACTGACACCATCCACTGTCCTACTGACACCAACATCTGCCCTACCGACACATCCACCGTTCTAGGGGATTAACACCGACCTCTGCCCTACTGACACCATCCACTGCCCTGACTCCTTGTTTAAATACATTTTAAAATGTTTATTTACATTTATTTATAAGAGTATGTGTGTCTGTGTGTGTGTATGGTCCAGCATGACCATTCCACAGAATGGTGGTACCGAAATTTGGCTGGTTCCTGCTGAATCAGACAAATTTTGGTTCTTGTGCACCAGGCTTAAGATGTATTCAGGCTGTTTAATTAGCTATATGCCTGGAGTTCCATTTGTTGAGATAAGACATCACCCACATATTTGAAGTCAGCTGACTCACTGAACATATAGAATTACAAATTATTAACAGAAACACAGGGAAAATATTTAATAACATTGTTCTTATTAAGCAATCTCATTTACTGGTTCATCTAAATAGTCACTGATGCAGGCTATACATTACCATTAAAAGAGACAAGAGAAAACACATACCCAATTTCTTTAAAGTGTTTTTTACCCCAACATTTCATATTCCTGATATGTGTCTTACTGTACCATGTACTTGTATGAAAAAGTATCCTGTTCCTTTTTTTATTGCTTCCTTTGTGTGAATTCCCTGGTGTTCCTGCCAGTCTCTCCGCTTTCCAATTAAAACTGACCACACTAAGCAGGAGAACACACTGTGGTCAGTTCTCTAGCTGTGCTGGGAACTCAGTCTGTTCTCCTCCAATGATAAGACTTGTCATGACACGCCCCCTCTGCACAGCCATTCTCTAAGAAACTCTGTGTACTGTTGCTCCTCCCCCCGGGTCTTATGCAGCTGAGAACAGAGGGAATGTGATCATTTATAAAAAGGGGGAAAAAGGTATTTATAATGTTTTTTTTATATATATCTATACACAAATGTGTTGCCTTTTTTTTCTATTTTAAACTGAATTGGCTGTTTTACAAGGTGATTGTTTACAATCACTTTAATACAACTCCTTTATAATGAAACCTTCTTTTTTCTTCTATAGATTTCAACATTTATAATGATGTATAGAACCCACTGCCAAAGGATTCTGGACACTGTGATACGAGCCAACTTTGATGAGGTATGGTTATGTACATTTCTTCAATTGTATGCAAAGTAAGATAGCTTTTTCCCCATTGTTAAAATCTAAGGCAGGCCATAGACAGTGAAAATTGCAACCACGAGTTGCAGGATTGAAATTAACACGATTTCCCCATCAACACAGAAAGTGTTGACAGGGGTATCCCTCCTGCTGAGCAATTAACACTAGTGGCTATCAACTTGGTCCAATCAGCCTGCCCATTAATGGATAGAATCTAGGCCGGTTCCTGCTGAAGCAGCCGCAATTCGAACCGTCTATGGCTGGCCTAAGGCGGCAGAGGCTGTACAACACAGTGATTATTGCTAGCAGCTATAACAGCTGTTAGCAATAATCACTTGTAAAATTTGGCAGGCTGGTTGTACCCAAGTTGATTAATCGATTGATCAACTTAGGTACATTAAGCCTGCTCATACATGGTTTTGAATCTTGACCGGTTCTTGTTGAAACAGCCGAGATTCAAACCGTCTATGGTCGGCTTAACTCCATCGGTTTAGTAAACTTGAAATAGTTAATTTGGACCAGCTTGGTGGAGATCATGACGTCATCTACCCGACTCTTCACCTCAGTCAATCAAAGGAAGCCTGGTACTCATTCAAAGCACTCAGCCTGACTCAATTTTCTACTGTGAGTGGGTCGGAAAGTGCCCACCCCACTGCCGGAACACAGCGCTGTTTACCATATGTACTGTAGCTGAAGCTACATACAGTTTATACAGCACTGACAGCCGTTGCATGTGTTAGTAAAGGGAAATAGTTTGTACCAGCTTGGTCCAAACAAACTATTTAACAGTGACTCTAAAAACACACTGTTTAATTTACATTGTTCCTTCTGTTTCTGTATATGGATGATGGCTTTGTAATTATTTTAATTAAAAAATGTACCCTTTTAAGTACCTTTTTCCTAATCAATATACAGCTGTCACATGACCCAGCTCTTTCCCAGCCTGTCTGCAGGGAAACATAAGCAGGAGGAGCTTCTACTCCTCGGCTGCTGTTCACATGTAAAAACATGAAAACAAACAGTCTTTGGAATATAGAGTAAAAATAAATATATAAATAAATAATATATCAATAAACTGTTTTAAATTGGTATACAAATACATATTTGAAATAATTAAATCTTATTATTTTGTGGAAATAACATGGTGTGGATGGATTTCTGCCAATCACTCCCCTCCAGCCTGTGTCTTAGGATTAGAGGGAAGTGAAGCCTCTATTAATCTACACATAATATTTTGCGCCCATTGTGTTTAGCTGGTTAGTGGGCATGGAGGAGGAGTGCTGTAATTTACCACTACTGTGTATACACCCACATGTATGACTCTATAGTCACACGAGCTGCTTAGATGTGAGAGGGAGGAAATGCTCAGCATAGATACTCACTGAAAACTGAGCATGTGCAGAGTTGCCATCACAGCTGCAAAATCCCTAGCTGAATTGAGGACATGAACAGAAGGTGGAGATAGAGAGCAGCAGGATCAACCAGGTTTTTTTTCAGAATACAGAAACTGCATCTGATAGTGACTGGGTATGTATGAACAGCATGTAATACACCATTTATTGATAGTTTTTTTATTATGAGGGTTTAGTGACACTTTTAGTTAGGCTTTAAAGTGTCTTAATGAAATTTTTGGGGATATTTTAGCTAGGTCCTCCTATTACAGAGTTTTGGTAACTCTAAGGGACAGCTCTGAATAAATTGAGCAGACACAGGCCTGTCATCTGCCTGCTCCGATCAGCAGAGGATCAGCAGACAGATCCCCTGTTGAACAAAATGGAGTCGACCCCATGTGAAAGGGGCCTATTACTTAAAGATATGTATCACCTCTCACGTTGACAGTGCTCCCCTAGCAATGCTTTGATCTGCTTTTCTCTCCAGAAGGATGGCAACATCTTTGTTCAGGCATCATCATTGATCAAAATCTACTTCCTCAACACAGATGTTGGCACAGAGATGGCAGGATCATGTAAATGCTGGTGCAGTTCACAAACGTCCATCACAGATCAGTCTCTGCTGCAGTCTCTTATGAGTTGCTTCAGCGTTACAGTGTGATTATTGGAGGAGATTGAAGAAATGTTTCCTCCTTCCACCCTGCCTACTGATGACATCATCTCATCCTAGGCATTGGAACTTAAAAAATATTTTTAATGATAAAACTGGAGCTTTTCTGAAAAATTAAACTGTTGGTATTTATTGAGACATGTCAGGAATATATAAATGCAGACTAAAGTTATTGAATGGTCCACTTTACAACATTAACTTTGCCCAAAAGTTGAATTATATGCTAGCTTGCTTCATTTATCTTTCATGGACCTTAGTTGAGATAACTCCACTAGAATTCACTAATGTGGTAATTACAATGTCAAGCTATGGTGTCCCAAACCCCAGAGCATTCCCCACAATGTGAATTAACTAACTTCGTAAGGGTGAGAATATCATTATGGCCTTGCGAGACATAAGAAGCCAGAGGGCATCCCACCAGTTATGCTTATAATTGTGATTTGTTTTTTGTTTTTTTGTTTTTTTAGGTTCAAAGTTTTCTCCTGCACTTTTGGCAAGGCATGCCTCCACACATGCTGCCAGTCCTCGGCTCGTCCACGGTGGTGAATATAGTGGGAGTGTGCGATTCTATACTGTATAAAGCCATCTCCGGTGTTTTGATGCCAACTGTATTACAAGCATTGCCTGACAGGTGGGTGCACTCACACATTCTACACCTTTTTGTTCCATTTCACAATAATGTGCAGTAGAATGGCTCATTGAGTAGCAATTATGCTGGTAGATCAGTTGGGACCTTAGATTGTAAACTTCTTGAGGACAGGAATGTGCACAATATATTTAAAGCCCTGCATAAATTGTTAGCGCATTATAAATACTTGTAATAATGGCATTATATGTACAGTATATATACACTACTGTGCAAAAGTTTTAGGCAGGTGTGAAAAAATGCTTTAAATTAAGAATGCTTTTAGAAATAGAAGTGTTAATAGTATATGTTTTTCTATCAATTAACAAAACGGAAAGTAAATAAACAGAAGAGTAATCCAAATCAAATCAATATTTAGCAGGTAGGTTGTTGCAAATATCTTGGAAAACTAACCATGGATCTTCTGTGAGTGTAGGCTGCCTCGGATCCTTCTGTCTCCTCATTTAATCCCAGACAGACTTGATGATGTTGAGATCAGGACTCTTTGAGGGCCAAACCATCACTTCTGTATGTTTGGGGACGTTGTCCTGCTGCAGAGTAAATTTGGGGCCAATCACACGCCTCCCTGATAGTATTGTATGATGGATAAATATCTGCCTGTATTTTTCAGCATTGAGGACACCATTGAGCCTGACCAAATCTCCAACTCCATTTGCAGAAATGCAGCCCCAAACTTGCAAGGAACCTCCACTAAGCTTCACTGCAGACATTCATTATTGTAGCGCTCTCCAGCCTTTCGGTGAACAAACTGCCTCCTGTTACAGCTAAAAATTTTGAATTTTGATTCATCAGTCCAGAGCACTTGGGTCGCACTGGTTTCTACCAGTACTGTGCTGGACATCTTCTAATGTTGAAGGGAAGTAAACATGATGTGTCTTTCATCTGCTATGTTAAAGGGCTTGTAAACCCTCAAGGTTTTTCACCTTAATGCATATGCATTAAGGTAAAAAACCTTCTGTAGTGCAGCTGCCCCCCAGAGCCCCCCTTTTATTTACCTGAACCCGATTGTTGCAGCGATTCCGATTGTCTGTACGCGGCATAAGAATTGATGCTGGTTTGAAACCAAAGGCTGGCCACACCTAATATTGATTTGATTAATTTTTGTTTTCTGTTCGCTCACTTTGCATTTTCTAAATTGATAAAAAGAAACAATTAAAAATATATATATTTGAAAGTAATCTTACTTTACAGCATTGGTTCACACTTGGCAAAAACCTTGCTCTATCTGTGTGTAGCGCAACTTAAAAAAACTTGTCTTATATACAGTCTATATACACTCCTCACTTCTGCCAGCACACTTTCTTGCAGAACTCCAGCTGGCACACTGTTTGTGGATCTGACAAAAAGCACTCAGTCAGATTTAGAGCAATATCCTGTATATAGGCAAGAACCCGAGGCCCCTTTTGAGTGTGTAGCCAGCATTCAGTGTCCAGCTTAATCACTCATGTGGCTGCTGACCCCAGCACAATCTCTTCAGGCACTACCAGCCCCCCTGACTACAGCTGCTCCTTTCACTAGCCCTCCTGGCTAACTTCTCCACAGTCCTCCCAGGCTGACGCTCTCTCCACAGACCTCCCAGACTGTGCACTCCCCAGCCCACCCGGCTGACTTATCAGGAGAACACCTGGAGGTGCTGACCTGCTCCTGCTGTGTCCTCTCCTTGCTTCCGTGCCTCCAGGAAGGGGTTCCTCAATGTGTTGTGAGGGATCCTTCCAGCACCCAAGCCACAGGCCTGAGGTCACCCTCCAAGACTAGGGGGCACCCTCAAGGGCCACCAACAGCCTTCTCAGAACTCCATCTCCATCTTCCACATGACTGCTCCTGCTGGCATGACTCATGACTATTTATGAAGTGGCCTGCCCCCTGCCAGCCCATTTGCTGGAGATTGGCTGGGGCCCTCATAAATATGCAAAGCAGCTCCTCCTAGTTTTCCCCCCACTACATCTGGAAGCTTCTCCAAGGTTCCAGAAAGCCAGAGATGCTGCTTGCTGAGTCATCCAGCTTCCCTGAGTCACTCAACCCTGACCCAGATTCAACCCAGGCCTGGCTCTCATCCCCCTGTAAGAACATAATAGCACAGCAAGGATTGCTGTACTAACATTGGTTAGTCAGGGCCTTTGTAAGATGATGTAAAACTTCCCATAATGAAGTCAATAAGAGCACCACATAACTCTGTTAAGTAATACAATATATGTGGAGGGTTATGATTATCACAAGACTGCGTACATGGAGAAGTTCATTCTTTAGGTGCAAAGGATTTATGAACTTATTTTGGAAAGTGTGGCCTCTAGTCTTGGCCTTGAGCAAGGGAAGCCAAATGAGGGAACAGGTGGGAAAATATAGAAAGGCTATTCACTGTTCATTTTCAGGAGGTCTGTGTAAATATAGCACTTTACATGAATGATTAGGCCATATGTTAGTAGGCCCTCCCAAACTAAGACACAATTGCCAATAAGTTATATTTAGAGATATAAACACTCAGCCATTAGAAATTTCAGAAACATTTTTGACTGGACCAGACGTGTTCATTTACTTGGATCTGTGGCCTGTGTTTAGGTTTTCTGGTGCAGTTAGCTTCACAGGGGTAGATGCAATGGCGCTTGTAATTTGTGCAATGGTATACCGGCATAAAGTATCATTACTGATTAAATATTGCGCATATATTTTCCTTCTTTCAGTTTGACACAAGTTATAAGAAAATTTGCAAAACAGCTGGACGAATGGTTGAAAGTGGCTCTGCACGACCTTCCGGAAAATTTACGAAATATCAAATTTGAGCGTAGGTATTGATTCAGTTTGTGATTTCTTGTTATGGATGTGTGAAGATGTATTTTAAGGCCTCATTCACATGGGTGTACTTAAAGTGGTTGTAAACCCAAAACTCCAAAACACCACTCTTGCACAGTTCAGTAATAGTTGTTGTTATAACCTAATTCCCATTGTGTGTACCTCTCAAAAAGTCATCCTCATTCGGTTGTACCAAATGTTTTTCTTTTCTCTGATGTCTCTCTCACTCTCTTTTTCATGTGCTTCCAAAAAAAAAAAAAAAAACCCTATAGAAATCCATGCGTCCGGCGCCCTGTATGATGTAGATCAGGGACAAATGATTTCTGCACTTGCTCTTTATTAGATTTAGTGTTCTGTTTGTATTTGACTTTCTAGGTTTACAACTACTTTAAGTATACACCTGTGCAAAGGGCCATGTTTGCCCACCTGGGATGCACAAGTTTTCCATGCATCCACCTGCAGGCACACCAATTCATGTCTATTGGGATACAGCAGCTACACAGACACAGCCACTACTCATATTTGACATCCGTGTTGGTGTGGGTGCAGGTCCCCAAATTCACACTGTCTGCATACAGGGACACACACCCACTGTGTTTCAATTGACATGGATGGCGCATTTAGGTGTCCAAAGAGGGAAGCTCATTTACAAAACAAATTGAGATACTCTTCTTAAAGCCCAATTGAAATGAATGTACAGTGCCCTGAAAAAAAAATCATACACCATGACATTTTCCGCATTTTTCCATGTTACAACCAAAAACGTAGATGTTTTTTATTCGGATTTTATGTGATAGACCAACACTAAGTGGCACATAATTGTGAAGTGAAAGGAAAATCATAAATGGTTTTCAAATTTTTTTACAATTAAAATATCTGAAAAGTGTGACGTGCTTATATATCCAGCCCCCCTGAGTCAATACTTTGGAGAACCACCATTCGGTGCAATTACAGCTGCAAGTCTTTTTGAGGATGTCTCTACCAGCTTTGCACATCTAGAGAGTAACATTGTTGCCCATTCTTCTTTGCAAAATAACTAAAGCTCTGTCAGATTGGATGGAGAGCGTCTGTGAACACCAATTTTCAAGTCTTGTCACAGATTCTCAATTGGATTTAGGTCTGGAATTTGAATGTGCCACTCTAACACATGAATATACTTTGATCTAAACCATTCCATTGTAGCTCTGGCTGTATGTTTAGGGTCATTGTCCTGCTGGTGAACCTTTACCCCAATCTCAAGTCTATTGCACACTCTGACACGTTTGCCCTGTTTTTGGCTCCATCCATCTTCCCATTAACTCTGACTGGCTTCCCTGTCCCTGCTGAAGAAAAGCATCCCCATAACATGATGCTGCCACCACCATTTTTCACGGTGGGGATGGTGTGTTCAGGGTGATATGCAGTGTTAGTTTTCTGCCACACGTTTTGCTTTTAGGCCAAAAAGTTCAATTTTGGTCTCATCTGACCAGAGCAGCTCCTCCAGAGTTACCATGGGCCTCTTGACTGCTTCTCTGATTAATGCTCTCCTTGCCCGGCCTGTCAGTTTAGGTGGACCGCCATGTCTTGCTAGGTTGGCAGGTGTGCCATACTCTTTTTTCCATTTTAGGATGATGGATTGAACAGTGCTCCATGAGATGTTCAAAGCTTTAGTTATTTTTTATAACCTAACCCTGCTTTAAACTTTTCCACAACTTTATGACCTGTCTGGTGTGTTGCTTGGCCTTCATGATGCTGTTTGTTCACTAAGGTTCTCTAACAAACCTCCGAGGGCTTCACAGAACAGCTGTATTAATACTGAGATTAAATTACGCACAGGTGGACTCGCCTGTGGATTTACTAATTAGGAGACTTCTGAAAGCAATTGGTTCCACTAGATTTTAGTTTAGATTTTAGAGGTATCAGAGTGAATGGGGCTAAATACAAATGCAAGTCACACTTTTCAGATATGTATTTATAAATAAAATTTAAAACCATTTATCATTTTCCTTCCACTTCACAATTATGTGCCACTTTGTGTTGGTCTATCACATAAAATCCTAATAAAATAGATTTACAATTTTGGTTGTAACATGACAAAATTTGGAAAATGTCAAGGGGTATGAATACTTTTTCCAAGATACTGCAGGTTTAGGTTAAAGAAGTAAAAAAAAACAAATGTTACAAAAAAAAAGCAAACTCCATGGACCACTTGTTTTTTTCTGCCATAACTCTTCAATGTATCAGTTAAAGATGCATCAAAATTGAAGGTGTGCAAAATTTAGAGTTGGTTTCCTTTAGAAAAGCCTGGGCAGAAAATCTTTGTCCTGCCAGCATGCTGCAGATAAGGATACATGCTCTAATGGACTCTTTGCACAGGCCTAATGCACCCAGTTAATGCGAGAGTGTGAGCTTTGCTGATTGCAGACATGAAACACCCACAATGCCCTTGGTAGCGGTAGATCACATGACAAAGACTACATACACGTTAGGTCATGTGATGGAACTCAGCTTGAACATCTAAACCCCTAATGGATGTCAGCATCTTTATCTTATGAATTGATCTGATCCTGTGAATCTGCAAGTCTTGCATCTTCAGATTCTGAGCACCATTCTACGGTTAGAGTCATGTGAAAAGAGGCTGCAGACTCTCTTGATTTGAAGCACTGCAAAAAGCCTGTTGAATCCAGCTCTAAATGATGATATAAAACTAGTACACCAAGCACACTTCTAACTTTAGCACAATTTTGGTGTTTCTGTAGACTGCTGAAGCTGTTCTCTAATTAAACCATTTTTTTATTGCTTTTCTCTATGTGGAAAGGTGTAGTGTACTTAATTATGTATTTTTCTAGTCTGCGATAATCCATGTTTTTCTATGCTAAAAAGGCTTTTATTTTATGCAAAAGTACAAAAGCAGCAGATTATTAATAAAATGCAGCAAGGAACGTTATCAAATGACTCTGGCCCAGCAGGCTAGCTACTCTCTATCATACTCCAACCGCTAGCCCACCGCAGAGAGCCAAGACCATCACCTGCAAACTAATCCTTTCTCATTTCAAAGCATTCACGCACTCTCCATTGAGAAAAGCTGTTCACCATCATCCTGTAATTAAGAAAAAGGATTAGCCAGGGATCAAGAGCTTGAGCTTGGACGGTGTCACTTCTGGGTTAATGTGCATTATACATGTGTATTATTTAACATGATTTAATGGTGCAGAATGTTAATGGCAGAAAGACAAAAGAAAAATAACTAAAGCCAATGCAAAATGATTTTCTTTGAGCATTTTAAAAATTATTAATATTAGTTATTATTTTTAATGGGATATAGAAAAGAAAAATAATGCTTTGTAGACAAGGAGATTTTGTCATTAACCATTTTTAATAGTTAACCATTAAGTCATTAACCATTTTTATTTTGTTTGTTTGAATTGGGAAAGAAGCTAATATATGGTAGAGTGACAGAAAACCTAAAAACTCTACATTTATACCCACTTCTTTCACTCCATTATGCCGAGTGATGGCACAGATTGTATAGTGGATGTACCCCTTGCATCATGGGGGCAGAGTTGTCTACTTTGGTGTGTACAGCTGTTATATACTAAGGAACAGTGACTAAATACAGGTCTTAATTTTTTGTTGACAGAAGACTGCTGCTCAGCAATTACTCTCAAGTTGTTACGCCATGTACGTAGACAATGACGTCCCTAAGGGGGGGGCAGAGGGGGCCCTGTCCCCCCCAACATTATGCTGTGCCCCACCACACAAAAAATCAATGTCTAAGAGGGAGAGAGTCCCCAGTCAGCTCCTGCGGGTGATTCCTCCCCCCTCCCTCTGCTTGCTGACACTATATAATGCGAGCGCTCACACAACCACGGCCGCCCGATCTGCTCCTTCCCCTGCATCCTCATTGGCAGGGAGAAGAGCGAGTTGCCAGAAGGAATCCACCAGGACTCTCAGTTACTGAAAAAACAGACTGATTTCTCCCGTCCTTAGGACAGGAGAACCAGCCTGTAAATTCCAAGAGATGCCAGACCAGCGCTGTCAATAGCAGGGGCAGGACAGCAAGAGGAGGCTGGGGAACCCCACAGTGGCAGAACACCAGTGCCCGGTGACAAGACAACCTTTGCAACCCTGATAGTTCTCCCACTGCTTTGGACCCTTATATTTTCTTGGTATGCTGGTGACATATATCTCTAGTTTTCTGCCACCCTGGGGGGGCCCCAATACAGTAGGAAGGGAGCTCACTGCAGAACATGTGAAAGGGCCGTTGTGGGGTCGTAGTAAAGAGCCCCAGGATATATATTTATATATGTATATATATATATATATATATATATATATATATATATATATATATATAAAATTGCATTTTATAGTTGCCCCCCTACTTTTGTCCCTGTCCCCCCATGTGCCCCCCTAAATATGAAAGCTGGAGACGCCACTGTACGTAGATAGTTCAGTACTGATTCTAATACAGATTTTTGAAGTTAGTGCTTTCTCCAGATTTTTTCTTGAGCCCTGAAGAAGAGGAAGCGGCATTTCCCCGAAACGTATTGGATGTTTTTATATGACTTTTTACCAACAATTAATAGTATCTTGCACTCTTTTAACTGGCTTTGGTCAGGCACTCCTTTCTGTTTTTCTATGGTTTGAACTACTGTTGGGTGACTATCTGTATGTCCACTACAGGACCCTTGTGGAGTTTTGGCAGCTGGAAAACCAATCCAGTATTAAACTTGGGATTGTATTTTTTGGAAACTGGGAGTTTGCACCTATTAATGCAATGTGGTATTATAAAAATGCAATGGTCTGGGGTCCGCTGTCACATTATTTCATTTTGTGACCTAGAGTTTTTGTTGTGCAGTACTGCTAAAAATGGGTGTCATATTTTATTTTGTATGATTAGGAAAATGCAAGACAAGGTGAAGGAAAAAATTAAGCCCTCGTCTCATGTCCTGTAGCACCTCCATCTCATAAACTTAGATACTACCTAAGGGTGAACTGATAGAATGTTGTAATGCAACATTTAAATATATATTAGTTTTATCACAAAAAGCCTATATTGTTGTAATTCATTTTTTTTAATTTATCGTCCTCATAGTGTCCAAAAGGTTCTCACAAATCCTTCGACGACAGACATCTTTAAACCATCTGTGTCAGGTGAGTATACTGCAGAAATATATTCCTGTCTGTCTCTCTCACTCTGAATTTGTTGGTGTGCCAACGTGGCTGGCGCTACATAATGAAACAGGATAGCAGCAGTGGCGCCAGCAGACTCAGATCTGGAGAAGGCACGGACCTTCTCACTGGGCTGGAAGGACTTACATTGCTGTACACAATGCTGAGTAATGGGAGGAGAGGAGCCGGCTCCCCCACCTGTACAAGTGGCTGGGGATTACCCCCTGCCCCCCCCTCCCCCCCATCCTGGCACCATAAGGCAGCTGCCTAAGCTACCTTATGGTTGCACCAGCCCTGTGTGCCAATGCACTAGGACAACACACTTCTAAATGTGCATGGTAAAGCATTATTGCGCATCAACTTTTAGGCTGGGATAACATCATGGTTGGCACTCCAATGCACTAAAGCAAAGGTCTCCAAACTTTCTAAACAAAGAGCCAGTTTACTGTGCTTTAAATTTTAGGGGGCCAGACTGTGGCCAGTGGGTGTAGAAAATGTCCTGGCGCTAGTGCCACATTGTTGGTGTCCGTTGGGGGATTAGTGCCTCATCATTGGTGTCAGTGGGGGGAATGGTGCCCCATCTTTGGTGTCAGTGGAAGGAATAGCGCACCATCATTGGTATCAGTGGGAGGAATAGTGCTCCATCATTAATGTCAGTGGGAGAAATCGGGCCTCATCATTGGTATCAGGGGGAGGAATAGTGCTCCATCATTAATGTCAGTGGGAGAAATCGGGCCTCATCATTGGTATCAGGGGGAGGAATAGTGCTCCATCATTAATGTCAGTGGGAGAAATCGGGCCTCATCATTGGTATCAGTGGGAGGAATAGTGCCCCACCATTGGTGTCAGTGGAAGAAAGAGTGCCCCATCATTGGTGCCAGTGGGAAGAATAGTGAGCCATCATTGATGCCAGTTGGAGTAAGTGCCCTGTTGCTGGTGCCAGTGGGAGAAATAGTGCTCTATTGTTTATGTAAGTGCAGGAATTATTGCCCCATTGTTGATGTCAGTGGGAGGAATAGTGCCTTGTATCAGTGTTTAAACATGTGTGCATTAACTCACCTGACAAGTGTGAACCCTGTCTGATTAATCATTAGTGAATATAGTTCTGCTCCTAGGATTAAAAGTAAATGTCTGGTTACTATAGACACCCCAGGCATATTTAGTACAAGTGGATGATAATTCTTATATCTGGATTCTAATCATGTTTGTATTCAGCATATTTATATAAATGCATCAACCTGTGTTGTTGTTTGAACAATATTTTCACTGCATGAGCCCTGTATAATGAATCCTGTCTGTTCTCACCACTGATTTCCATGTGGATTGCAGGCATCACGGACAGTGATACACAGCGCAGATATTACATTTCAGATGCTGGAAGACTGGAGGAATGTTGACCTTAATAGCATTACCAAACAGAGTCTGTATACTATAGAAGATTCCAGAGATGAGCACAGGAAGCTGATTGTCCAGTGTAAGATTTGTGGATGTTGGCATGTGCACCATTTGGTTATCACAGTGGAGTTGCAAACTGTATTTGGCTCAGTGGTGGAACTTTTAGGGTCACAGCAGTCGCACTTGCGACTGGGCCCTGCCGTTCTGCCACTGTGGGGGGGCCCCAAGACCCAGCATCTCCCCCTGCACCTCTCGCTGTCAGTTTGGGATGCAGTGGGGAGAGTGGGAGGTGGTGATCGGCAGTTCTATGGTTCCCGCGGGGCTAGTAGTTCTCTTCCAGAGTGTATACAGTGGAGAGGGGAGGGGCCTCTGGCCCAGGCATGTATTAGTTTAATTCTCCAGTGTACAAGTCAGTCGCTCTGCTGGTACTCTGTTGCTGATACATGCCCTGGGTCAGAGGCCCCTCCCCTCTCCACTGTATACACTCGGGAGGAGAACTACAAGCCCCAGGGGAGATGCCGATCGCCTCCTCCCCCCAGAAATGTGCTGGGGGTTGGAGTTACACAGACAGCGGAGACCAGCCAGGTACAGGGGAACCTCTGGAAGGGGGGGGCAGCTGTCTGATGACCCTGATGTAAGGGGGCACTGATGTATGGGGGTCTCTCTGGGGACCCTGATGTAAGGGGGGCCCTCTGGGGACACTGATGCATGGGGGTCTCTCTGGGGACCCTGATGTAAGGGTGGGCCCTCTGGGGTCCCCGATGTAAGGGGGGCTCTCTGGGGTCCCTGATGTAAAGGGGGCTCTCTGGGGACCCTCATGTAAGGGGGGCTCTCTGGGGAACCTGATTTAAGAAGGGGGCTCTCTGGGACCCTGATATAAGGAAGGGGCTCTCTGAGAACCCTGATGTAATGAGGGGGCTCTGGGGACCCTGATGTAAGGGGGAAGGCTCTTTGGGGACCCTGATGTAAAGGGGAGGCTCTCTGTGGACCCTGATTATAAGAGAGGCTCTCTGGGGACCCTGAGGTAAGGGGGGGCTCTTTTGGGAGCCTGATGTAAGGGGGGCCCTCTGGGGACCCTGATGTAAGGGGGGCCCTCTTGGGACCCTGATGTAAGGGGGCTCTCTGGAGACCCTGATGTAAGGGGGGGTGCTCTCTGGGGACCCTGATGTAAGAGGGGGCTCTCTGGAGACTCTGATGTAAGGGGTGGGCTCTCTGGGGACCCTGATGTAAGCAGTGGCTATCTGGGGACCCTAATGTAAGGGGGGCTCTCTGGGGACCCTGATGTAAGGGGGGCTCTCTGGGTACCCTTATGTAAGGGGGGCTCTCTGGGGACCCTGATGTAAGAAGGGGCTATCTGGGGACCCTGATGCAAGGGGGGCTCTCTGGGGACCCTGATGCAAGGGTGGCTCTCTGGGGACCCTGATGTAAGGGGGGCTCTCTGGGGACCCTTATGTAAGGGGGCTCTCTGGGGACCCTGATGTAAGGAGGGGCTATCTGGGACCCTGATGCAAGGTGGCTCTCCGGGGACCTTGATGTAAGGGGGGCTCTCTGGGGACCCTGATGTAAAGAGGGGGCTCTCTGGGGACCCAGATGTAAGGAAGGGGTTCTCTGGGGACCCTGATGTAATCAGGAGGCTCTGGGGACCCTAGTGTAAGGGGGGATGCTCTTTTGGGACCTTGATGTAAGTAGGGAGGCTCTCTGGTGACCCTGATGTAAGGGGGGCTCTCTGGTGACCCTGATGTAAAGGGAGGCTCTCCGGGGACCCTGATGTAAGGAGGGGCTCTCCGGGGACCCTGATGTAAGGGGGGGCACATTGGGGACCCTGATGTAAGGGGGGCTCTATGGGGACCCTGATGTAAGGGGGCTCTCTGGGGACCCTGATGTAAGGAGAGGCTCTCTGGGGACCCTGATGCAATGAGGGGGGCTCTGGGAACCCTGATGTAAATGGGGGATCTCTGGAGACCCTGATGTAAGGGAGGATCTGCACTCAGATATGTAACAATTTTTATATATATATAAATACATACATACAGACACATGTATATTATATACATGTGTATGCCCGCCCAAGCGTATGACCTTCTTTACTTCACTGCTATGGGCTCTAGCCTGAGATCTTTTGTAGACCTAGCAACGCCCATGGTGGGGGCCCTTCATGGTTTCTTGCATTGGGACCCTGAAGATTCTAGTTACGCCTCTGGTCTGGCTAGAAAATCTGTTTCTTTTAAAAGCCTAATCATGATAGTAGAGGCCATTTTATAAATGTAATTATTTTTTATAGATGCAATTTATTACTTTTTAAGATCCCATTGCTGCCAACAGGCCAGGCGAATTTACAAGGCATTTGTGAATTAAGACACAACGTATCCTAAGCACACCTTTCTCCATGCAGTTATTACACTAACTGATCCTACTTCTATGTGAAGTTCCACATACATGTCCACAGATTACAGAACTGACCTTTTATGGCCTGTATATTTGAAAATCTTCATCAGCCATTTGATGAATGGCATTTTAGACATTTTAAACTTACTGCTTTCTTCAATGCCTAACACAGTACAAACTCTGCACCTGCTATTATAAATACAGACTGCACTTGATGACCCATTTTATATTTTCAACCTGGCTACCTCTATAATTTATGAAACATCCAATGAAATGTATCTGTGTTGCCAATAGCATGCAATCAGCTGGCGTTTTTACATCTGGATTTTGATTGGTTGCTTCAGGCAACACTGACAACAATCCTTCCCAGGGTTGGTTCAAGGATTTTTGACACCCTAGGCAAAACCTAATTTTGCCGCCCCCGCTCCACTTCCTTTGCCCTGCCCATGTATACCCTACCTTTTCAATGAAGTGCCCATCAAGTGCAGCCCACCAGCGCCCATCAAATGCAGCCTCACCAGCCCCAATCAAATGCAGCCTACCAGCCCCCATTAAATGCAGCCTACCAGCACCCATCATTGCAGCCTACCAGTGCCCATCAATGAATGTTTGCCTGCTTCCATTCATTCGGGAGTCAGGTCACAGACACAGTCCTCTGTTGCCTCTGACACTATGTACGAATGGAGTGGCGGCTGCCTGCTGATGCTGAGAATTAGTTGCTTGCTGCAGAGAGAAGAGAGTAGGAACACCAGTGGCCGGGCGCCCTAGGCAGCATTGTGCCTGCCTAGTGGTAGCACTGGCCCTGATCCTTCCTGGAAAGCTGCCCAATAGGTAACAACAATATCTATGATTTTGTTGGTTTGTTATCAGGTTTTCACAATCTCTTGTTTCTGCAGTGTACCAGGAATTTGATCATTTATTAGAAGAACAATCTCCAATAGAAGCTTACATTGATTGGCTGGATTCCATGGTAGACCGATGTGTTGTGAGAGTAAGTTTCCATATTTTGTTAAGAAAGAAATTCTGCTTTTATTTCTGCTTCTTCTACTTCTTTTCCTCCTCTTCCATTTATTTATATTATCATGTAATTTTATATGCATTAGATCTTGTGTACACATGTCTTATTCAAAGATTAAACACAACCACAGCAAACAATGCATCTGCAATGGGGTATATCAGCTTAGGCAGGGGAGGACTGGGAACCTTTGGCCAGGACAGCAAACACAGAAACGTTCTTTCATGGTAGGGATAGATTTGTGTGAACTAAATGAAATGCACCATGCAAAGCATGCAATAATGCTGCATCAATTGGAATGGATTATTGTAACACACCTTTTCACTTCTTCCAGCATCAGTTTCCATTGTGGTTGTGATCACATGATATCTCACAGTATTAAAGTAAGTTTGCTCTGGAAGACTCCCCTCTGCCAGGTACTGTGAGTTAAGGTTGGAACGAGGAAGCTTTATAATGCTCAGTAGCTGTAGCATACAGACAAACTTTTTTGATCGGACTCAAGTCCAACGGAAAGATTTGAAACGTGTTCTATTTCTAGGTCCGTCTGAATTTTTGACAGAAAAGGTCCGATGAAGCCCACACACGATCGGAATGTCCGACTGAATCGTTCCGTCTGACCTTTTCTGCCAGACAGTCCGCTCGTGTGTACGCGGCATAAGTGACTGCGGATCCTGCTTTAGTCGGTGTCTGAATAATGCAGTATCTGCACTTAAGCCACCCGCCCAACATCTTATATATTAGTACTGTTCCAAGAGGCTGAAGTAAATCTCAACAAGCACACATTTACCTTGTTAAACTAATTACTACATTACACTCTGACAAAATTTAACTTACTATTGCAAGGAGTAGTAAGTCACATTCAACTGGACCTGCCCTGTGATGTTGCAGACATTTGTAGCATCTCCAAGCCACTTCTTCAGTTCCAATGAGTGTTAGGAAGATACCCCCAGCATTTACAGTATATTCATGCAGGAAGCACAGACACCTTAACTCAATCACCATGGAATGGGTTGATGTTGATTGTCCAAGAACAAGAAGGGAGATGTGAAATTTGGAGAACCATTTTGTTCTGTTTACATAAGCCCACTCTTAGAGTCAGGAAGCTTGCATCGATGTCAAGTCACACTTTTAGCCATGTAAATTGTTGTCAAAGATGGCGTCTTTTATGCCTTTTGTGAACTTGTTGTCCTCTCTGTCCAAAATGTGCACATTTTTGTCTTCAAAAGAATGTTCTTTTCTCTTAAGATGTAGGAAAGCTGTTGAGTCTTGACTTGTAGAATTTTCCCTCCTATACTGTTCTATTCACTTGTTGAGATGTCATTTAACCTCCCAAGTGTACAGGTCCTGCATTCCTCACTACACTGTACTGCATAGTTATAGTGGAACTTCACCCTTAAAGAGGAAGTAAACCCCGGCCGATTTTTTTTTTTTTTCAATTTAAACATCCAGTAGCTCATTACAAGGGATAATCTATTGAAATCGGCCCTAAACGAGGTCTGTAAATACCTTATTTAGGGTGTTTGTCTTCTCTTCATTTCTAGGTATTGGCCGCGCCATTTTTAGAGCTGTTTACTGAATCTGTTACGTAGTCACTTCCGCCCTTACTTTGAAATCTCACGCATGCAATGTAGCGCCGGGAGTATCAGGAAGAAGAGAATCAGTGCAGCATCGCATTTACAACCACTTTAAGCAGAAGTTCCGCTTTATACTCTCCCCTCCTCCTTCTTTTTGGATTTTTTTTTGGGGGGGGGGGTGACTATATTACTGAGTGTGTTCTGCTTCACCCCTAGTTAGCTTTCGCTTGACCTTTTGGATGTTTTTTTTTTAACAAGAAAAGACCTTTTGGATGTTTGAATGAATGTCCAGGTTGGGTAGCCACAAACTTTCAAAGCACTACTGAGAGACACTGTGGGGTGGATTTACTAAAGACATATAGACTGTACACCTTGCAAGTGCAGTTGAACTTATTTTCCCCAGAGCTTAGTGAATGTGGTGAAGCTTCGCTTTGAAAATAATACCCAATCAGGTGCAAGGAACATAAAAAAAATGCATTTTTGCTTGTACATGATTGGATGATGGAAATCAGCAGAGCTTTAACGCATTCACTAAGCTTTGGGGAAAATGAGTGAAACTGCACTTCCAAAGTTCAGAGTCTATTAGCCTTTAGTAAATACACCTTTGTGTTTGTTGTTATCAGCCTGGTGTTGCAGAGTTCTAATAAATTCCAGTTTGTGTACACCAGTGAGTTCTGGGGGTCAAAAAGCAGATACTGGTCTGTGTGTAAAGGTTTCCTGTAGACCCCCCCTCCTTTCCCCGACATTTAACACTCAATCTAAAAGGGGTAATTTGTTATTATGTGCCTCATTCAATGTAAATCTGGTATATTTGGTCTCTGACTTTATGTGTATTAATGATATTCTAATCTTGACCCATATATCATCCACAATTTTTCCACATACCTTAACCAATGACTTGGTGTCTTGCCCCTGAAAGAGTTCAAGGTTCCCTTCTCCACCTCCTCCATGTAAAGCATAGTACACACGTTGAGATTATCGGACGAATGATCGTTTGTTGTTTTTTTTGCATGCTAGTCTCCATATCGAAAACATGTTACTAAAGTACGAAAACTCTCGTACAACAGAATAAAAATTTGTAAGTGATGTGATGTATTTGTATTGTATTTTCGGAAAAAACTGTATAGAATAAACGACAATCGTACGACCTGGTATCATACGATAAAAATTTTCGTGTTTGTCCCTTCAGGTAATTTCGGATGAAAGCTGTGTACTAATGATCAGATTATTGCAGTATCGATTCGAAATCGATTTTTATACAATATTCTAATTGTGTGTACTAGAATTAAAGGTTAGCTATAATAAGAGATACAGGTAACACAATTTACACTTTAAGCCATGTAAATTGAGCAATTAGCACCCATAAAACCCTCAGGACACTTCCTGACACCAAGTACGGGATTACTGTAAGTAACTACAGCAAGTTTCACAGCTTTCACACCTCCCTTCCTGTTCTTGGAAAATCAACAGTCACACTTTCCATGGTGATTGTATTGAGGTGCCTATGCTACATGTGTGGAAACAAATGCTGGGGTACCTTTCTGACACTCGTTGAAAAAGTGGCTTTGGGAAGCTACGAAACATCTTTAGCATTACAGAACAGGTCCAGCTGAATGTGACTAACTATCACTAGCTATTCCATAATCTGGGTATATGGGACTCTTCACAGATGTGCTAATTTACTGTTCTTACCTTTGTAGGTAGCATCCAAAAAAACTGGCTCACTGAAGAGAGTGGCACAACAGTTCCTTTTAATTTGGTCTTGCTTTGGTACAAGAGTCATTCGGGATATGACATTGCACAGTGCTCCAAGTTTCGGTATGATCCTAGCTCCTGCAGTATGCTTTTTGATATTTTCTTACCTTCTCTACAGTTCTTTCTATGCTAATAGTGATATTTATTTTGCATATTAATAAAACATAAAAACATAAAACATTTTTCTATAATGCCTTAATTGCTATAGAGAGAAAACTGCAGGATTGATATTTAAAATTAGACAAACCAGAAGGCAAGTGTTTGTTGTTCTTGTAATAACCAATCAAACTTCTGATTGTTAACTAATGGCAACAGATCCAGCACTATTAACTGTATTTTATAAATTATATTAAGACTGAAAATTACTGTTTGTGAGAAGGTTGCCTGACCTTCAACAAATTACATGCCAACTAGGACCCATCGCGACCATCATCTTAATCTGGTCTTTAGTCACATGTAGAGTATGCGTCACAAAATCTTCATCCCTCTTTATTAATTTGAAAGGGAATAACTGGCTATCAATATGTTGGAAACATTTATTTCTGTCATCAAGATTGCCCTTCTTGACCTTACTACAGCAAGAAATGCTTATATTGGTGGTGATATTGCTTAGTTAAATCTGCCCAACCAGCATATGCCCATATTTTGTTAGCTACCTCACAGCTCTAGGAGTGAACAGAAATACTCTGTAGTGGATATGGAGAGCATATGACTGAAACCCCCTCTGCCCATGTGACAGATTGGCTGCTCAAGCACCTAGCAATGTTAAATGAGGATGATGACTGAGTCCTCCTCCAGCTGGTGGGGCTGCTATCAAAGTGAACCTCTTGCTTTGCCCTGCATAGAAAGAAACAGGTTAACTTTAAATGATCATTCCAACCTAAATAATTCACCTGCTAACACTAATCTAAATTGTATTTGTTTTTAAAGTAGTAAAATGATAAATAATTACAATGTCAACAGATGAATAGCAAAACCATTCTGAAGGCATAGTGTAAAAATTTCACATAGAAAGTACTGTATATTGAAATAAGGTTGACCAGAATCTCATCTTATTCAGGATAACCCAGAATACCAGGTAGAGGAAATACACAATATATATGCACAAAGTGATAACATTAACTTAGGAGGGTATTTCTGTATTTCTGTCCACCACTAAAAGGTGGAGAAGGGTATCACTTACTCATCAACCTTATCACTTACACAAATTTAAAAAAAAAGAAGGATAGAGCAGGCTGGAGGAGGCAAAGGAAAAGATTGAGGGAGGAACCAAGACAGCAAGATTATTTTGCAGGAATAATTTTTTTCCCCATAGGATTACAATTCACCACGAGAAATTCAGACCTTTTTGAGGTGAGGCATTCTGTCCCATAGTTTTGTGAGGAGATGCTCCATATTCCAAATATACTTGACTTGGTTGATCTGGGAGGGCCAGTGGCTTCAAATATTACACTTCCATCTGTTGAAGACTGTCTGAGCTTCTCCAGGGTAGTATGAGTGTCTGTTTAGTTTTTAATTTATTTTACATTTCACAGAATGCAATGGTAGTTTGAAGGAATTAGTGCAGAGGAACAAGTGAACTAGCTTTCAGACTGGGATCCTCAGAAATACAAGAAACCATAGGATGATTCCACACACAATAGTAGTACTGAGTAGACTTACAGTAGTGCTTGAATTGACTGACTTA
This sequence comes from Lithobates clamitans, assembly GCA_037952925.1. NCBI lineage: Eukaryota > Metazoa > Chordata > Amphibia > Anura > Ranidae > Lithobates > Lithobates clamitans. The sequence continues at coordinate 334,084 of JBBGZY010001026.1, read as the reverse complement.
AAGAAGCCATTAATTATTTTTTCCCTGTCCTATAACAGGGTCATTTCACCTCATACACCTAATGTTTGATGACTATGTCCTATATTTATTGGAGTCTTTACACTGCCAAGAGAGAGCCAATGAACTTATGAGGGCCATGAAGGGAGAATCACACAGTGGTAAGCATGGCTCTAATTATTTTAAGGACATAGATACGTGTACATGATTACTTTTTATAAAGCAGTGCTTATCATATATGAACACTTCTATCTTCCGATAAAGACAATCTTGTTTCTTCATACAACCATGGGCAAGTCCTACAGACTCCATCCTGTTAAGAGTCTCATCTGCTTCCTTTCGGCAACCTCTCTAATACAGATAAATTACAAAATATATATTTGCTATCTAATAGGGAACATTTGGAAATAGAAATAGTCAATACCCTGAAAAACCTACCTTTTGTCCCAAATTACTCCTAAAAAAATAGATGTGAAGTTCCTGTGCTTAGGCACTTAAAGCGGAAGTAAACCCATCCATAAAACAGTTTCATTTCCAGCATGTGCTGGACCCGAGTCCTGCCCCAGGGCACATGTATCAATGCAAATAAAAAAAGTTTAAAAACAGCCGTTGTTTCGAGAGCAGTGATTTTAATCATGCTTAAAGTGAAACAATAAAAATGAAATATTCCTTTAAATATCGTGCCTGGGGGTGTCTATAGTATGCTTGTAAAGTGACGCAGTTTTCCTGTGTTTAGGACAGTACCACAGCAAAATTACATTTCTAAAGGAAAAAATGTCATTTAAAACTGATCGCAGCTGTAATGAAATGTCGGATACCTTCAATATAGATAAAACTCATTGAAAAAAAACGGCATGGGTTCCCCCCTGCCTCTGACGCCACGTAACGTCAGAGGAAGGCGGGGTCACTCGTTTATGCCACCAAGTGGCCCCGCCCTCAGCTATATAACAGCTGTCCCTGAGAAGAAGCGTCACTCGGCGGGAGCCTCCCATGGAGGCGGAGCTGTTGCGTTTTTTTTCTTTTTTCGGTTCGTCGGGCGGCGTGAGATGGATTTACATTGCGGGACATTTTTATTTTTTTTTATTTATTAATAAAGGGCTTGTACCAAAGTGTCTCCTGTCATTTTTACTATTTTTGACACGTTTTTTGTGAATTGTTAGGGGTACAATGTACCAGTTACCAATTCATATGGGGGAGGGGCCAGGATCTGGGGGTCCCCTTGTTAAAGGGGGCTTCCAAATTCCTATACACCCCCCGCCCGCAGACCCCCACAACCACCGGGCAAGGGTTGTGGGGATGAGGCCCTTGTCCCCATCAACATGGGGAAAAGGTGCTTTGGGGGTGACTCCAAAGCACCCCCCCATGTTGAGGGCATGTGGCCTGGTATGGCTCAGGAGGGGGGGTGCTCTCTCGCCCCCCCTCTTTTCCTGTTGCCTGCCAGGTTGTGTGCTCGGATAAGGATCTGGTATAGATTTGGGGGGACCCAAATCTGGTGCAGGGTTCCCCTTAATATTCATACCAGACCTGAAGGGCCTGGTATGGATTTTGGTGGTACCCCCACACAATTTTTTTTTTAAATTTTGGTTTGGGATTCCACTTAATAGTTATACCAGACCCTAAGGGCCTGGTAATGGATTGGGGGGGACGGGGGGGACCCATGCCATTTTTTTCAATGAGTTTTATCTATATTGAAGGGATCTAACAATTCATTACAGCCGCGATCAGTTTTAAATTGCATTTTTTCCTTTTTTTTACCATGTTTTACCATTTTACAGGCATATTATAGACACCCCCCAGGCACAATACTTAAAGGAATATTTAATTTTTATTGTTTCACTTTAAGCATTATTAAAATCACTGCTCCCGAAAAAACGTCAATTTGAGCACTTTTGATTTTTCATGTTCCTGTCCATAGACTTTAAAGCAAAGGAAGTTCCCCTAGCGGACTTTAAAGGCACATTTTTTAAGAAAATATTTAAAAAGGTATGTAAAGTAGATAACAGTTTATTAGTTACAAAAAATAATCAAGTGAATCACATAGTTACAAAGTTAAAAACAAGGAATGCATTTCCGTAAATATAGAAGTTGATACCAATACATGTGCACCCGACGCGTTTCGGAGTTACTTATGCCTCCTTCTTCAGGGGTGATTGTAGGGTTTGCAACAAGAGTTTTCTATATGGGAAATAATATGTATAACATAGACATGATGAGTGCACAATAAAGGAACGTAAATACAAAATCTATAGTTGTATGAGTCTGTATACATACACATTCATTTCTCTGTTTACACTTACATTGGTATCTACGGATATAGGTTGTGCATTCCAGGACGAATTAAAAGAAACATATATATGTTGACGTACTGCCCATCGGACACGCTCCCTGGTCGTGGTGTGTAGAACTTTAGTGAAGTATAGCAGGAGTATTCACATAGCCACTGTCAAGGTGGAGGTAGAAATGTATAAATATATAGGGTGGTTTTATTCTTCCTTCCAGTAGGAAGAAAGGCCCAGGGTTAGCGGGCATATGACAGTTTAGATCTGAGGTCACACTGGGGCCAAATGTGTATCCTGTAAATCATGAAGATATATATATATGTAAGGATGTGCATACATATGGATAGTTAAAATAGTACATGGAGAATCCAAAAGCTGTATCCTACCTGGTCCGCCTACAATAATGGGGGGCAGTAACTGGTGGTAAATATGGATCAGATGTGGTTCAGAAAGCTGGAGAATCAACATAGAAATGGGAAGTATATTAAAACCCTGGTTGGTGAGAGGGAGGGGGGGAGGGGGAGGGGGGGGGAAAGGGGGGAAAAGAGAAACGGGGGGGGGAAGGGGGGGGGGGGCGGGGGAGGGAAAAAGGGGGGGGGGGGAAAAGGAGGGGAAGAAAGTGGGGAGGGGGGGGGGGGAAGGGAAAGAGGGGGAGGAAAAAAGGGGGGGGGAGGAAGAGAAAGGAAAGGAAAAGGAAGGAAGGCAAGGAACAAAAAGTAGAAGAGGGGGAGGGGGGGGGGCAGTTCGGAAAGGAGGGGGAGGGGAAAGAAGAAAGAGGGAAGAAGGGGGGGGAGAAAGCAAGAGGAGGGAGGGGAAAGAGAAAAAGAGAGAAAGAAAATATAGTGGGTGAGAAAGCAGAAAAGAAAGATGTATGACATCTAGATAGCATAAATGACTAGTGATTTCAATGAGGAAGGATGGATCACCAAGCATATCATAAGAGAAGGGAAAGCCCCAGAACATAGTAGATAGCGGGTGAAGCAAATATAGTATGATAGGCAACAGGCAGGGTTTACAACCAGTGACTTCAACATAGGGATCCATGTCAATAGGTAGGGGGTAAGTTACTAACCAAGTGTCACAGCACCTCGCACCAAGAGCGTCCTGTCTGCAGCAGATGACGCCTGGTGTGGGCTGGAGCCGGATATATAAAGCCCTGCCCACCTATCAGCTGTTGATGGAGGAGATACAACAGCTGATTGTGGTGAGGGAGGGACGGATACACTAGGACTGGCCCCCCGGGTGGAGCGCGCGCCGCCAGGCATCCACGGCGCATGCGGACGCAGACGTCGTGAGGCGTGGCCACGCCCACTGCACCCGCCGGCACGTCTGGCTTCCCCAACGGACTGCGCATGTCCGTTGGGGTCGCAAGATGGAGGACAGATGATTCTGTACCTCACACAGCGCCACCATGAGTCCAAACTTCGCTCAGGATCTGGTATAGATTTGGGGGGACCCAAATCTGGTGCAGGGTTCCCCTTAATATTCATACCAGACCTGAAGGGCCTGGTATGGATTTTGGTGGTACCCCCACACAATTTTTTTTTTAAATTTTGGTTTGGGATTCCACTTAATAGTTATACCAGACCCTAAGGGCCTGGTAATGGATTGGGGGGGACGGGGGGGACCCATGCCATTTTTTTCAATGAGTTTTATCTATATTGAAGGGATCTAACAATTCATTACAGCCGCGATCAGTTTTAAATTGCATTTTTTCCTTTTTTTTACCATGTTTTACCATTTTACAGGCATATTATAGACACCCCCCAGGCACAATACTTAAAGGAATATTTAATTTTTATTGTTTCACTTTAAGCATTATTAAAATCACTGCTCCCGAAAAAAACGTCAATTTGAGCACTTTTGATTTTTCATGTTCCTGTCCATAGACTTTAACGGTGTTCGTGTGTTTGTCCAAATTTTTTGCCGTTTCGCAAGTTCTGGTGCGAACTGAACGGGTGGGGGGGGGTTGGGTGTTCTGCTCATCCCTACTAGTCATTAGGGGCATTTTTTATTTTATTTTTTTAAGGCTGTAGTGATACAAAGGAGCTTTGTGTATCCTTAAAAAATTAATTTGGTTGAAAGCAGTAGCTGCTTTTTTTTTGTTTTAGGTATCAAACCATTATAACATGGCAAAAGGTTACCTTAAAGGGTTGTGTACCTAGCGCTTCCACTCTATTCCTTGAAAGGGAATGTATAGTGGCTTTTGGTGTTCAAACTTTTTTCTTTCTTTATTGCCATCAGGACTGAAACAAAAAAAAAATTTACAATCAGGTAAATATGATATGTTGCATGTTATTATTTAATATTCTCCTTTTGAGCCAGCAGGTGGAGCTTTAGGTTACTTTTAACATACATTACTATATGGCAACCACGGGTTGCACAAAAGAAAATCGCTCTATTCCTCCATCAACACAGTGTTGATCCCTTTCGCTGAGCCATTATCCGCTAGCAATACTCGCATGCAAAATCTGACAGGCTGGTTTTGCTCAAGTTGATCGATCAGCCTGCCCACCAGTGGTGGCTGGTGCTCAAAAATTGGGGGGGGGGGGGGGGATGGGGGGGCGCAAGCAAACTGAAAAATTCTGCAAAAAAAAAATCAATTGCAGCCTCACTGTGCCCATCAAACGCAGCCACTGTGCCATCAAACGTAGCCACTGTGCCCATCAAACGCAGCCACTGTGTCATCAAATGCTGCCACTGTGCCCCATCAAATGCAGCCACTGTGTCATCAAACGCTGCTACTGTGTAATCAAATGCTGCCACCATGTCATCAAACGCTGCCACTGTGCCCCATCAAATGCTGCCACTGTGCCCATCAATTGCTGCCACTGTGCCCATCAAATAGTGCCACTGTGCCCCACCAAATGCTGTCACTGTGCCCATTAAATAGTGCCACTGTGCCCCATCAAATGCTGCCACTGTGCCCAAAAAATGCTCCCACTGTGGCCATCAAATAGTGCCACTGTGCCCCATCAAATGCTGCAACTGTGCCCATCAAATAGTGCCACTACGCCCCATCAAATGCTGCCACTGTGCCCCATCAAATGCTGCCACTGTGCCCATCAAATAGTGCCACTGTGCCCCATCAAATGCTACCACTCTGCCCATCAAATAGTGCCACTGTGCCCATCAAATAGTGCCACTGTGCCCATCAAATAGTGCCACTGTGCTCATCAAAAGTTGCCACTGTTACCCCCCTGCCCACTCGCCATCTGCCCGGCACTTACCCTGTCTCGGTGGTGGGTCAGGCATGTGGGTAAAAGCGGCAAGCGGTGGGACCTTGCAGCAAGTCAGACAGCAGATCCTATGTCCTCCGTGCGTCAAGAAAAAGAGAGAAAAAAGAGAGCGCACCAGCCTAGTGCATTATCCTTGGCAAGTTTATTAGATTAAAAACAAGATAAAAGCTACTCACAAAAGTTGCAGGTAAAATTGCATATCAAACGCACAGAGGCAATAGTTCTAAGGCTCTGAGGAAGAAGGTCAAACCTTTGAAACGCATAAGCCAGCGGCGGTCCGTGTGCCCCCCTCCTGGGACCTGGACAGCTGCCTACCACTGGAACTATTGCCTCTGTGCGTTTGATATGCAATTTTACCTGCGACTTTTGTGAGTAGCTTTTATCTTGTTTTTAATCTAATAAACTTGCCAAGGATAATGCACTAGGCTGGTGCGCTCTCTTTTTTCTCTCTGACTAAGGCTCTGAGGAAGAAGGTCAAACCTTTGAAACGCGTAAGCCAGCGGCGGTCCGTGTGCCCCCCTCCTGGGACCTGGACAGCTGCCTACCACTGGAACTATTGCCTCTGTGCGTTTGATATGCAATTTTACCTGCGACTTTTGTGAGTAGCTTTTATCTTGTTTTTAATCTAATAAACTTGCCAAGGATAATGCACTAGGCTGGTGCGCTCTCTTTTTTCTCTCTTTTTCTTTCAATACTAGGACAATCCCATCCTTTGAGAGCAGCAAAGCCGAAGTTCATAGTCCCTCTTGAATTTTTTTAGCCAACACACCAGTGCGCAAGAGTACTTTTTTCGTTGTCCTCCGTGCGTCTCCTGCCCTCCTCCTGATAGGTGTCCAATTGTAGCGCCTTTCCTTTCAGCCAATCAGGTGACGGGTACCAGACCCGCGCACCTGATTGGCGGAGAGGTGGTTTAGTGTTAGGAAAGCGAATATTCATTCACTTTTCTAACACACCTGGGTGGACTGCGAGTGCAATGCCTTGTGCTCTCAATTCACCATTTTTGAATCCTATTAAAGCCTATGGCTCTAATCAGGTGCTTCAAAAATACAATTCAGGAATTCAGGAGCCCGGCGTCCGAAAAGGGGCCGGAAGCCTGAATAGGCGGTGGTGGCGGCGGCCATGGATAGATTCATACAATGCATGAATCTATCCATTATACACAGAGGGGGGGGTGGCTGGAGAAAAAGGGCGGCGCCTGCACGCCCTAAATGGACGCACCGCCACTGCTGCCTATGGTTTGAATCTCGGCTGATCCGGCCAAGATTTGAACCATCTAGGGCTGGCTTAGGCAGACATTTACACTGTACAAGTGAATCAGAGTCAGAGCAGTGACTTATCCCTTATTGGTCACCTGATTTTAAAGTACAATCCTTGGCATGTCTTACAATAAATGAAACCAAAAATTATAAACAATATGTATATATAGTAAAACACACAGATATAAAACAACAGTTTAAAAGCTTATAAAAATTAAATAAATAACTAATTATAGTTTTCCAAGTAAAACATATTTCTGAATTACTTAGTCTCTCTGGTTGACTAAACTAGCAGATTCAGATTCAGTGGCCTACCTGTATTTAACAAACCACAGAGCCTGTGTATTTATAGTCTAAAGCTGTCCATAAACTCGCAGATTCGGCCATCAATGCTATACAGGACAAATCTCCCACAGCTGTCAATGACGGCTGTCAGAATACCCAAAAAACAGTTGCATCCAATGGGATGTTGGGCAGAGGAGTGGAGACAGGGCCAACCACAGAGCAAATTTCAGCCATTTCATCAGAAACTAACAAAACTTTGTAAAGAGTATGGCCAGCTTTAGGTTTTAAAAGGATGAGGTGATGAACCTAGATCCACCTAAAACGAATTATCACCAGCTGGTCCCATTGAGCAGATCTCTCCAACACAAGTTCTGGGTCTTCTCCTCTACCCACTATGGGTAGGATTATCCAGCCTCTGTTGCCATTGGGAGTAGGGGTAAAGCTGGAATGTCAGTAGGAAAGACTCTCTTTGGTGATCATGAAGACATTACAGAATGCAATCTATACACTGGGGGGAGAACCTCTGGGGGAATCTTGGATGGAAAAGGACCTGAGGGTCCTAGTAGATGATAGCCTCAGCAATGGCATGCAATGCCAAGCTGCTGCTAACAAAGCAAACAGAATATTGGCTTGCATTAAAAAGGGGATTAATTCCAAATATCTGTTACCACCTTCCAGGTAACTGGTAAAAAGGATTTCCTGTTCTGCAGATTCTTGGGTATCCTCCACCAACTGAGGCCCTAACGCACTTTTGGTGAAAAAACGCATCGGAAAATCTAGTGCTTGGATCTTCTTGTTCCAAGCCGACAGGATACTGTTTTGCAGCAGTCTCGAATGAAACTGAGCATAGGGAACTGCTTTGAATTAAGCCACAATCTTCCTCAACAACCTCATACAAAGGCGGATAGAAGGATCCTTCTCTGCCCTGACCACCTGAACCAGCTCCTTTATGGCACTGATCTTTGCCTGGGGTAAGAACACCCTCTTCTGGGCTGTATCTATACTACCCAAATACTCTAATCTTCTTACTGGTTTTAAAGAAGATTTCTCTAGGTTGAGGACCCAACCTAGGTATTCCAGGTAGCTGACTGTGGTGACCATTCTTTGGTCCAGGCGGGCTACCGTCCGGTCTATCAAGAGCAGGTATGCTTTTATCGTTATAGCTTGAGTCCTTAATCTGGCCAAAGGAAGGGCCAGAAGTTTTGTAAACACACGAGGTGCAGTAGCTAGACTGAAAGGCAAGGCTACAAACTGAAAATTAAGTTTTTCTACTTCGAAACGCAGATATTTCTGGTGAGCAGGGAAAATAGGTACATGCAGGTATACATCCTTGATGTCGATTGATGCCAGAAGTTCTCCTCCTTGTAGGATGGAGACTACTGATCAGATTGATTCCATGCAAAAAGAGCGAATTTTCAGGAACCAGTTTAGATCTTTCAGATCTAGAATGGGCCTGACATCTCCATTTGGTTTTGGCACCGTGAAAAGGTTTGAACAAAACCCCAACCCCTGCTCTTCCATGGTGACCATTATGATCACTTTTTATGACAAAAGTCGGTCTAACGTTAGAAAGAGAGACTTCTTTTTTTCTGGATCTTTGGGGACATTTGACCTGAGGAAATGAGGGAACGGGAATTCTCAAAACTCTAGTTTGTAACCTAGAGCTATTGTGGACACCACCCATCTGTCTTGAAATTCTTCCTGCCAGACCCTTGAGAACTGCAGAAGTCTTCCACCAACTTGAACGAGCGGAGGCGCCCCTTTATAAAGAGGCTTTAGCGTTTTGTCTTGTGGGTTTCCTGCCCCAGGATTTCTTTTGTGACTGCCTGGAGGCTGATGCCCCCGGCACTGGAAAAAGAGCCCGTTTAATGAGGGAAGTTTACTCCTTTTCTTAACTGGCAAAAGGGTACTTTTCCCACTTGATATTTTTTGGATATATTTGTCCAAATCATCTACAAACAGCTTTTCACCACGGAAAGGAAAACTAGCCAAGAGCTTTTTGCATGGCGCTTCAGCTGACCAACTTTTCAACCATAAGATTCTACGCATATGCACCAACCCAAGTGTAAGGCGAGAGGTTTGAAGAATAGAATCTCTGATTGTGTCAATTGCAAAACACAAGCTGCTGGCAGCTCAGCTAACTCCTGGGCCTGCTGTTCAGGGAAAACCTTAAGCACCTGTTTCAAATGGTCTCTCAAGGATTGACACATTCCAATTGCCGCCACTGCAGGTTGATCCACTGAACCTGCCAAGGAAAAAATATCTTTTAACAAGAATTCCAATCTCTTATCAGTTGGATCCGTAAGCATTTGTGCATTGTCAACCGGAGAAGTCAAACTTTTATTCACAGAGGATATAGCAGCATCAATTGCTGGTATATTCCACATCTTAGTAATTTTTTTTCTCCATAGGATAAAGTGTTGAAAACCTTTTAGGAGGGAAAAAATGCTTATCTGGGTGACCCCACTCAGAATATATAAGCTTTTCCAGCAATAAATGTACATGAAGGCACACAAGGCTTGAGGAGGCTTTAGAGAACCCAAACAAGAAGTGGGCTCTTCAACTGACTCAGTTAAGGGTAGCTTAAATGTGGATGCGACCATTTTAGTAAGAGAATGCACCAGCAACTGCTCAGCATGTGTAGCTGAAGAAGGTCCTTCCCCACTTGATCCCTCAGAAGAGGAGTCAGTCTCTCCATGATCCCCTGAGGGGGATCTCACTCTGACCAGCCTCCCTAGATCTTTCAGGGGGGGATGGTGTTGCAAAGGGGGGTCCTTAGGGCCTGATGGTGACCCCTTTGTGCCCTTTTTTTTGCGGTATTTGTACCATTCCCTCTGGTTATGGTGCTGAGCACAAACGCAGAGGTACAGCCAAGAAAATGCACCTACTGCTGAGCAATAGTCCAGCAACTTCCACTGCTGTTAAGCTCAGCCTGATGCAAAGTAAATGTGTCGTGGGAATGCCTGTGTCAACCAACACTCACATGCGACCCGTCTGCTCTGTGTCCCTCCTTTAGCTGTATGCACCTGAAAAAAGGTGTACTTTATAGCTACACAGCATGCACTGTGGGCGCTAAAGCACACCGACAAACCCCGCTCCCTTCCTCTGACCACCCACGCGCCCCCCCTCATCTTTTTCAAAGATACAGCTTTCCCGCACGAGTGGGCTCCGATCCGCCGGATCGTATATGGAGGAGGGATGGGGTGGAGGATAGGAGGAGAGCCCCCGGATGGAGGACCGCTCCCTCTGCCTCCTGGGGTGAAGCTGACCAGGTGGGGGGACATTCCCAAAAGGAAAAAAAAAAACCTTCCCTGCGTCTTACCTGGGGCTAGGCCTGGAGGAAGCATGCAGCTTGAAACACAGAGGCGAGACTGACAAGCATGGAATCAGGTACGTGCTCTTGGTGACTATAAGCATGACAACATTTACTTTAAAGGAGAAATACCCACAAGAATTAGAAAAAATCCTTAGGAATCTCTCTTACCTTATCCAGCTGCAAGGTTCTGTGGTAACAGACCCAATCTTCACCTCTCACGGTGGGCTCCATTAAAAAACCTTCAGGGACTGGGGCCCCCTTTTTATCGGGTGATCCACAGCCCTGGGCCTGTAAAAAGCACCCTGCCGGGAATATGGCTGAAAAAAAACAAATACTGGATCCCGGGGTCCAGTTCTCTAAAAAGAGAAGAGTTACAGGTAAAACCTTGTTTCTTCGGACACGAGGCCCGGGTACCATTCCAATCATTCTGGAAAAGACACTTTGAATGGATCCAGGTGCATGGCTTGCCCCAGTAAGGAATACTCTAGCAGAGCTCAGCACAGCACATCTTTACTCGTGACCAACACCTAAGACACTGGCGAAAAAACAGGTACTCCCAGTAAGGGGAGGGGTTATATGGGGAATTGAACTTCCTGTCTAGGGTGTGCCAGTGTCCTTCACCTGAAGGTGCCTATATAACCCATACAGTAATTACTATGGCTCTGTGTCCTGTGATGTACGATAAAGAAACAATAATTCTCCCGCTCTACAAGAATCTGGTCTGGCCGCACTTAGAGAATGCTGTCCAGTTCTGGGCACCAGTCCTTAGGAAGGATGTACTGGAAATGGAGCGAGTACAAAGAAGGGCAACAAAGCTAATAAAGGGTCTAGAGGATATTAGTTATGAGGAAAGGTTGCAAGCGCTGAACTTATTCTCTCTAGAGAAGAGCCGCTTGAGAGGGGATATGATTTCAATATAGAAATACCATACTGGTGACCCCACAATAGGGATAAAACTCTTTTGTGGAAGGGAGTTTAACAAGACTCGTGGCCACTCATTAAAACTAGAAGAAAAGAGGTTTACCCTTAAACTACGTAGAGGGTTCTTTACTGTAAGAGCGGCAAGGATGTGGAATTCCCTTCCACAGGCGGTGGTCTCAGCGGGGGGCATCGATAGTTTCAAGAAACTATTAGATAAGCACCTGAACGACCGCAACATACAGGGATATACAATGTAATGCTGATATATCACACACAGGTTGGACTTGATGGACTTGTGTCTTTTTTCGACCTCACCTACTATGTTACTATGTAACTATGTAACTATGACTCAGGATTTATTATATCTGTATTGGAGAAAATTATTTTACACTATTAATCTTTTCTCAGAAGACACAGATGAAATGATACTGTCAGAGCCTGCCATTTCTCCACCCTCTCCAATCCCATTTTCACCGGCTGCATCATCAACTTTAGCTGAAATCTCATCCGCAACTTCCCCCGGGAACCATTCTCCAGACAGTGGAGTCGCATTGGTGACCACAGGTATATCTAAACTATCTTATTTTTTTTATGGCACCTACTTGGCCTTTTTTGTGCATAATCTTGGCATAATTTGTAAACATAATTCCAAGTAAAAAACAAGAACTAATAGCAACAAAGATATATGTAAAATGCCTCATATCTGTACAATAAAATGAAATATTTTGAAATCTTTGCCTGCAGCTGTTTTAGTCAATAGGATACTTAAAGCGACTCTCACTTAAAAAAGAAAGTGAGTTTGTAGCAGGTGCAGTATATAATCTAGGCAGCTTCAATTCCCCTCTAATATAGCCAAATGCGGGACTATTCTGAACAGGCAAAGCTCTAGAACTTCCCGATAGTGGTGGAATATGCCCACCCCTCTACATATTCTTGTTGGCCCATGAGGCAACCAATTGTACTGATGGGAAAATACAAATCTGGGGACAGGAGAGACCTGCAAGGTTCAACACTACCAATAAGTGTTGGAGCATTGTCTGTTCAAAGTACCCCGTATTTGGGTATAGCAGTAAGCAACGCTCTTCATACCTTCTAGCAGCTCCATATGTTTTAAGTAACAGAGGTGACTTTATGAAACTGAGATGAACTGTAATCTTGAGGATTGTAGCTCATCTCAAATCATTAGCTGTTTATGTAAATGAGATGATCAGAGGAGAACAGTTTCTCTGCTGGCCATCTTTCATAGTAACAGAAAAGGCAAATTTATGAAGGTGCGATTTCAGGACATCACTGGCCATCTCTGTAAAAATTCTGCCTCCCAGCTTCTTCAGCCTAGAGATTGAGAATCAGGGAGAGGGGAGAGAATCAGCCTGAGAATTGAGGAGGAAAGAGGAAGTTTATTGACTTCTTCCTCTTTCAGAGCCATCAAGGCAACAGTGGAAAATCACATCAGCCCCGAACTCCAATAAACAACAACCAAAACCTAGTAGAACAGGTTAGGAACTTAGAATATATACTGTAAGATATGATTTTTACTCATGGACTGATCTATTTCTATTATACAAGGGTATCTAATTTTTTTATGTAATCTTCATTTTCATTTTATAAAGAACATACAAAACATATAATGTACAATTGATCTTCTCACATGGCATTGTAGGCTATGCATTGTAAACCTAAGAGTTAGATATTGTACAACCAAAAAAAGGGGGGGGGGAGATGAAAACAGGGGGCAAGGGAAGGGAGGGAAGGGGAGTGGGGGATAAGGTTATCTCTACATCATTTCACATCATAAAAGAGTCATAATGAGTTATAAAGAGTCTACTCCGCCTCCGCGGCCTCAGCCCGGACCCTATCTTCTCATTGCCCCCCACCAATGTACTGTGGGGGCAAGATTCGGCCTCAAGGCCACCGAAGACCCGGTGGGTGGACCGCTCGGGAGGGGGGCTTCAAGCCTCCAACTAACCTCCAGCAAGGGGGGAAGCACCCCCCGGGCCTCCTCCGCAGCCAATTTGACCGCTAGTTTCACTAAGGTACCGAGGCCGCCAGGCGGAACCCCTAACGAATGCACTCAAACAGGCAACAACATGGTGATAACTAGAGAGAGAAACATATGAACATGTCATTAACCACTAGCGGTGCGTGGTGCTTCAAATTAACCTTCAGCTGTAGACCTTATGAGCCACGCCAAAGAAAAAGAAGAGTACAGGTCATTGCGCTACCAGTAGGGCAGTGAGACACAATAATCAGGTACGCACATCACCATTTATAGGCCTCCTCAGCTTCAGGGAGGGCTCCGCTAGCTCCAGCAATGCGACATTCAGACTAGATGACACAGGATTAGCGTCAGTAGTATACTTCCGCCACTGGGCCCAAACACCATTAAAACACTCACTCCTATCTTTGTACCTCGCCACCCACTCCTCCGCCTCTCTAATATCGCCCACCTTCTGTAGCCATTCTGTTAAAGTAGGGATCTGTAGACGTTTCCAATAGAGATATAAATATAAGCCGTTTAGCAGCATTTAGTAAATGGGGAAGGGCGCTTTTTTTGTAATGGCTCAAAGGAAGGGCAGGGAGGTGCAAGAGGAAGTGCGTTGGGGAGAACGGGATTTCGATCTGCAAGGCATTTTTAATAGAAATATGTATTTCCATCCAAAAAGGCTTGATTGCTGAGCACTCCCACCAAATATGGAGGAGGGTGCCTTTCTGGCCACAGCCCCGCCAGCAACGGCCTGAAACCGAGGGGTAAATACGTGATATAACAGCTGGTATGCGGTACCAGCGAGTCAAAAGCTTGTAGTTAGTTTCTTGCGTCCTAGACTCTATGGACCTGGAGTGTGCTAGTCTGTACATGTGCGAACGTTGTACAAGGGTATCTAATTTAATTAATTAATTTTTTACTTTTATTTGAATGATTTATTTCTATGTATTTTTTAATTTTTTGAATGGTGTATAGCTGCTTGGCAGATGCAGGTTCAACCATTTTATCGTGCACCATTAATAATGAAAAAGCACATGTCTGATTATTGTTTAAATATTTATACTTATAATGTTGTATAGTTATGGGGTATTTGATCATTGTAAATGGGGGGGGCTTTAACGTTTTTATTTTTATTAGAAATTTTTTTATAAGAGGAATGTTGTTTTACTTTCACTTTTTTATGTTACTGTAATCTTGCAATGTCTTGCGAGAGATTGGGGTATTATTACAAACTAATGAGTATGTAAAGCTGATCTTTTATTTTTTTTAATAGGTAAAACTAAATAAAAATGTATATTATCGAGGTATACATTTGTAGTGTAATGCCGTGTACAGACGGGCGGACTTTTCGACCAGACTGCTCCGACGGAACGAATCCGTCAGACAATCTGACCGTGTGTGGGCTTCATCGGACCTGCAGCGGACTTTTTCTGTCAAAAATCAGACGGACTTTAGATTTGGAACATGTTTCAAATCTTACCGCCGGAACTCCGCCGGACCCAGTTCCTATCCAGAAATCCGCTCGCCTGTATGCTAGTCCGACGCTAGGGCAGCTATTGGCTATGAACTTCCTCATTTTAGTCCGGTGGTACGTCATCACGTACAAATCTGTCGGACTTGTGATTCGATTGTGTGTAGCCAAGTCTGTTCGTTCAAAAGTCCGTCGGAAGTCTGTCAAAAGTCCGTTGAAAGTCCGTCGGAAAGACCGTCGGACCTTTGATGCCGAAAAATCCGCCCGTGTGTACACGGCATAACAGTTATGATACTGTAAAAAGTTCCAGTCATTGTCAATAATACAGCACACACAAGAAATCTGCTATTACATTTGAAACCTTAAAAAGCCTCTCTTGTATCCTCTTATGTAGCTTCACTTTTTTACAGTTTCTGTTTTTTCTTGACATCATGGATAAGCCATGCCATTCACACAGGGTGTCAAAAAAGCAACTGTTAAAGGCTTCTGACTGTTTTTTTTTCTCTGCATCTAAATGACCCTCTATGTTAGCCTATGTGTCCATGCACACATAGGCATTTATAGCAGGGACGTGCGGAGAGGTCTGTGTCTGGTGAGGCCCTGACTAGTATCAGAAGCAGATACACACAGGTTACATACGCCGTGGATGTTCGAGCGAGAACAATAATTCTAGCACTAGAGCTCCTCTGTAACTCTAAACATGTAACCTGTAAAAAATTTTAAAGCATCGCCTATGGAGATTTTTAAGTACTGAAGTAGGGCCGATTATTGTTTTGATTAATCGATTAATCAGTTAATAACCTTAAAAAAGTGTGGTGTACAATTTAGTTAATATGTAAAGTTTTAAAAAAAGGTAATTTATTCTTAAATATCTATATGCAGTGGTAAATATAAATAACCAACTATATGGTTAGAGAGCAAAATCTCTAATCCACTCTGAGAATAACAGACAGAAGAGATATACTGTATATGCTATTAGAAGAGAGATATACTATTAAAGGGTGAATCTGGTAAATATCATCAGACTCAGAGATCAATTTTTTTATTTAAAAAAACAAACAATGTCTTCCTTCAAAAAAAATTTCATTTTAAGAACGTTTGTTCGATTTTCTAATCCTTAGTGGGGTCAAATCAACATTCATTTTCAACCACAGTGACAGGAAAATTTGGAAATAGAAAACTTCTTGGTCAAAGGAATTTTCAGACAGTGTATGTGGTTTTCGTTCAGAAATTTTTTCCTCTGAATATTCTCATCTGAAAATTGATCAGTGTGGCCAGCATAAGGCTCGGTACACACCTATGCAGTTTGCTTTTGATCTGTAGTTTTGATTTTTGCGCACGTGATTTTGCTGCGATTTGCGTTTTTTCATTTTTTTGGCCAATTTGTTGTTGGGCAGATTAAAAAACACAAATTGCTGCAAAAACGCATTACATGCTTTTCTGCAGCTTCTCCATTGAAGTATATTGAACCAAAAAAGCACAATTTTGCGCTTAAAAAAAGTCCCTGACCCTTTCCAAATACGCAGTGGATGAAAAAAGATCTGAACGTGTCCCATAAGAAACCATGTATATGAACTGTAGTGCGTTTCTGCAGTAAGCACCAAAAAACACATAGATGTGAACCAGGTCTAAGACGTTTAGTAACATAATGGGGTTAAAAAAAACTAAAATTAGCCCTTTATCGTACAAAAAAAGCAGAAGTACTGTAAGGGGTTCATTTTTTTTTTACTTTAGAACAGTGAAAGTAATATTTACAGTAGCGATTTGCTCTTTTTGTACTATAAAGGGCTCATTTTATTTTTTTTAACCCCATTAAGTTACTGGCCAATTAATCGATTATGAAAATAGTAATCGATTAATTTCATAATCGATTAGTTGTCGATCAATCGATTCGTTGTTTCAGCCCTATACTGAAGTTTGGCACCATTCTATGAGTGTGCGCAATTTTAAAGCGTGACATGTTAGATATCTATTTACTTTACGTAACATCATCTTTCCTAGTATACATAGTATACAAAAAATCGAGCTAACTTAAGTGTTTTTTTTATTCATGAAACAGATTCTTTCCAAAAAAAAACGCGTTTAAAAAATTGCTCCACAAATACTGTGTGAGATAAAAAGTTGCAATGACCACCATTTTATTTACTAGGGTGTCTGCTAAAACAATATATATAATGTTTTGGGGTTCTGAGTAATTTTCTAGCAAAAAAATGATGATTTTTGCATGTAGGAGAGAAGAATTGGCCTGCGTGGCAAGTGGTTAATTACCATAAGTAAGTAATATACAAATAATTATTATATATTGTTTTTAAGGTAATTTACTATATTTTCAAAAACTGTACTCAAGCAGGTGGCTTAACGGACAACTTACGGAAGTTTGAGGACCGCCTCCACTGCAGCGTTTTTTATTGGACAGCTGGGGCCAATTGTACTTTACCATTGGTCCAAGGCTCCAAGCTGTCCATTGAGCTCAGTGCTTCCGACAAGAAGTGAGAGGCACTGTGAGCCCATCCTCTCAGTCTACTGCAAACAGAGTGTGCCAGCTAGTATTTAAACTCTCTGCTCTGTACATAGCTTCTGACAGGCTGCACAAGGAGCCCTGTATCTTCGGAACCATAGGTCCTAGGAGCCCCAATTTTTGACCAGTGGTGGGGTAGGACCCTCCCCCCCCCCAAATTGTGTGACCTCAGGTCGCCAAGCTATGACCCTCAAACCTTTTTTTTTTTTTGTGAGGCTCTGCCTCACCTGCCTCCTTTGGCTACACATGCAGTGTAGAGAAGCGAGCCAGTGCCACTGTTTATTTTGTCAGTTTTGTGCAGGTTTTGCAGAAAACAAGCACACTAATGAGCCAGGTGTGCACTGGGCTTATGTTAGAGCTGGGGGTCAGTCTGTGCAAGGGAGCTTTTAGGAGCACGTTGCTCTATACTGTCCATGCAGGGATAGTGAAAGGCTGAGCCTGTAAGGATGTAGCAACAGGGAAACAGTCAGAGCTGAGGAAGATTCAGCGTTTAGTGCACGAGTACTGGGGCTGTGTGTTTGATGGTCTGGAGGACCAAGGCAGGAGGCCTATGCAGACAGAGATGCTGCAGAGAAGAGCCACTAGGTGGAGTACTGTTTGGTTTGACACAATAATGGTTAGGACCCTTGCCAGGGAAACTTTTCTGCTGTGAATCTTTACTTTCTTTTCAATAAATGTGGGCAGAAAAAGCCTTAAAGCGGGGGTCCACCTATCTATCGTTTTTATTTTTTTGGAGTTCATTCACAAACTTTTCTTCTCATGATTATCTACTCACATGTTCTGTGTAATAAGTCCGCCTGTGTCCGATTTCGTTGTAAAGAATAACTTATAAAATTCACTGAAGGCGGTTTCCATCTTCATTGTGGGCATTTGAAGCCCACAAGCATGTATTTCCTGGATGCGGTGAATGCTGTGCTCCCAGAATTCACCGAGATGTTGTGATGCACAATGCATGCTGGGAAGCCTGAGACTAGCTCCCAGGGGACTGTGGAAGGTCTGGGAGAGGCTAGAAACACGCCTACTCCCATGGGAGGAAAACCAGGAAGTGCTAAGAAGATTAGAAAAAAAAAGGTAATTACGGCGATTTAAATTTTTTTACACAGCATGTCAGCATCTAGGCAAGGAAGAGAATGCATAGAGATAATGTTCAAAATTTGGGTGGAACCCCGCTTTAAAACTGACTTTTTGGAGTTCAGTGGACTCACTGTTTGGGACTACCAATGAGCTAAAATACCCCAAATCATCACAGCAGAAAAAAAAAACGTTCACTTTTACATTAAGAAGAGCGTTTTGGTGGAAAAATTTAGATGCGCCTAAACGTATGTAAACATGTGTAGACCCAACTAAACGCTAGGTGCTTTGGTGCTTGAGCCTTCATTTATTTCAATGGCCAGAATAAATTAATATTCTGGCCAATGGAATGAGTGAATGTCCAAATGCTTGGTGTGCCTAAACACGTTTAAACTGCTTTCCCCTTACACTAAAGCAAAGACTTCCAGGGGAGGAAAAAAATGTCCCCTGTCCATTAAACCTAAAAGTAATGGAAGGTACCTTGTAGTTTCTGCACCTAGGCAGGACGTTTTCTTTTAAAATTTAAACCTGTTATACATCTATCTTTAAGAGTATTTATATACAATTTGAATTATTTACGTTTTACTATCTTACATCTTTTAGTTGTATAATTAAATGCAGCAAAATAAAAAGGAAATTATAATGTGTACAATTTGGTTTAGCTTTCTTTCCTTGTTTTTTTTTTCTATTTAGTTAAATCATAAGGGTTATATTTTGGAAATTGTTATTGGATTTACTGTTTACTATGTGTATATAAACTGTAAGCGGCTAAAGAAATGGTGAATGGATAACGTTTGCTACAGTTTGCACTATACCTGATCTTTAAAGTGTACAATGTCAACTCTCATTTACTAGGAGGAGGCTGCTTTTATTGTCCTGGAACTTTCCCTTGGGCAAAGGACTTCTGCTTTAAATTCCATGGAGGTCTTTATTGTCATGTGAACTGTTTATAGAGCAGCTTGATGTATGCTTCTGCAGTCAATGCCTGGCCTACAGCTTATGATGGGACATTGTTGACCACATTACAAATGCGCACAGCTTGTATTTAACCCATCTATCTTGCTAAGTTCCAAAAGGGCCCCTACTTTACAGCCTCCGACTTCCACACCATTCTCACACTCTGCACCCATTTGTTTAGATTGTGATGGGATTCTGTACTCCAGTTTACCCTGCAGTGTCGTTTTAACTGCTCTGCTCCACTTATTCACCAAGCAAACACATTAAAAAGGCAGTGAATATTAAATGGCACATTTAACCCCAGAATCCCTGATTTAAATTTAAGAACATGCCAAGGGGTTTTGAATAAGGCTAGCCAAAGGGTCGCCACAAACAACCACACAAAAGCCAGAGATAAAACAGATCTGAGCATCTTTGTGTTGATCAGACTGGGCAGGGGTAAAGTGTATGTAAACCATAACAATGAACTTCTCCTATTTCCTCCATTTTGGTTTGTTAAATATACCACTGAAAGTGTATTATATCTGTTCAATTTGCAAAAAGAATACATGTTGAATCCTGCCAGAAATGCAGTGCTGTTCTGTGTCCAGTGTTATTTGAATTTCCATAATAATCCCTGCCCTGTTTATCTCTGTGAACTAGAGAACAACTTTTCCCTGTGTTATGAAGAAGAGGAGAGGGGAGGTGGTTTTCAGGCATTTTTTCAAGCATTTTTTTAGGTGATTTTGGGCATTTTTTTAGCAGATTTGCAAATATTATAGGCATTTTTCATTTTGTTTGCTGTGGCCAATAGAAACCTGTGTAAGGTGTGGAGTGATGCTAGAAAAGGGAAAGGGAGCTGCTGTTTTTGCTGCAAATGCCTGAAAAAAACACTAATTTCTTGCTGTTCAGGCATTTTCCATTGAAGTCTATGGAAACAAAAACACTCAAATCTGCCTTGGTCATTGAAATGAATAAGATTTTACTTGTTTTTTTTTTTTTTTTATGTAATCTTTATTTTGAGAACATTTTTAAATAACAACATACAAATGGACATAAAACAACGTATAAAGGTAGAGAGGATACAACACAGAAAACCCTTCTCTGGGTATACATTTTCATTAAGAGAGATACTTAGGGATACACGCACTTGAGGGATCGTATTCCGGAGGGAGGCTTGACATCATATTACCATCACATCATATGAATTCAAACAACTATGGATCTCCCCTACCATTCCCTTCTGGGATATCTCAGAGGAGGGTTAAGGCCCTCAATCAAAAACAAGGATCAGATAGCGATCCAAGGTACCAGGGCCAAAAGAGAAGCAAAAACATAAACATATACAGAAATTAGGATAAGAGTAAAAATAAAATAAACTAAAAGTAAAAAGTAAAAAAGGTGTTACACCTGTTAGCATGGTAAACCAACTTGAGCTGTGTTAGGTTTGTCAGAGCTTGACACCCCCACTGGGCTGACATAGTGTATCCAAGTAGCCCATATTGAGTAAAACTTCTCATATCTGTCTTTACATTTCACCATCCACTCTTCTGCAGCCATGATATTATTGACTAATATTAGCCATTTGGTGCGTGTAGGTACCTGAGGCTTCTTCCAATATATTGGGATTAGCCTTCGGTCCACATTAAGCAGGTGGGGCAGAATTGATTTGCGGTACTGGCTGAGAGGAATGGTGGGGAAGTGCAGTAGGGATTCCATAGGGGAATCCGGGAGTTCCAGATCCAGAATGATCTTGATCTGAAGCATGAATATCCAGCCAGTAGGGCCTTAACTTGGCATTCCCACCAGATGTGGAGGAATGAGCCTCTGGGACCACATTCTCTCCAACATGTGTACGAGAGAGACGGGTAGATCTTGGCAAGTTTGGAAGGGACTCTATATGACCTTGTCAGAACTTTAAAACTATTCTCCTGCATTTTCGTATCAACTGTGCTTGAATGCATGAGGCGATAAAGATGGTCCAACTGAGACTCGGTGAAGACGTGCTGAAGGTCCCTCTTCCATTCTCCAATGAACCCTGGTTTCCCCTCGTTATGCATGGATTGCAGCAAGTCGTATAGTACCGATATTGCGTGGAGGATAGCCAAGGTTGACATACATAGGCGTTCAAAGTGGGATGCTAGCGTGGGGGAACGAGTCCCATGGATTTTACTTGTTGAGCCTTACTGAGCGCCGAACTTTGAGATGAAAAACAATCAAGTGTAGGTCTTAAAATAAGGACACTTCGTTTTCCAGGGATCCAGTGATGACCTCACCTGAGCCGATTCGTCCAATCAGCTACGGGTTCAAGAGTCAGCATCTTAAATCAGGGAAACCAGCAGTGAAGCCTTGCGGCTTCACAGCCAGTTACCTAATGCACGTGCGTGATCCTCCCTGCACTTTGTGAATGGTCCAGCAGTCTTCTTGGACCTGTGATGTGTCCCAGAAGGCTGTGGGGAGAAGGAGGGAGAGCCGAGCTTCCGCACATATCGCCGCAGCGATCTGACCAGCAGTGGAAGCAGGTACCTGTCAAAACCAGGTACCCACTCCCCTCCAAAAATTGCCAAATGTGGCAGTGGAAAGGGGGGAGGGGAGGATGCAAACAAGCAGAACTTCCCATTTTGGGTGAAGTTCCTCTTTAATTGCATTCCACCTGACACTGGCCCCTCGGTTTGCATATCTGTGTATGTCCATTTAGCCTCTTCAGCAGATATCGGTCAGCCATCCCCAGGCATGATTTCAATATTGGCAAATTAAAGCGGAGTTCCACACAAAAATGGAACTTCCGCTTTTTGGAACCCTCCCCCCCTCCGGTGTCACATTTGGTACCTTTCAGGGGGGAGGGGGGTGCAGATACCTGTCTAAGACAGATATTTGCACCCACTTCCGGCATAGACTCCCATAGGAGTGTATGCCTCTTCCTGTCCCCACCGCGCTGTCTGCTGGGAACACACAGCTCCCAGGAGAGAGCGGGGACCACTTGGGACGCGCAGCGCGACTCGCGCATGCGCAGTAGGGAACTGGGAAGTGAAGCCGCAACGCTTCACTTCCTGATTCCCTCATCTAGGATGGCGGCGGCAGCTGCCGAGAACCGAGCGGGTTCTCGGCGTCCCCTGCCGACATCGCTGGACCCTGGGACAGGTAAGTGGCCATCTATTAAAAGTCAGCAGCTGCAGTATTTGTAGCTGCTGGCTTTTAATATTTTTTTTTTTTGGTGGTGTGGGTGAACCCCCGCTTTAACTCTAAATCTAAAACAGCTTAGTTAAAAACTTGCCCAGGGAAGATGGGGTCCCTAGGTAAGATGGAGTCCCCATTGCCAGGGCAGATGGGGTTCCTGTCCCTAGGCAGGATGGGGTCCCCGTCCCCAGGTGAGATGGGGTCCCTGTGCCCAGGTGAGATGGGGTCCCTGTGCCCAGGTGAGATGGGGGCCCTGTGTCCAGGTGAGAAAGGGGCCCTGTCCCCAGGTAAAAAGGGGTTCCTGTCCCTGGGTGAGATTGGGTCCCTGTCCCTGGGTGAGAAGGGGTGCCTGTCCCCAGGGGAGTTCGGATCCCTGTCCCCAGGGGAGATGGGATCCCTGTCCGTGGACAGTGTCAGTAGAGCAGCGTGTCAGTAGTTTTTTGTTTTTATTATTTTCTCTATTTTTTACAATTTTGTTGTTTATTATTTTCTTTAAATCATTTTTTAAAATATTTTTTTCACAGTGCTTCTGGGGAGGGGGTGGAGAATATGTGGTGGTGATGGTGACAGTAGGGCAGTGGATGGTGTCAGTAGTTTTTATTTTTACATATTGTTTTTTTACAATTTAATTTTTTAATTTTTTTTATTCATGATGCTTTTTAGGGGGAGGGGGTTGGGGCAGTGGACAGTGTTGGTAGGGAAGGGGGTGGTGTCAGTAGTTTTTTATTTTTTATATCTTTTTATAATTTAATTTTTTATAATTTTTGTTTACAATTGCATTTTACAAAAAAATACATGTTTTCCCTTTCTCAGCATTGAAGATGAATGGACAGAAGACAGAAGCTCCTGTCCATTCATAAATAACCGGTCCCTTCCTCTGCTCTCCATCCTGACAGATCCCCATAGCTGGTGGGAGAGGAGAGAAGGGAAGCCAGCTGCGGGGGACGAGGGAGGACGGAGGAGGAGGACAGGGAGCTGGAGAAGAAGGGGGGGTGAAGGACACAGTGGGGAGCTGTAGAAGAACGGGGGGAGAAGGACACATAGGGGGACTGGAGGAGGAGGATACAGGGAACAGCCGGGATGATTGGTGCAGCAGGAGGGACAGCTGTGAACAACGATCTCCCTGTATAGCTTTTTAGCCGACAGCCATGGAAGGGAGAGAAGGAGAAGCGGCTGTCAGCTATACAGGGAGATTGGTCTTCACAGCTGTCCTTCCTGCTGCACCGATCATCCCCGGCTGTGAACCAGGGGACCATCCAGGATAAGCCCCACAGCCGGGATATTAGGCAGCACTTGCGGGTGTCCGGGAGCCGCCCCCGAAAGGCTGGCGCACCTCGCGTGAGATGTGGGATGTCTGCCTATAACATAGAAAATCTTCACTTTTTGCGTACCGGTCCATTTTAAGAAATGTGAAAACCTATTCCAAAAATGAATCGACTTTACTATGGTGGTCCTATGGCAATCTACATATCTATTGTCCCACTGAAGAGAAGGTTTGTTTGCCAGTGGGATATGCAGTCAGAGGATAAGGCAAGGACAGGTTTAATCCTTTGAAAACAGTAAGGAAAAGTCCTTGTAAAAGATTTCTGGTAGGAAAGCTTAGGGAGCTCTATAAAGCACACTTTGGTGATTATCTGTGAAACATGTAAATACTTATTTTCCATCTAGCAGACAAACATGAAACAAATTCCTACCATTTTGGATGTCCTATTTACTTAGCGATTAAAGCCCAACTGATTTGTATGCCTACAAACAGCATAAATGTTTGAGACCCCTTCAGACTGTAGTCCATACTTGGGTGCTTCCTCAGGACAGTGAAGGAAAATACTCTTTACACTGGCTTCTAGTAGTTACATGACTTGTTTTTTTTCTTTCACCCTATTTTACTTTTTCTGTGCCCTTGACGTCGGCTGCACGCATATATGTGGCCCTGTCAAACAAACTCACCGTGCTGAGAGCGCACTCCCTGCACGATCCCACCACAGTAGCCGACAGGTAGCAGAAAGCTCCCGATACATACTTGCTATTGGAAGCTTTCCAATCATGTGACCGCTGTGACAATCACATTGGTCATATGACCTGAATGCTCGCCTCCGCCTCTCGGCTTTTATAACTCTTAAAGGGCCAGGAGGCGGTCAGTGTGAAGAGGTCAAACAGCGCAGCTGTGCAGGGCTCCACCCACATGGACCTGTCATCCATTCACAGAGTTCTGTGAATGATTAAATGATGTCTACCGTAGGCCTCTGTGGACGACAGCTTAGGCCCCTTTCACACGGATGGATAGAAATATTCGAATTTTCTACCGCCGCTAAAAGCACACAAAGCTTTCCTATGGCCCCATTCACACACTGCGTTTAGCTGCAAATTAGATACATGCGGTTCTGTGCGGATAGAAAAAATAGAATTGACTGCGTCCAAGAGCGATTTAGAGCAGCTATCCGCACATAACTGCAGGTAACCGCAGTGCACTGTGTCAGCTGCGGATAACAGCGCGGAGCTGCTCATCGGGAAAGGAAAAATTATTTTTCCTTTCCCAATGAGCGACAAGCACGGGGATCCGACTCGGATCCCTGCCAATGCCCGGCAGTGTTTGGTATGAATCTTGAGGGGGAACTCCACGCCAAATTTTAAATAAAAAAATGGCGTGGGTTTCCCCCCCCCCAGGGGCATACCAGGCCCTTCGGTCTGGTATGGATTTTAAGAGGAACCCCTACGCGGAAAAAACGTGGGGGGGTGGGTGCTTTGGTGGAGGGGGGCGCCCTGCGGCCACCCCACCCCAAAGCACCTTGTCTCCATGTTGATGAGGACAAGGGCCCCTTCCCCACAAACCCTGGCCATTGGTTGTTTGGGTCTGCGGGCTGAGGGCTTATCGAAATCCGGGAGCCACCTTTAATAAGGGGGCCCCCAGATCCCGGCCCCCCACCCTATGTGAATGAGTATGGGATACATGGTACCCCTACCCATTCACCTAGTGAAAAAGTGTCAATAAAAAAAACACTACACAGGTTTTTAAAGTAATTTATTAGACAGCTCCGGGGTCATCACGTACCACGCCCCCTAAAACGTCACAGTCCCAGCATGCCCAGGGACTGTGATGGCATAAGGGGGCAGGGTCACCGCCTATATAAGTCAGAGCGGAGCGCCCAGAGTGCATTCCAGCCGGAGAGAGCGTTGTGTCAACATCAGAAGAAGAGAAGAGGGAAGAAGGCAGAAGGCAGCAGACCGGGCTCCTCCGCTAGCAAAAGAGCGGCAAAAGAGCATAAGATAGCGGAGGAGCTTGGTAGAAGACCCGGAGAGCGTGGAGAAGAACCGGAGAGACCCCTGAAGCCGGAAGAAGACCCCCTAAGCTGGAAGAAGACCCCCGGAGCTGTCTAATAAATTACTTTAAATACCTGTGTAGTGTTTTTTTATTGACACTTTTTCACTAGGTGAATGGGTAGGGGTACCATTTACCCCATACTCATTCACATAGGGTGGGGGGCCGGGATCTGGGGCCCCCTTATTAAAGTGGGCTCCCGGATTCCGATAAGCTCTCCGCCCGCAGACCCTGACAACCAACGGCCAGGGTTGTCGGGAAGAGGCCCTTGTCCTCATCAACATGGGGACAAGGTGCTTTGGGGGAGGGGGGCCGCAGGGCGCCCCCCTCCCCCAAAGCACCCACCCCCCCATGTTGAGGGCATGCGGCCTGGTACGGCACAGGAGGGGGGCCGCTCGCCTGTCCCCACCCCCTTTCCTGACAGACCGGGCTGCGTGCTCGGATAAGGGTCTGGTATGGATTTTGGGGGGGACCCTACGCCATTTTTTCGGCGTAGGGGTTCCTCTTAAAATCCATACCAGACCGAAAAGCCTGGTATGCCCCTGGGGGGGAACCCAAGCCATTTTTTTATTGAAAATTTGGCGTGGAGTTCCCCCTCAAGATTCATACCAAGCACTGCGATCAGCTGCATTTGCAGCTGCGATCAGCTGCAAATGCAGCTGATCGCAGTGCCTGGAGTCTTGAATTCCACAGGAAAAAAAACATGCTTTTAACTGCGGCAGAATAGCCGTCTGTGTGAAAGGCGCCTTATAATTCTCAATGAACTGCAAGGACACTGGTGAGCACACTCGTAGTCCATTGATTCTTCTTGCCATTCAGTAACTTCCAGCCCGTACGAGGTACGTGCAGACAGCTTACTGAGTGCCTCATTGTTTTACACAATGGCCACCTTTTCACTCTCCTCTTCACTTATTCCTTCCCCACTTTATTTTATTTATTAAGTTTGTCACTTTTTGTATTTTTGTGTTTGTACACGGTTTTTTGCACTGTGTGATGAGTAGGGTAGCGGGTCCTCGGGCCAGCCCTGAAAGTCTTGGGAAGGGGTGGACATGGCCTTTTGGCTTAGTTCACCCTCTCTCATGGGGTCTCTCTTCGGGGGAGCCTCACCTAGTACTTGGGTGGGTCTGTTTCGACAGGACCTCCAGAGAACGGGGTCCATCTGGTTTCGGCCAGATGGACCAACTGTGAGTACCCTTTTCCCCGTCTGGAGCCTAACGCCCCGGGGGATTCAAGGAAAGGCACATTTGTGTACCCGTTTGCTCTTTTTTGTGTTTCACTCTTTATGTGTGTGCATATTTTTTTGGCATCGGGTGAAGTTTTTGGGTGTGTTATGCACGCCATAGGCTTTCAAAAAAAAACAAAAAAAAACTGAGTGCCTGCAGGAGCCATGCATTGCACCCACGATCTGCTGATCGTGGGCTACAATGTCTTACAGGCTCCTGTTTTAAAAAATAGTAAATGCACATCTTTTTAAAGGTAAATAAATGTGCATTTTATATTTTTTTGTAAAAGATGACCTTAGCCTTTGAGGGACAGAAATAATCGTGTTCTCTAGCAGTCCCATCTGTATCTTGAGTTTGTTCAAAGTTGATATTTAGGTTTCATTTTCTCTTCAAAAAAAGTCTGTGCATGCAGGTAAACTTGGGTATTGTCCTGTGGTTTTTGACTCCCTGTGATCCTTGGCCACGCATTGGCCATTGTGATTACCAACTTAGCTGACTGTGATTAGATAGCAACAACAATTGCTTTAGGAAGCTTTCATGCAAACCAGTGCTACTGGCTGTTCTGGTTGGCTTACCGTCTAGAAGTAGCAGTCTGTACTCAAAAGTCTGTAAAGCAATGCAAATGATTGCTCGTCTTGCATCTTTTGTTTGACTTGGTTCACATTTCTCCCTGGTTCATTTACATAAACAAATACTAATGAGCTAACAAACTGGGTGGTCCACACTGCAAAATCTTTCCTGAGGGAAAACTCTGAGACAATAGATTTTCAATAGATACGGGTGTTGCTCAGTTGTAATCATACTGCAGACTGGTTAAACTTTACCCAAAGTTGGAAATTCCAGGTCGTGTATATCCTCCAAATACAGTAGATAAAATCCTTTTCTAATAACTAATAATCTAAAGCTTTGCTTGCTTGCGTTCAAATTAATTGCTTATTCATGTTATCACTCACTTTTGATGTTTTGTTTTAAAGCTGAACTCCTAGCAGATATAAAAGGCACAGATTAATATGGCCCAGTATTCAAAAGAAAACTTTTCAATACTGAGCTGTATTCATTTGTTCAAAAGAAATCATTGGTGAACTTTACAAAAAAAAAACATACAGTATCCTGCAGTATCACTGTGATGCTTTAGGAGTCCCTTACCAGCTTTAAGGCAGGCCATAGATGATGCAATTTTCTTTACTGCAACCATGGTTTGAAAGAGAGAGAATCGCTTGGTTCACCCATCAACACTGTGCTATATCCCTCCCATGAAGCTACTGTGTTCTCCCAGTAGGGGGGTTGTTGCAGGGAGTCATCCTGCTGGGAGAACACAGTGATTATTGCTAGCGACTCTAGCTGCTGGCAATAATCGCATGTAAAAATCCAACATGCTGGTTGTACACAAGTTGATTCATGGATCGACTTGAGCATAATCAGCTTGTCCTTAGATGGTTCAAATCACTGCTCAACTGGACTATGGCTGACTAAGACCAAGAACTGAGCAATTTCATGACTCCTTATTGCTCAGTTCTCAAACTTCTCTGAGTGAAGAGCAGTGTCTGTCAGTCACCTGCTGTCCACTCTTCTCCTCCAGCGCTCACTGGAGTGCCGGCCTGGAATGGGGTGGGCACAGTTGGCGCTGACTCTCAGCTGAATGCTGAGAGACAAAGCCAGCTGTCCAAAGAATAGCTGGGAGGATCCTGACAATATGGTCGGGATCCTTCTAGAGATTGGAGCAGTTCTGTGACGTCAGTTGAAAGCGAGCTTAAGCCCGCTGTTGACTGATTCTGGGTCATAAGAAAGCACAAGTAGGTGAACTCCTGTTACCCACAAGAAACATTTGGTCAAAAAATACTTTTCTTTTAATACATTATTATTTTTTTTTCTTTTGGAAGCTCTCATAGATTTGTATTGGTCTCTGTTTCCCTGCTAGGTAGATTCACCCCTCCATTTGTACAGATCATTATTGTTACGGAAGGAGAAAGTGATGGGAAATCCAAACACTTACAGTTGTCACCAGAACAGGGGGTGAGAAGCAGTTTTCCAATGAGGACCCCTGTTCCTGTGAAAACTACCTAAGAAGAGGTTTCTCCTCACTTTTGAGAGGTTTCCTCTTGCTTCCTGTTTCATGTCTAAGACAGGAAGTGAAGGGGAATCTCCCCAATAGGATTCAGACAGACACAGAGTGGCAATATGAACATTTTACTGTCATATTTTTATAGTCAGGTCCTATGTATGGCCACATATACCATGACCTGTGCTAGTAGTTGCATTGTGTGATAATGTGAAATTAATATGAATCCTTGTATATGTGTACTCTTGCTGATATGTAAGAAACAATATAACTGTATATATTCCTAATAGAATGTTCAATTTAAATTGGCTAAATGTATTTAAGGTACATCAAAACTAAAAGGTGTGCAAAATCTTAGTTTGTTTTCTTTAAAAGTCAGCCACAGCCTAATAGAGAATCCTGTCCCCTGCCAACATGCTGCAGAGTGGGACCCTTGGTTTCTTTGAAGAAGCAGTGGTCTCTGTGCAGAGGTCTAACATATTCCCTGTAAGCCAGAAGTAGAGCTTTTCATCAAAGGGGGGCATGAGCTTTGCTGATTTTAGAGCTATAGGTCTGACTTATTACGGAATGTGTAGGACATCGTCAATTTACACATAGAGAGCAAGGGTCCCACTCTGCAGCATGCTTTCGTGCATTGGAATCTTGGCTGGTTCCTGCTAAATATTCAAAATGTGTATGGGCAGGCTGAATGTACCAAGTTCATCGATCAACTGGGGTACAACCAGCCTGCCGGATTTTACTTGCGGTTATCGCTAGTGGCTGGTATAGCCATTAGCAATATTCACTGTCTTCTCCTGGTGGGGACGGCTTCTCCTGCCAGGAGAAGACAATGTCTCAGCAAGAGGGATTCCCCTGTCAGCACTGACTGTGCTTATGGCGGAATAGTGCGAATTTCTTTTGCAGGAAAGAAAATCGCACCATCTATGGCCTGCCTGAGACATTGAACACATTTTTTTTGATGCACCAATGTATTGAGGTGATTGTAACTGAACGTTTAAAGGGGCTTTAATATAATTAATGTTACTCTTTCCTAGAATCTTAATTAAGTCCTAAATATTAGGAAACGAAATAGATTTGCAAATTGCTTACAATGAAAGTAGCCATTTTACCTTGGAGATGGATACCCTGGACTCTAGCAAGCTAATTGGCTCGTTGGCTCATGAAACATCTGTCTCTTCTTTGTAAAAATGACAGGGGTCCTTTAAGTTCTGATTCTGAAGATGAGACAAATATTGTTGTGTAATGTGATTCCCGGCTTCATTTCTGTAGGTTCAATGCAGTCATATACATGGTCTCTAACCTACACTGTCACCACAGCTGCTAATGGACCTCCTGAGAGCCCCCAGCAAGTCCCGTGTATGAGGAGTGCACACATGTCCCCTTCTGTCACGCATCGAATACCCGTTTATCCACATCGAGAAGAACATGGGTAAGTAAAACTATTAAATCACCTCCAAAGGGTCCTTTTCTCCAAAGTGTTTTGGGAAAACTGCATAGGTTTGGCTAACATCTTGAATTGAATGATTCTTACTATATGGATGAGGGCATGCTGTATTTTGTTTATGCATAATTGGTGTAAACCTGAGACCCCTTTCACACTAAGGCGCTTTTCAGGTGCTTTCACGCTAAAAAAAAGTGCCTGAAAAGCTCACAAAAACCTATTTTCATGAAAATCAATGAATGCTTTCACACTGGGGCAGTGCGCTGGCAGGGTGGTGAAAAAACGCCCCTCTCTATTGAAATTAATGGAAAGCGCCTGAAAAGCTCTTTAAAAGAGCCTGAAAAGCTCTGAGTCTGACTGGCAGTTTACAAGCGCCTCATTTTGAAAGGGGCCTTAGCTCCATCCTCCTGGAAGCTCTTTTCATTTAACTTGTACAGGTTTTAGATGAGCCAAAATCTTGTGCAGCTGTGCATGGTAGCCAATCAGCGTGTAACTTCAGGTTGTTCAATTAAACTTTTACAAAAAAACTGCAAGCTGGTTAGTTTCTGTGCAGAGCCAGGGCTGAACTGGGAATAAAAACCAGCCCTGGAAATAATTTCATACCAGCCCCATAGCATCATTATACCAGCCCAACATCATAACCATCATAACGTCATTATTTTCTTGTTCATAAAAAGGGAAAACCATGCATTTTAAAGCACATTTGAAGAGCGTATTATATATAGATAAGACATATATGAAAGCACATAGAGGTTGGGATACATATATATATATATATATATATATATATATATATATATATAAAACAGTAAATTTCAGTTAAAAGTAGTAAAAGTGAAGCAGTCATCAAGGGGGACACCTGGGACTCTGGGAATGTGGGGGGGGACGGACTCTGGTGACCAGAGACCACCTTCCGCAGAAAGAATACACTAGGGTAAGGAGGGGGGCGTGGGTTAATGATATAGGGGGTACAAAAATAGAAAAAAGGACACTCCTATGGCCACATCCATATAAATTGTATGTCATAGAAAAGAAAAAAGGGGGTTCAGCAAGGACCCCCTGAGCGGACTTTAGAGGCACAACAAACCTGAGAAAGCATAATCAAAATAACAATATAATCTATTTTATTAAATATAAATAGAGACAATACAAAGACATTGACAAAGGATAATAAAAAATCATCTATATAGAAATATACATGATACAAGCCCCAATGTGTTTACGCGTTTCGTATAGAACTTCAGGTTTCAGTTAATACACAAGAGTGTTTCATTTGTAAAGAGGCTTTAACAAGTTCAAAAACGGTAGTTCAAATTTATTCAAATATAGACGTCAAGGTCTTAGCAATAGAGGTGGATGACCATCAACTGTTTCCATTTACAACCAATCTCGGGGTTCAGTTCCAACAAGGAAAAAGCCAATAAATAGCCAATAATAAATAGTAGTACTGCAGCAACCATAGGAGGGCATCAAAGAGCCCATAGACCCTATGTGCTCAATGGTCCATGTGGAACTGTGCAAATGCACTGGTAGAATTGGATGTAAGTCCCCAGGAGGATACAGAGATGTTCCTGAGGAACCCTCTTGTGTATTAACTGAAACCTGAATGAGTCCTGAAGAAGTTCCATACGAAACGCGTAAACACATCAGGGCTTGTATCATGTATATTTCTATATAGATGATTTTTTATTATCTTTTGTCAATGTCTTTGTATTGTATGTATTTAATAAAATTGATTATATTGTTATTTTGATTATGCTTTCTCAGGTTTGTGGTGCCCCTAAAGTCCGCTCAGGGGGTCCTTGTTGAACCCCCTTTTTTCTTTTTAATGATATAGGGGGGAAACCTTTATATCAGTACCCCTTACATTATTGTATTTACTACCCCTTACATCAGTGACCCCCCCCCATCAGACTGGCCTGATGGCGCTGTCACTGACCTCCTCTCAGGTGCACCTTGCAGGGGATCAGTCAGTTGGCTCCAGCTTGGTGGCTCTGGTTTTCCTATAGTCTCCTCTCCACAGTCCACACACGTCTAACTTCTCCCATGATCCCCATCCCAGCGGTGCTCCCATTCTTGACTCCTCTCCAGACTCCCTCAGAGACTGCGGACATGATATAAGACAAGAGATGGTTAGAGGCTGCGGGCATAGTACAGCAGATGTCAAGATGGCAGAGGCTGCAGGCATGGTACAGGAGATGGTCAGAGACTTAGGACATGATACTAAAGATGTTAAGAAAATGTAGACATGATACAGGAGATGGTCAGAGACTGTAGACATGGTACAAGAGATGG
Source organism: Lithobates clamitans (assembly GCA_037952925.1). Lineage (NCBI taxonomy): Eukaryota > Metazoa > Chordata > Amphibia > Anura > Ranidae > Lithobates > Lithobates clamitans. The sequence continues at coordinate 301,300 of JBBGZY010001026.1, read as the reverse complement.
TCAGAGACTGCGGACATGATACAAGAGATGGTCAGAAACTGCGGACATGATACAAGAGATGGTCAGAGACTGCGGACATGATACAAGAGATTAATGCAGCCTCACCAGTGCCCATCAAATGCAGCCTCACTGTGCCCATCAATGCAGCCTCACTGTGCTCGTCAATGCAGCCTCCCTGTGCGCATCATTGCAGCCTCACTGTGCCCATCATTGCAGCCTCACTGTGCCCATCATTGCAGCCTCAATGTGCCCATCATTGCAGCCTCACTGTGCCATCATTGCCGCCCCAAACCGTGCCCCTAATTGCTGCCTTACTGTGCCCTCATTGCAGCCTCAACGTGCTCTCATTGCAGCCTCACTATCATTGCAGCCTTACTGTGCCCATCATTGCCGCCTTACTGTGCCCATCATTGCTGCCTCACCATGCCCATCATTGCAGCCTCACATGCCCATCATTGTAGAGTCACTGTGCCCATATGTGCAGGCTCACTGTGCCCATCATTGTCGCCTTACCGTGCCCTTATTTCAGCCTCACCATCATTGCCACCTTACTGTGCCCTCATTGCAGCCTCCCTCACTATCATTGCAGCCTTACCGTGCCTTAATGGCAGCCTCCCTCATCATCATTGCAGCCTTAACGTGCCCTCATTGCAGCCTCCCTCACCATCATTGCAGCCTTAACGTGCCCTCATTGCAGCCTCCCTCACCATCATTGCAGCCTTACTGTGCCTCATTGCAGCCTCCCTCACCATCATTGCAGCCTTACTGTGCCTCATTGCAGCCTCCCTCATCATCATTGCAGCCTTAACGTGCCCTCATTGCAGCCTCCCTCACCATCATTGCAGCCTTACTGTGCCTCATTGCAGCCTCCCTCACCATCATTGCAGCCTTACTGTGCCTCATTGCAGCCTCCCTCATCATCATTGCAGCCTTAACGTGCCCTCATTGCAGCCTCCCTCACCATCATTGCAGCCTTACTGTGCCTCATTGCAGCCTCCCTCACCATCATTGCAGCCTTACTGTGCCCTCATTGCAGCCTCACCAGTCATTGCGTGCATTACGCACAGCGGGCATCTCCCGCTGTGTCACGGAGCTGAGTGTGAAAAGTTTGGCTGTGCTGTGATAAAAGTCCCGCCCTCCTCCTAGACCAGCTCATGTGATAGACAGAACACTGCGTCTATTACACAAGCTGGTCTAGAAGGAGGGCGGGACTTTTATCACAGTGCGGCTGAACTTTTCACACTCAGCTCTGTGACACAGCAGTCTCCCGCTGTGTGACAAGTAGGCAGGAGGAGGGGGGAGCACTACAGCCACAGCATAGATCAAAGCGTCCCCAGGGCAGGCTGCCTAACGGGAAATGTCCCAGTAGTCCCGGTAGGCGGGTCCGGCCCTGTGCAGAGCTGCACCAGATTTTTCACTCTCCAGTTTTAGTAAATCGACCCCCATTGTCTTGAATGTAGCTTGTGCAAAAGAGTATAATAATGCAGGGGTGCCAAGTGCAACACGATAAACTTTTATATATGTGAATGAAAACTTACGTAGTCAGTGCAGAAATTAATGACTCCAAATATGTCACCTATTGATGTTTTATTTTTTCAGGTATACAGGGAGCTATAATTATGGAACTTACAGCAATCAAAGTCATCATCCAATAGCATCACAATATACATCTTTACCCCACGAGGCTGGAATTACGGGACCACTTCATTATACAGCCTACCACAGAAGCACCTCCCAGGTTTGTATGACTTGAGTCATGCTTATTTAACAGTTCAAGTACAATTATAATTCAGAGGTTCAGTCCACCCAAAATTAAAGCCTGGTACACAGTACTACACACTAGTAGTTTTTTTTGTGTTCAACCCAGCAGGGCTGAACGAAAAAAAAAACTGACAGCTCAGAAGGAGCCGCTCTACTAACTATCCAATGTTAGTACAGCGATCTCCCCTGCTGTTCTATTGTGTTCCGTCAGGGGGACAGCCCCTCCCCCCCACAAAACATTGGCCATTGGCTGAGAGCGCTGATCGGGAGCCGATCGGCAGACCTTTTTCAGTCATGCCCCTTCGACAGAAACCTGTCGGACCGACTGCAGTACACATGGGCCAATGCCGCCCAACATTCGGCCCATGTGCAGTAAGCTTTATTCTTCACATTCTACTAAATATTAACCTAAAAACCTAAATTGTTTCTGGTGAGATTCTGGGATCCTGACTTCTCACTTCCAACATCCAAAAAATCCAGACTAAAGATATTCTTTTTGTTTTAGACAAGCTGGTAAAGGGTTAGGATTTACTTTTTTATTGCCAACTGTTTCCCTAATGAGGAGATCCCCCTGCAGCTTCTGTCAGGATGGGATGCAAAGTTTTCCCAACAGGCAAACAAAATTGTAGAAAAGTGGATAAGGGTTAAAAATTCAGTAAATTGTGATTTTGTCTAGGCGGCTGAGATGATGTCATAAGAAGTGGCGGCTGGTGTTTTTTTTGGGGGGGGGCAGCAGACAATGTACCCAAAGCCACCCCCCCTAGTCGTTCGGGTTGCCATACAACCCCCCCACCCCCCGTGGGTCGGGTCAATCGCACCCCTCTCCCCCCGTCGGTCGATCAAGTGGGCAGCACTTCATTCCGGGCGACAGCTTCCCATGCATCCCCTCACGGCGGCCATGCATCTCCTCCCTCCTCCTCCTAGGCGGCCTATAGGATCACCTGTTCTTTCAGCCAATCGGGTGATGGGTCTCAGGACCCGCTTTCAGATTGGCTGGGAGGAGAATCAGTGTGACAATAGCGAATATTCATTCGTTATTGTCACACAACTGGGTAGGCTCAGGGCATAGTGCTCTGCGCCCCGAGCCCACCCTTTATTGAAGCCTATTAAAGCCCCTGGCTCTAATCACGTGCTTAAAAAAAAAAAAAACACCATTGGAATCCATGTGTCCGATGCCTCGTATGGGGGGGGGGTTGTGCCCGTACGCCCTTAATGGATGGGCCGTCACTGGTCATAAGTCTGCTACAGGCAGGATGAAGCATTTCCTCAGTCTCCTCTGCCCCAGCGATCAGTCAAAAAAAACTGCATGTTGCAACAAATCACAAGGTAAGAGGCTGCATCGGGGGATAAATGTGACAGACATATATGAACACAGCCAAGCTCTGGATGTACAGCCGCATCATTCATTCACAGAAATCTGTGAAGGACTGAACTACAAGTCCAGTCTTCCATCGCGGCAGAAGGACTTGTAGTTCCTAATGAAATACAAGTGTTGTGATCACTTCACTCGTAATCCATTGACATTTCCTCCAGTATAGAGGTATGAGCAGAGACCTGGTGGGAGAGTCTGCAGGACCCTGGCATTGGCCCCATGATCCACTAAATACGGTGCAATGCTTTTCAGGCTCCTGTAAAAAAAAAATGCAGTTTATTTTACTGCAAAAAAGTAAAAATTTTCTTATAAAGGTGACTCTAACCTTAAATGCTGGTCCACTTTATTGTGTAATAACAGTGACTGCTTATTTGAGTTATAACAATGGCATATTTAAAATTCAGAAAAATATAATGACCTTGTAAAAGAAAAAAATATATACACTTTGCCCTATTGTAAACTCCACTCCAGCTTTTTATTTTTTGTATTGTAAGTGCCTTGGGCACATAGTGACGTCCAAAAAGCAACATTCTGCAGAAATTGAACAGGGTCATGAGGAAAAAAAAAGTTGACGCAATTAACATTAGATAGGTATCTTAAGTATTTAAAGCCTTCATTTAGAATGAAACTTTGCAGCAAAGACAGCCCTCAGCACATATTGTATACCTTGATTTTAACAAAACAGTAGGAGGAAGTGGGGGTATGGTTCAGACTGTTACGCATAGAATAAACGTCATTCCAAATCTTCTTGCCAAAACTGTGCAATGAACCTTTACTATGAGGCTGACTCACAAGACTGGCTATGTTCACCAGAAGTGTAGGGGGATCAATTGAGCAGTCACAGCCAGTTGCAAGAAGATTTCGACTATGGGATGTCAACATTCAGGGAGGTAGGCATCTGGGACAGGACAAGGGTTACTTTAGGTTTAGGCAGGCATGAAAAGTGCACTTCATGTGAAAGTGCACTTATCCCTTAAACTACCACCACTAAAGGGTTAATGCTCCATGTCAAAAAAGAATGAGCTGATCCAGAAAGTGGTCATTTCCTGTTGAGAGTAGCAAAACAAATGTCGCCTTCATCCTCCACAAAGATCACTAGAAGCCTGGCTTATAGGACTCTAGTCCCCTTCATAAAACCGGATGTTCAATGTGAGAGGTGACTGTGGACGCACCACGCCAGCCCCTGTGCAGATGGCTAAGTTTGTACGTTTGTAACAAGGGCTGAATAGAAAGTTCACTGGAACGTGGTGAGGCGCATGCCAGTGGTGCGGTCTTAAAACATTGTCTTTCAATAGTCTCTTCACTGTAACAGGCAGGGGGAAAAAAATAATGAGTCATTTTTCAATTAGCTGACCCAAAATGACAAAACTTTCCATCTTCCCGTCATAATAGCATTTATTATGTGGCCGAAGTGTCTGTATCATTTTTAGATTTTGTTTTGTCCTTTAAACTGGTGACATTCACAGCTGTGACTGTGTAAGTGGAACATAGCTGGCTCTGTTTAAGTCTGTATTATCTTCGTCTTCCTGCTTGTTAATACAGCAGATAACTAATCAGGCAACTCTGAAATCTTATACATTATTATTATTATACAGGATTTTTATAGCGCCAGCAGTTTGCGTAGTGCTTTACAACGTGAGGGCAGACAGTACAGTTACAATACAATTTAATACAGGAGGAATCAGTGGACCCTGCTCATTAACATTATGTAAGGATAGCAATATGTAATGGTTTAGTTCATCCAAGGGTGTTAATTCAGTTTAGAGTAGATTTTTGTGGGTGAAATTACGCCCATGCCATGGTCTCATATTCAGGTCCACAGATCTTTAGCCATTATGATAGAATCTTACTTTTGGGCTGTATTTCATTTAAATACTGTATTGAACTGTAATGTAAAGTGCTGCGTAAACTGTTGGTGCTATATAAATCCTGTATAGTAATAACAATAATTTACATATTTAAACAGATTCTGTGATAAAAGAAACCAACAGGGACTGCAGCAGCAGGTTTCAACTTCATTACTCAGCAAGTTGATACTCCATGTGGAGCGTTCAACGCTGGTTCTATAATAGATATGTGATTCAATGTTTACTCCAAGTTTTATCGTTTGATGAGCCCTGATGAAGGGGGAATGGTGTTGCCCCTGAAACATTCTGGCTGACTTTTTTTTTTTACCAACAGTTCAAATTATCTTGGGCTCTTTTATCCAATTTTGATCTGGCGCTCCATTCTGTATTTCTATGGTTTCAGCTACTTTTGGGTGCCCATCTAGGGTAGTCTTGCTGTATGGGTGCTGCCTCACCAGATTATTGAGATTGTTTGAGGTTTTCCTTCATCTGACTACGCTTGCAAAGTCTAAAAATTCCCGGTGCCACTTTGAGTATGATATTCTAAAGAAGGTTTTAGTCCCTAAATGCTAGGCTGATCTGAGCAGGCAAATCTCAGTCACTTCCTGGTAGTGTCGGTGTTTGCTTGCTTACTCCGCCTCCCGTCAAATATTTCTACTGATCTATCACTATGATGGGCTTCAAAACTGACCTATAGGAACGTGTGGGAGGTTGAAATAGGAAAGCTTCCACACCACCAGAGAATGCTGTACTATTGGGTGAAGGAAGAGAACTCTTAGCTACTGTGGGTACTTTATACCTGTCAGGATATCTATATATATAGATATATATATCTATATATATATCGAGATATCTCTCGCTCTTTCTCTCTCTCTCTATATATATATATAGATCTATATAAATATTTATATATATATATATATTTATTTTTTTTTTTAAGAGTCGCTTTACAACCTAATTGAACATTCAGGCTAATTTATCCCAGGTGCATGAAAACAAGAAATGTTCAGTGTTACAGTTTTTTTTTTTTTTTAATTCTTTATTTTTTCCATACCAAGTGTGTACAACAAATAACACATCCAGTATAAGTACAATGTCAAAGTCAAACATGAAGAAAAAATGCAAACAGGGTTACAAAAAACAAGGTCAGCGAATAAAGTTTCCTTAGTTAGCACCATATTCAAGGCTTATGGGGGTGGTACCCCAGTATAACAATACTGACAGTGTATGGAACCTTGAGAGTGCTCTGGGAGCTTAGTCGCTTGACCTGGAGCTGACGTTAATGCATGTCAAGCTGTGTCACTCAGTGATATGAGAAATTTTTATAGATAATTGGGGAGTATGGGGATCCGAAGAGCTAAGTAGCCCAGACATGAGACATGTGGAGATGTAATAAATTTTAGGATCTTCACTGTATCTGACCAGGTAGCCCATGAATGGGGAAGCTTAATACGGGAACTGGTATCCCTAGGGGTAGGAGAAGAATGTGACCGGGATAAAGGAGGGGGACGGGCAGGGAAGGGAGGGACGACAGAGAAAGAGGCAAAGACTGGATACAAGAGGTAGTAGAAAAGGGTATACTAAAGTGTGATAATGTGATATAATGAGGTGTGCTGCCTAGGAGACAATACCAGCCCATTAGATTAGTTAGATTGTGTCATTTCTTGCCGGTAGGCTTCTGTGTAGATAAAATGTTGCCAGGGTCTCCAGGTCTCTCGAAAGGTCTCCTCTCGATTGTGCAAGGTAGCAGTAAGATCCTCCATATCCCTTAGTTCGTTCACTTTAGTAAACCATAGGGACTTCGCCGGTGGTCTCTCCGATCTCCAACAAAGGGGCATACAAGCCTTGGCGGCATTCAGTAACTGAATGGTGAGGGAGGTCTTGTATTTCTTAATAGGTCGTTCTGATAGATGGAGCAAACAGGCCGTAGGATTCCCCTCCAGGGAGACACCAGTCAGGTGTCTAATTGTGCGGGCAACCTCAAGCCAGAATGGGGTGAGTTTGGTGCATGTCCAGAAAATATGTAACATTGTCCCCTCCTCAGTGCCACAGCGCCAACAAAGGCTGGGGACCTGAGGGAAGAAGCGATGCAGAACGGCAGGGACCCTATACCATCGAGTCATAATTTTGTAACAGGTTTCCTGTACCCTAGTGGCTATAGAAGATTTCTGGGCAAAGTAAAGAATTTTTTTCCTCTGTACATCAGTGAATTGGGTTCCGAGTTCCGCCTCCCATTTGGTGAGAAACAGGGGAACATACCTTTCCTCCGGTTGAGTTAGGGAAGAGTAGAGCCAGTTTCTTTTTTTTTAGAAACAGCCACAGCCTGGGTGAAAAAGCCTGCCCTGCCAGCATGCTGCTATGTGCTGACCCTAATTAAAACCTACAACTTTGCTAAAGCTTTCATCAAAGTAATACCTGATGATGGTACTGTGAATGTCCTTATTCAGGTTCTTCCTGTGATAACGCCAGAATGCTCTGTCCCGGTCTTTCACAAGTGTGCTTCTGTGTGGTCACCCTGTCATATAGGCTTCTGATAGAGACTACAATGAAAGGGTAACTCCACTTTCGTAAGAAAAAAATAGCAAATAAAAAAAATAATAATATAGCATATACAATTGTGACACAAGTCATATTGTAATTGAATGTTATTAAAAAATGACCTTTCCTTTTCAATCTGCAGCTCTATAATTTTCTGTAAAATGCAATGCAATATGGCTACCTAGAGGTGTTCTGTACACAGAATGTGTACAGAACACCCCCCAGAAACATAATTTCCTGCTTGTGTCATTGGCTCATCGATTTTCCCAGTCTGCACCAAGATACAAGTCAGATTTCAGGCATCCCCTGCAACACAAAATGTAATTTTGTGTGTAATACTCCAAATAGGAAACCACATCTAAAGGGATGCTGACCCTGCAATTTTCTTCATTAGAGGCCTGCAGGTGCAGCAGCTGGTTGATAATTGTGAGACCACTCCCATATAGATTCACTATGCACAGAAGCACAGAGAAACACACAGGGATTTCTTAAAAGGTAGGAATCTGTAACAAAGTTTGTTAAAATCCTTGTAATTTACATGGATCACCCAGTGGAGAATGTTTTTTCCTCAACAAAAGTGGAGTTACTCTTAAAGCTGTTTTAGCTAGAATTAAGCAGATCTGGTACCCTTATCCCCAAAAGGAAACCCTCCATGAGAAATGCCATGTATCCAACTCCATGTAACCAACAAGTATTTTGTAAACTGAAAGCAGAAAGAATCTACAGCAGCTGTGCACAGCACCCAATCAGCTTCTTTAGTTAAAGCAGAGTTACACCCAAAAATGGAACTTCCGCTAATCGGATTCCTCTCCCCCTCCGGTGTCACATTTGGCACCATTCAGGGGGGAGGGGGGAACATATACCTGTATAATCTAGGTATTTGCTCCCACTTCTAGGCATAGATCACCGCAGGCTAAGCCATGTCCAGCCCCTCCTCCGTCCCCCCTCGCTGTCTTCTGGGAGACCCACAGGTCCCAGAAGACAGCAGGCACCAGTGAGGACATGCAGCGTGGCTCGTGCATGCGCAGTAGGGAACCAGGCTGTGAAGCCGCAAGGCTTTACTTCCTGAATCCCTTACTGAAGATAGCGGCTTCGGGTGAGGACATTGCGGGCGCCCTGGACAGGTAAGTGTCCATATTTTAAAAGTCAGCAGCTGCAGTATTTGAAGCTGCTGACTTTAAAGAAAAAAAAAAAAAATTGTCGGAACTCCGCTTTAAAGAGGAACTCATTTTCCACTTTCAAAACTTTGAGTTGCACAAGCACAGCTCATTTTACATTCAGGGATGGCGCCTGTGAGCTAATAAAGATGGCCACAGCCTGGCAACCAGACCTCAGACTGTCGAAGGAGAGGGTTTAGCTCCTCTTTAAACTGAAAATGAAAGAGGGAAGCTGCTACGGTTTTCATAAATTCCCCTTACAGTGTTTTAGTAAAGGAAATAGTTAGTTATGGCCTAAATGTACTTTTAACATCTCTGTATTAACACTTTTGTTTTTTTCTTGCAGTACCCATTTAACAGCCAGACACGTATGGAGCCCTGTCTGATGAGCAGCACTCCCCGAATTCATCCAAGTCAAGTGGCACCACGCTGGCCAGATGTGGCATCAGGCAACAGCTGCTATACCTCCCCTTCCATGCACTCTGGCAGATATGGGAGCTCTACTGACATGTACACGTCCTTGACTACACGAAGGAACTCAGACTATGATCACATGCAGCATTTTCCTGGCTTTGCATATATAAATGGGGAGGCAAGCACAGGCTGGGCAAAGTGAAGCATGTGCTGAAGACTTTTCAGAACTTCTAAGACTATTTCTAAAATTATAAGAACCTGATTATAAAAAGGGCATAGTTTAAAAAAACAGACATGTACAGTGAATAAAAGTCCTTGTAGTAAATGAGAATTTATCACTACTGTAGAGCACTATGTGGGGCCAAATGGTGCCTTTCAAATGTTAATTAATTATTTCTGTTTATGTGAACCCAGTTCCAGATAATAATTATGTCCTATTTTGGCTGTTAACAATATAGTTGGAAGCAGTGAAAAGAAGAATTGTACTTGCTGCCAAAAGCAACCCATCAGCATCTCCATTTTATAATTCTAAAACAACATGAGGGAACGAAAGGGAGAATCTGATTGGTTGTAATGAGTAGCGGTAATTATTCCCTTTTCCGACAATTTTCAGCATGGGGCCCCACTATACTTAGAGGTCATAAGATACTTATTTTCATGTTTAAACCTGGATTGGAAAATCTTAATGATTTTTATGGTCAACACCTTTACTTTCCCTTTTTATTAGGTCCTCTTCGTGTTCATGAACAAATGGCACCTTAAGGCATCTAGGTAGTCCACTGCACTTGTGTTATAGTGCACCACAACACATACAAAGTCTTTGTGGTCACCAAGCAATGGTTTCTTATGCTCCTTAGAGAGTAGATGGTTCTTCTACTACTGAGCTGCAATGAGAATGTTGGTTAAAGCAGGAATAAGGCCCTATTCACATCCCGCAATTTGAGATTCTGGGCAGAATCATAGCGATTCCACCCGTGATCCCCAGTCACGTGGCGATCGCTGTACAATGCACGTTTGGGTACCATTATCCCTTAATGTCACCCCAAATGAGATGCAGTTCTGCTGGGATTGAAAATTGTGTGAAACTTGGAGCAGGAGCTTCTTTTCAGACGATAAAGGCGCATAGGACTGCTTATTCAAGTGGCAGCCCAATGTGACATGCAAAATAGTGTTCAGAATGCTCCACAAAAAAAAAAAAAATGCTTGTTCCCACTACGCAAAAGTGTGAATGCAGCCTAAAACTTACACTGGATAATGCTTGCCAGTGGAATGAACAAAGCTCAGTGTTACTAAAAAAGGAGCAGACAGAATCTGGGGCAGCTTTGCATGGCAACCAATCAGCTTTTATCTTCAGCTTGTTCAGTAAAGCTTTGAAAATGAAAGACAGAAGCCAATTGTTTGCCATGCACAGCTGCTCCAGATTTTGGCTGCTCCAGTCTTGCGCTTCGTACACACTACTATTTTTTTTTTGTTCAACGCAGCGGGCTGAACGAAAAAAAAAAACCTGACAGCTCAGGTCAGAGCTGCTGTACCAACTATGCAATGTTAGTACAGTGACCCCCCCTGCTGTTCTATTGTGTTCTGATGGGGAAGGCACCTCCCCCCCTGCTAGAACACTCCGGTAGACCTTTTTCAGTCATGCCCCTTCAACAGAGGCGGCCGAACGGCTGGCTCCCGTCGGACCGGCTGTAGTACATACGGGCCAAATATCAGCCAGTTTCTATTGAACCAGCCAATGCCGCATGACATTTTCCCAGATAGACTATGGCCTAAGGAATCTGTATTCCCAACCTAAAGAGCAGTTAGCAGGAGCAGCCAGACTTTGAAGCATTATTACAGTACCCCTTCTTTTAAACCATCAATGAGTTCAATATTTTCAAAATAGAGTAGGTCAAGCTAATAATAAAACTCCAAGAGTTGAAATGTTGTCCCAGGTATTAAAAGATCTAACACCAATTACACTGCTTTTAGATTATGTTAATCTACCCAATAAGTTTAGTATGATGCATAACGAAGTAATTGAACAGGTGCATGTTGAGAAGTTCCAAAAGCAAAAATATCAACCAGCATTGAAGATGGCCATAAACATTAGCTGTCCATAGAACGATACATGTAAGGGCCAGTGTTGATAGGCTTTTGTTCACTTCAGATGGATTTTGCATTCCCATAAAAGTCTATAGGAATGCAAAACCCATTTGAAAAAGGTCAAATGCCGGTCAGAAGGAGGTCAACTGCAAGTTTTATGCCCTTGTCAGTGAATTCTGAATTATCTCTGAAGCGTTTCAAACAGAAGCCTAAGCCGATCAACACAGGACCTAATTCTGGTTGGTCTTTGATGCATAGTAGGCCAAGGCAGACTGCCCGAAGCTACCGGCATTATAAGAAAAGGTTACTGAAATTTTTTTGAAAACCTATTGTTCCCTGGTGCCTGACAGATATCCATGCATGTTTGGAAGTTACAAGTATGTACAGTATGTTTATGTAACAATAATGTTTGAGTGATGACAAAAATATCTTATGCTATGTTTTTAAGGTGGCCAGTTTGAGGCCATCTCCATATGTGCAATATGGCTTGACAAATTTATTGTTACATGTATTTTCCATCTTGGCAGATCCTATATACCCCACTACTGCTTCTCTATGGCAGCCAAAGACTGTCAGAGTGAATGTATCATCCTTGATGATAACTTAAAAACAACTTAAAATGTTGGGAATAAGATTATAAAGGTACCGACTGTGTACTTTATACTTCATTAAAGCCCTACTTGTGCTGTTTCTTTGTGATTTAGTGGTGAGTGCAAAAAACTGTGCCACCTCTAGATACATTGAGCAAGTGTAGCAGTGTCAGTAGGAATGCCAGCTCCTATATCTGCTCCATTGTCTTGCCAGTTATATCTGAAAAAAAATTATTGTATTGCCAGCTGATAACACAAACAAAATGTCATAGACTAAAAGATAGATAAATAAATGCCACAAATGCTCAAGCCCCTTTATTGAGATAGCAGAGGGGCTACAGCATTTTAATTATATATTTATTTATTTTTTACAATTATCTAGTTGGGACATCCATAACAGTATTGTCTATTAGATATTTCTAGACCTGAAAGTTCAATGATAAAATGCTATATTTGATTCAGCATAATATAACAAATAAGGCAATCTGAATATAATCAAGACCTGCTGTTTCAACATTGGTGTTCGACCACAATTTAAAAAAAAAACAATTTGGTGGAAAAATCCAGTTTATTATCATTTTGCCATGTCAGTTTATGAAGTTAATGTCAAAATTGTTCTAAATACAGCAACACTTTAGTTTAGACATTGGGGTTTTTTACTAAAGGAAAATCCACTTTGCACTGAAAGTGCATTTGGAAGTAAAGCCACTGTAGATCTGAGGGGGACATGCAAGGAAAATTAAAAAAAAAGCATTTTACCTTGCACATGATTGGATGATAAAATCAGCAGAGCTTCCACTCATTTCAGATCTACCCCTTAGATTTAGAGCGACTACACTTTCAAGTGCACTTGCAGTGCAAAGTGGATTTGCCTTTCGTAAATAACCCCCATTATGCTGTATAGTCCTCATTCATAGGATTCTTAAATGAGAACTGACTTTGCTACCAAATGAGATTTGTAATTACAGAGTCAAACTTCCAACCTGGAATTTGAGATTCCAAATTTGTTTGGTGGTCAGGCAGCACAGCTTTTAATGTGTCTTAAATAAAGCTCTATATATCTATTTATGCACTGACTGCAAATCATAAGAAATGCCGGCTTGTTGGTATATTGGGAGCCCTATGTAATGTTCACTTCCTTTTAAACCTTTTTTCTTTCATTATGCCAGTAAATTTAGCAATGCCTTTTTCCAAAAAGGTAGTAACATGGGTTGATTTACTAAAACTGGAGCGTGCAAAATCTGGCGCAGCTCTGCATAGAAACCAATCAGCTTCCAGGTTTTATTGTCAAAGCTTAACTGAACAAGCTGAAGGTAGAAGTTAATTGACTACCATGCACAGCTGCACCAGATTTGGCACGTTCCAGTTTTAGTAAATCAACCCCGCAGTTAGAACAAACAGCAGAATTTTCGAAACAACTTGCCGTTGTGGGCAGAACTATCACGTCAGGTAGGGTTTCAGGTTGAACTCAAATTTTGGCAAACGACAAAATAATATGGCTGTTTTGTAATATAGTCCAGTATACAAAAAAAAAAAAAAGTTGACATGTAGCCCGCTATACCCAAACAGTTCAGTTGTCGCTTTTTGATTTGTAAAAGCATAAGCCCCTCAGGTGTGCGGCCCAAGCAAATATGGAATGTGAGGTCTCAGTTCCTTTAGGCTCTAGATGCTCATGCTTAAACTGATCATATATAATGAGGTGCTCCTCCTCATATTATAGTATTATAGGAACAAAAAATATTATAGCCTAAGAAATATTCATTACAGGAAACCTGTACACAATGACCTGGATAATTTATATCTTCATCCTTCCTACAGGTCAGTAACTGAAAATGCATTGATGACTGAGGCAGATGGGCAACAAGTATTCAAACATTATTTATTCTGTCCTTTAGGCTGGGTTCACACTATTGCAAATTGGATTTCCCGCATTCCAATTCACATCTCAGGCGATTGTGACCGGCTCTCTATGGAGCAGCTCCGGTGTGGATTGCACAAGGGTCCTGTGCGTCTTCTGGTCCATTTCAGGTCTGAATTCAGCCAAAAATTCGGGACGAAGTCGGACCAGAAACTGTGAACGGGGATGCACCGGACCCCTGCTGTGAGCCGCTCCGTGCTGTGGTGGGAACCCAGCCTTAAAGTAAAATTGTCATAAACATTGGAAATCAAATTACATCTTGATTTTTTTCCTGACTGAAAAGTCAAGCTTGACCTTACTCTTTTCTACCTTCTGAGACGCTCTGTTGTTCAGTGATTCTGTTATTACCTTAGAGGATTTTCGACTAGTGTATGGCCAACTTAGTGCACAGTCTATTTGCCTTTAGTAAATCCACCCCATGTTTCATATTACACCCATATTTGGGGTGAACATGAAAAATAGCCACATATCCTATCCACAAAACCTCAGTTCCCCTTCCCCCTACCTGAATCACAAGGTGCATCTTCCAGGGGGAATCCTGTTATTATTTTTTTATTTAGTGTGGCTGTGCAATGGTTTCACCCTTCCAGCCATGTTTTTTGGCTCAGTTGTTACAGACCTGAGGCTGGGTGTAAACATTGATAGTGTCTACATTGCACCTGCAGCACACTGATGGAGGTGCAATGGTCTAATGTTGCTACATTTACAACTTTTTTCAAAAGGTGGACTTAGCCTTTAACTTGTGGCGTTTACAAATATTACTGCTGTATATGTTATTTTATGGTCTGTTTGAGTTTCATAGGTTTGTGACAGGTTTGCTTTAGTGATTATATATAATCATTAAAATGTATGCATAGACATTTTTTTTGTATATTTTGTCTGGCTATTTATGGCTCTTTGTCCTGTTCAGAAGTTACTGTTACTTCCTTCTTTATAGATGCAATGGGAAATAATAGGGAATCTAAACAATTGGGAGGGATTCCTGTCCTTGACAGTTTTCACCTGAGCATTGGTCCCCATTGGATAATTTACTCGCACCTCTTGCTCTGGTGACAGATCTAAAATCTTGGCCTTCCCCTTATTTTCTATCTCGGTGAGAATGGTCACCAGGACAAGTTTAGAGTGGATGTAAACCTGATTCATGAAATTTGAGCTGGGCACATATATCTGTAGTGTTTTTTTATTGCTCTTCAAAGTCTCGTGGCTTTCTGCTGCTCGTTCTTCTGTTATCAGCATGATAACTTCTGACAAGTTCTCCGACACGTGATGAAAACAGGCTGAATTTTGTGTCAGCGTGGGTGCTATAAATAGATTAGCAGAAAGCTGCTCTACTCACAGGACAGCTCTGAAAGTCTCTGCCTATCTGGAGGAGGGTGTGTGCTTTTCCTCCAATCAGCTGTCTCCCAGTGTAATCCAACATTACACTGCTACTGCTGAATGAGGAAGTGAAAATTCTAACACGATGTGTACTTTCTAAACAGTATATAAGGCTGAAGACAGCAGATATACATGTAACACTTATGTAGGAGGATTTGTTTAATCTCTATGTATCATCTGAGGCTATTCACTTCACTGGGCATATGTGAGGGTTAAGACCCATTTCCCACTGGGGTGGTTTTCAGGTGCTTTAGCGCTGGAAATAGCCTCTGCTAATCACCTGAAAACTGCCTCCCCTTCAATCAAGTGTGACTTTTCACACTGGGGCAGAGCGGTTGCCGGACATTCCCAGAAAATCCTGCAAGCGGCCTATTTGGGGTGGGTTGGGAGAACTGTATTTAGTGCCCCCAAAACGCCCTGCCCATTGGCGCAACACGGGAGTTTTTAACCCCTTCTTTGGAGTTAAAAGTGCCCCGCTAGCGGCCAAAAAGCGCTGCTAAAACGAGCAGTGCTTTACCGCGAACGCGGCCCCAGTGTGAAAGGGGTCTTACATCCACTTTAAATCTCTCCAGCACGAACACAGTTCACAATATAAAACTAACCAAGGGTCTATCCCTCCTTTCAAAACAAGTTTTTCCTTTAGATACAATTTAAAGTGTACCCGTCACAAACCTCAGAAACGTGAGGATAGATGCAAGTACATCACTGGCTGATGATTCCTTGTTACCTAATCTTGCAAAATGAATCTAAAAAAAATTGTGGAAGTTTTGTGGTTAATAAACAGAGCCAGATAGGAGTTCACATGGCAAAAATGATCAATACTTCTTGGGAATAAATGAATATATTGGCAATTGTATTGTGTAGGGATAATTAAAAAAGCAGACTTAACGTTTCCTTTATGCCCATTTAAAATACGAGTTGTTGCTCGTGTTAATTTTCCAAATTCAGCAGGAAAAAAAAAATGTATATATTGTAATTTGCACACATGACGGATCTGTATATCACTAACGTTCACAATGATATACTTGTTGGCAAACAAAGTTGTGCCTTGCAGAAACTGCAATTTAACACAGTTGTATAAACTTTGTAATGTACTTTGTCTTAGACATTTCTGTGTCTAATCTGTAGTATTGTGAATTATTATTTTTTTTTTTTTATTAGAACAAATTAACATGAATGTATTCCATATTTTAAAGAAACACACTGAGGAAATAAAGCAGACTTATTACCCTATGGGTAAGACATTAATAAATGGTTTATATAACATCTGAGCAATCTATTATGTGTAGATAATATATTTCCCAGCAGCCAGTGTGGTAACTGTGCGCGTTGCAAGTGAAAAAACAAAACAAAAAAAAAACCCCAACATATTATTTGTACTGCTGTGAAGCAAGTATTCACGTCAATAAACAGTTTATTGGAAATATATATTTATGTTGGTCATTATTCTTGAAAGTTCAGATATTGCTATCATTAAAGTAGAACTAAAGGCATTTTTTCCTTTATTTTGCATAGGGTACTGGAAGGCTATAATAATATCAAATTGGGGAGATTTCCCCTAATTTCCTGTGCCAAAGCCAAAACAGGACGTGGGAGGAAATCTTTTCAAAGTCACTCTTTATGTAGCGCAACCCTGAACTCTGTACATAGCGCACCCCTTAACCCTGCACTGTGTATATAGTGCGCCCCTCAACCCTGCACTCTATACATAGCGCGCCTCATAACCCTGCACTCAGTGCCTGGTGCGCCCCGCAACCCTGTACTTAATACGTGGCACACCACGCAACCCTGCGCTCAGTACGTGCCACGCCACGCAACCCTGCACTCAGTACGCTGCGTGCCACGCAACCCTGCACTCAGTACGCGGCGTGCCACACAACCCTGCACTCAGTACGTGGCGTGCCACCCAAACTCTGCATTCAGTGTAGCCTATATATATGGTGCTGTATAGTTTCCAATACACTTCAGACGGTGTACACAGTATATAATACAGTGTAGTTTGGTGTTGCAAAACAAAAAATACATCATGTCCCGAAGGCCACCAAGGAGAGGCAGACGCTCTCACAGGCCACTAAAAGAAGGCAAGCAGCCTCTGAGTCTACAGTCAACAGTGGTGGTCCTGGACATGGTGCATCCGCTGCAGGTGGCCGTGGAGCACACTTGTCCTTTTTTTCTGCTGTTGGCCGTGTTATTGAGCCACAACATGCAGAAGAGTTGGTGGAGTGGATAACGAAGCTGTCCTCATCCTCTGTCACCCAGGCTCAGAGTAGTTTGCCTTCCAACGAAGCTGCCAAAGCGGCCTATTCTACCGGCTCCTTGTCCACAGTCACTCCTTCAGTAGCCCCACCATCATGCACGGAGGAGTCCCCAGAATTATTCAACCACAGTGTCGGTTATATGCTGCTGGAGGATGTGCAGCGATTTGAAGGCTCCGATGTTGGTTCACAGATTGAGGAAGGTAGTAACGTGAGCTTAGAGAGAGGGGGTGCCACAGAAAAACAAGAAACTGCCAAGTTTGCTCCAGTGCCGAGGAGGGGAGATGATGAGGTCACTGACTGTACTTGGGTGCCTGAGAGAAGAGAGGAGGAGGCACAACTCCGAGGCAGGATGTCCTCTAGGTGGCAGTGTAAGGGCAGCCACCCTATTGCATCACAATGCAGAGCTCCGCAGGTGCAGGGCGCTGCTGACTCCCCGCTGACTTTTAAAAGTTCCTTGGTTTTGGGCTTTCTCGACACGTGTGCAGCAGATAGCACCTTTGCTATTAGCCATCTATGTCTGCTTGATCAGACATATGACTACATGCCATGTAGTCCGTTAGCAACAGCACTTGAAAGACCCACATCATAGAAAAAGGTGGACTTCTCCTTGCTCCTCATCTGGGATCTCCAAACCTACTATACCTCCAGTCTTCTCAAAAACCTGCACTGAGAGGAAAGAAGGTATAGCAATAGGTATCCCAAGTACTTGCAGCCAATCTGCTAGCAGTACATCACCAATTGATTTTAGCAGGCAAATTTTCCTACCCCAGTTGCTGAACCGTAAAAATAAATTCAGTCCCAGCCATCCACATGCTCAGCTTCTAAATGCTAGCTTGGCCAAATTGCTAACACTGCAACTGCTGCCTTTCCAGCTGGTAGACTCTGCCCCCTTTTGTGAATTTTTGGAATGTGCTGTACCTCAGTGACAGGTTCCAAAACGCCATTTCTTTTCACGGAAGGCCATGCCGGCTCTCTACTGGCATGTGGAAGGCCATGTTTTGGCCTTGTTGGACAGGGCAGTCAGCAGTAAGGTTCATATTACTGCTGACTCATGGCCTAGCAGGCATGGGCAGGAATGTTACCTTTCCTTTACGGCGCACTGGGTAAACCTGCTGGAAGCTGGGAAGAATGCAGGACAGAGTTCAGTGTTGTTGGAGCTTGTTCCGCCACCACGCCTCCAAAATGCTAGTGGTGATTCTGTCACAGCTCTCTCCTCCACCCCCTCCTCTTCTTCCTCTATGGCCTCTTCTGCAGATTTGAACCAACAGTACTCTGTAAGCGTTCAAGGGGCTATGCAAGCAGTCAGGCTAAAAGATGCCATGCGGTGCTTGAGTTGGTCTGTTTAGGGGACAGGAGCCAAACTAGGGAAGAGATTCTGGCAGCTCTGCAGGGGCAGGCTCAGAGGTGGTTGACGGCACACTGGCTTCAGCCAGAAATGGTTGTATGCGACAATGGCACCAACCTTCTCTCCGCCCTCCGACAGGGACACGACCCATGTTCCATGTTTGGAACACGTCCTTAATTTGGTGGTGCAGCGGTTCTTGACCAGGTACCCAGGCTTACAAGATCTCCTGAGGCAGGCCAGAAAAGTCTATGGTCATTTCCGCCGGTCATACAATGCCAGTGCTCGGCTGGCTGAAATTCAAAGGGAATGCAACCTGCCCACAAACCGACTCATTTGTGACATGCCACCAGGTGGAACTCAATGTTGGCAATGCTGCAGCAGCTGCACACACAGCAGAGAGCCATCAATGAGTACTTTTGCAAGTATGGCACCAGGACAAGGTCAGGAGAGCTTGGCTTCTTTTCGCACTGTCCTGTCACCATTTCAGGAGGCCACAAGGATAGTGAGCAGCGACAACGCATGCATCAGTGACACTGTCCCTCTAGTCTTCCTGCTGGAGCACATGCTTTGTGTAATCATGGACAGGGCACTTGAGGCAGAACAGCGAGAGGAAGAGGAGGGCTTCCTTTCCTCTCAAGGCCCTCTTTATCCAGATAGCATTCCTGCGGGCCCGCCAAACACACAGGAAGAAGAGGAGGAGGAGATTTGTGTCAGCATGGATGTAGAGGATAACGTTCAACAGCAGTCTTCAAGGGATGGTTTTCAGTCCCCAGAAACCCAAGTAATTGTACGTGGCTAGGAGGAGGTAGTTATGGTCAATGTGAAATTTTTTTTTTACATCAACAGTCTATTTAACCACATTTAACGCCAATTTTCAGCTTTCAGCGCTGTCACACTTTGAATGACAATTGTGCGGTCATGTGACGTTGTACCCAAATTAAATTTTGATAATTTTTTCCCCCACAAATAGAGCTGTCTTTTGGTGGTATTTGTTCACCTCTGCGTTTTTTATTTTTGCGCTATAAACAAAAAAAGAACGTCAATTTTGAAAAAAAAACACAATATTTTTTACTTTTTTCTATAATAAATATCCCAATTAAATAAAAAAAATAAATATTTTTTCCTCAGTTTAGGCCAATATGTATTCTTCCACATATTTTTGGTAAAAAAAAAAAAAAAAAATCGCAATAAGCGTATATCGATTGGTTTGCGCAAAAGTAGTACCGTCTACAAAATAGGGGATAGATTTACATAATTTTTATTAATTTTTTTTTACTACTAATGGTGGCGATCTGCGATTTTTATTGTGACTGCGACATTGCGGCGAACATATCAGATACTTTTGACACTATTTTGGGACCATTGACATTTATAAAGCGATCAGTGCTATAAAAATGCACTGATTACTGTATAAATGTCACTGGCAGGGAAGGGGTTAACATTAGGGGGCGATCAAGGGGTTAAATGTGTGTCCTAGGGAGTGATTCTAACTGTGGGGGGAGGGGACTGATGAGAGGAGGAGACCGATCGGTGTTCCTATATACAAGGAACGTACAATCAGTTCTCTCCCCTGACAGGACGTTGATCTGTGTGTTTACACACACAGATCCACGTCCCTGCTCTGTGGTGAGCAATCGTGGGTGCCCTGCGGACATCGCAGTCATTGGGCACGCGCATCAGATCCCCAGTGATGCGGCGCGCGCTCTCCACAATGCCTGGAAGCCGAGGACGTCATATGACGGCCGTCTGGAGGGACGAAGGGTTCCTGCGGCCGTCATATTACAATATGGCAGTAGGCAAGTGGTTAAAATATATTAAAAAACATTTGAAAAAAACATTTTTACTTACCAGAAATGGCTGTTGCTAGGCAGTCGCCCTAATCTGCCACTTCTTCTCCGCGGAGCTGTTTCTTCTCTTCATCCCTTGCGTTGTCTCCTGGAAAATGGGGCGCTCTGTCTTCTGGGAATTGTGTGTGTCCCAGAAGACAGCCGCCCATTCACAAAGCGCAGCGCGACTCACGCATGTGCAGTAGGAAACGGGCAGTGAAGCCGCAAGGTTCCACTGCCTGTTTCTTAGGATGGCGGCGCCGGCACCCGATCCGATGGACAGATTGGCCTGGGGGGGGGGGGCCTACATCACAGGCTCCCTGGACAGGTAAGTGTCCTTATTACAAGTCAGCAGCTACAGTGTTTGTAGCTGCTGACTTTTTAAAAAACAAAGTCGCGGCTGGAACACCACTTTAACCACTTCAGCCCCGGAAGACTTGGCTGCTTAAAGACCAGGCCATTTTTTGCGATACAGCACTGCGTCGCTTTAACTGACAATTGGGCGGTCGTGCGATGATGTACCAAACCTCATCTCTGGGGTTTTTATTTTTTGCGCTATAAACATAAAAAGAGCGACAATTTTGAAAAAAAACCCACAATATTTTGTACTTTTTGCTATAATAAATATATTTTTAAATATTTTTTATATATATAAAATATATTAAAAAAAAAAAAGCAAATTCTTTCCTCCTTTTAGGCCGATATGTATTCTTCTACATATTCTTGGTAATAAAAATCGCAATAAGCGTATATTGATTGGGTTATAGCGTCTACAAAATGCAGAACGCATTCGGCCTTCGCAGAGGGAGCAGAGGATGAAACATCTTCAGGAGGCCTTGAAGAAAGGTTTGTGTAACGCATTTCCAGACCCTGGGAGGTTACCATTTCCTGGTGCTGGACAACGTGTTGCTGAGGCTTCGTTCAGTCAGAGGAAGAGTGGTGGAGAAGGTGGCCGGCTGACCGATGCCTTTAAACAATTTTTCAGTCCTCAGTGCCAAGGTCTGATCGGTTCAAACAACCATCGCCAGTGTCTGCATTATATGGTGCAGGAATAACTAGGGGCAAGAGCAGACTTGGAGACCATTCCAACAGAGCATCCACTGGGTTACTGGGTCTTGAGGATGGACCACTGGCCAGAACTAATATGCAATTGAGCTACTGGCCTGTCCTGCATCTAGCATGCTTTCTGAACGCACATTCAGGATTTGTAATGGATCAAAGATTGCGCCTGTCCACAGACTCTGTTGATAGGCTCACATTCATAAAAATGAATCAGGCTTGGATCAGCAGTTATCATGCAACTGATGCTGATGTAACTGATTGAATTTGCTATGGATCTGGGACTGCTTATGCTGAATATCCTATTCCTCTTTAATCTTGATGATGCTAGCTTCCAACAATATTTTTGGTTTAGGGTACCACCACCACTACCCAAGGCTCAATTTTTCTGCCCGTGTTTAACAGGGGCATGCAATTACAATTTTTTATATAAAATTTCACAGCAGGGCCGTTCCTGTGCCCAACAAGAGTATCTGTGAGGGGTTACAGTGTCGTGGCACCACCACCACCACCCAAGGCCCAATTTTTCTGCCACTGTTTTACAGGGGCATGTAATTACAATTTTAGATATAATATTTCAACACAGGGCCCGTTCCTGCGCCCAACAAAAGTAACTGTGCGGGCTTGCAGTGTTCTGGCACCACCAAAACCAAAGGCCCAATTTTTCTGCCCTTGTTTAACAAGGACATGTATTTAGAATTTTTGATATAATATTTCAACACAGGGCCCATTCCTGCGCACAAGAGTAAAGCCGTGTACACATGATCGGATTTTCCGACGGGAATTGTTTGATGACAGGCTGGTGGCAGAAAATCTGACCATTTGTATGCTCCATCGGACAATTGTTGGTGGATTTTCCGCGGATAAATGTTGGATGACAGGATTTTCTGAGCGTGTGTACACAAGTCCGTCGGACAAAAGTCCAAAGTACAAACACACATGCTCGGAAGCAAGGATGTGTCGGAAGCGGTTGGTCTTGTAAAACTAACGTTCGTAATGGAGAATTCACATTCATGACGCGGCAAATTATGAAATCTAGAAATGCAGCGCACATTCTCTTCTTCTTTATAATGGGATAATAATGAAGCTGCTTTGCTGGTGATACTGACAGAGTTCTGCCAAACATATTTAAAAAGGCTTTTTTTTATAGTGATATTTTTTTTTTTGGGGTCAAGTTACCACAACACCATTGTCCCATAGTTTTTCAGATCAAAGATATAACTTTGTTGGTGTCCCTTGTTAATTTTACATTGTATTTTTTAAATGTACATGCCTACTCCAAAACTGTAATTTTAAGTAAAACACATAGCCAAGCATTTTTCTAATTAATATTTTTTTATTTAATAGGGATTACAAGAAGGTCCTAAAAAATCAAGAGGAAGGCAGCGGTGGAGAAACTGTTGGAATTGGTTAACCCTTTGTACCCCAGGGCAGACCTCAATTTTGTGAAGAGAAAAATTGGGAACCCAAGGAGTACATTTAAAGGGAGCACAAGAATGTCCTGGACTCTGAGAGATTGGGAGCAGCAGCAGATGACTGGTATGTCCCCAGGCTGTGGTATTACAACAGCCTGTGGTTTTTGACAGACCAGAACAAACCCAGGCCATCACTGTCAATGCTCCCTTCCACATCGGCTGAGGCCATTTTTTTTCTTGTACATTGTTTCAAAAATAAATTCAAATAAATTAGACATGTTATCTGCCATCATACTCAAAATTCAATAACTAAAACAAAAAGTGCATTTTCTGCATACAAAAATAAGTAAAGTATAACTAAAATCATAATTTAAAAAAACAAGAAAAAAGAAAATCAATAATTGTATGGCTGAAAATCCTCAGCCCCGCGGGCTTGTTGTTGGTTTCGGGGCTGGAACTGCCAATCTCCAGCATGCTGCTGTGGTGGGTAGGGCTGCTGTGGTGGGTGGGGTTGCTGTGGTGGCTGTGGAGGTGGGGCATCCAAATCTGAAATATGTGTTTTTGAGGAAATTTGTCCCCTCCCCCCCTTGTTGAGGAGCTGCAGAATTAATTCCTTGCACATCCTCCTTTGCTCCCCATCCATGTCTCTTAACTTATTCGCTGTCAGACAGCCAAATGCCTCAGCTGCATCTGGGGCCGTACTGATGGCCGTTGTTGCGTGGCTGAGGAAGGCAGCTGTGGCCTCGTCTAGGTTCCTGCTCTTCCTGGCCTTTTTAACAGGAAACAGGAGGGCGTAGGGGAGAGATCTGGGACTCTGTGTGGCTGCTGGCCACTGGCTCCTCCAAACTGCCACTTTCATGTGTATGAAAATGGGACATAATTAGTATTCTTTTTTTGTTTTTTGCTCATCAATCACACACAATTTTGAGCTCATGACTGTTGCAAATTGAATGTGGAGAAATAGAAAAGACTATCATTCTGACCCCAGCATTTTTCCTGCTTGTCCCAATCATTTTTGGCCACTACTGTTTATTGATACGGAAACCACTTTGTTAAGGCAGAAATTTTTTAACAATAAAGTCTAGTTATCATCATTCTATTTTTGGATACAAATATGTTCAACAATGCTATACCTGGGTCAAGCTGGGCTCCTCCACATCTTCATCCTGTGTCCAGGGACCAGGGTGGACCTCAGAAGCTGTGGCCTCATCCGATGTGGAAGGGAGTGTTGAGAGTGATGGCCTGGGTTGGGTTTGGTCAGACAAAAAACGCATCCTGTTGTAGTATCACAGCCTGGGGACATATATGTCATCTGCTGATGCTCCCGATCTATGTGATTCCTGGACCTTCTTGTGCTCCTTATTAAATGTACTCCTCAGGTTCCCAATTTTGCTCTTCACAAAATTGATGTCTGCCCTGGGGTACAGAGGCTTCACCAATTCCAGAAGTTTCTCCATTGCTGCCTTCCTCTTGATTTTATTATAGTAATCCCTACTTTTCACCTTCCACCTTCCGGACCAGCCGCTGCAGTTATACTGCGGCAAGTTGGCTCTCCTGCGTGAGCCATCGTAGCTATACGTCATCTCGCGGGGTCCGGATAGCAGGCACGTGCCCGCTGCAAAGCGGGGGTGCCGATGCTCTTGGCCGACGGTCGTGATGACCGACGACCACGAGCGATCCTGAGCAGGAGACACAGAACAGGGACGAGTGTATGTAAACACACACTTCCCTGTTCTGACAGGAGGGACAGATCGTGTGTTCCTATTAGCTAGGAACCACGATCCGTCACTTCCTCTAGTCAGTCTCCTCCCCCTTCAGTTAGAATCACCTCCCAGGGAACACAGTTAACCCCTTCAGCGCCCCTTGTGTTAACCCCTTCACTTCCAGTGACAATTTTACAGTAATCAATGCATTTTTATCGCACTGATCACTGTATTAATGCCAATGGTTCCAAAAATGTGTCAAAATTGTCCGATGTGTCCACCATAATGTCGCAGTCACAATAAAAATCACAGAATGCTGCCATTACTAGTAAAAAACAAAAAAAAATTAATAAAAATGCTATAAATCTATCCCCTATTTTGTAGACGTTATAACTTTTGCGCAAACCAATCAATATACGCTTATTGCGATTTCTTTTACCAAAAATATGTAGAAGAATACATATCGGCTTAAACTGAAGATAAAAATTGTTTTTTTATGAATTTTTGGGGGATATTTATTATAGCAAAAAGTAAAAAATAAAGCCTTTTTTTCAAAATTGTCGCTATTCTTTTGTTTATAGCACAAAAAATAAAAAACGTAGAGGTACTCAAATACCACCAAAAGAAAGCTCTATTTGTGGGAAAAAAAGGACGTATATAACGTCCTATATATGGGTATATATATGGGTATAACGTCGTACGACCGGGCAGTTGTCAGTTAAAATGATGCAGTGTCGAATCGCAAAAAGTGGTCTGGTCAGGAAGGGGGTAAATCCTTCCGGGGCTGAAGTGGTTAAGCAATAGACAGCATGGATCCATGAAAGACAGAAGTTGTCAAACAAACCAGATTTCTTTTTATGAGGAGGTAAGTAAAACCTTGGACAGAGGGGTGGCGGTGGACGTGGTATACTTGGATTTTGCAAAAGTGTTTGACACAGTTCCCCAACAGTTCCCCACACATGGCTCATGTGTAAGGTAAAGTCTACAGGGTTGGAAATATCAGTTTGTAAA
The DNA here is from genome assembly GCA_037952925.1 of Lithobates clamitans. Lineage (NCBI taxonomy): Eukaryota > Metazoa > Chordata > Amphibia > Anura > Ranidae > Lithobates > Lithobates clamitans. The sequence goes on along the minus strand of JBBGZY010001026.1, from coordinate 275,624 downwards.
CGTATAGAAAACTGGCTAAAAGACAGAATTCAGAGAGTAGTGGTTAATGATTCTTACTTTGAATGGTTTAAGGTTATCAGTGGTGTACCCCAAGGTTCAGTGCTGGGACCCTTACTTTTTAACATCTTTATAATCGATATTGGGTCTGGAATTAAAAGTAACATTTCTGTCTTTGCAGATGACACTAAGCTATGCAGTGGAATAACATCCTTACGGGATGTCTCCAATTTACAAGCCGACCTCAATGCACTGTTGTAATTGGGCGACTATGTGGCAGATGAGGTTTAATGTCGATAAATGCTAAGTTATGCACTTGGGGGCTAAGAATATGCACGTATCATACATACTAGGGGGAGTACAAGTGCAGAAATCAATGGTGAAGGATCTTGGGGTTTTGGTAGATCATAAGCTCAATAACAGCATGCAATGCCAAGCTGTGGTTTCCAAAGTGAGCAAAGTCCTTTCTTGTATTGAGAGGTATGGACTCCAGAGAGAGAGAGAGAGAGAGATCATTTTGCCCCTATACAAATCATTAGTAAGACCTCACCTGGAATATGCAGTTCAGTTTTGGGCACCAGTTCTCAAAAAAGATATCGGGGAACTGGAGAAAGTGCAGAGAAGTGCAACCAAACTGATAAGAGGCATGGAGGAGCTCAGCTATGAGGAAAGATTGGAGGAACTGAATTTATTCACTCTTAAGAGGAGATTAAGGGGGGATATGATCACCATGTATAAATATATAAGGGGTCCATATAGTGAACTTGGTGTTGAGTTATTCACTTCACGGTCAACACACGTTTGTCCTCCACTCCCAGATCGTTCCTACGGCCGTAACATCGATCGCGCCTTATGGCTTTATATACACTGCGCATGTGTGAAACTCTGCCCCTGTCCTTCTTTCTAGTGAATTCCCCGCCTCTTCTTTTTCGGGGCAGTGGGAGAGCAAATGGCGGGGAGACAGCAGGTGTGTGGTGAGAGTAGCAATGATGAAAACCTGGAGAAAGTGACTTCCAGATCCAGGAAGAACTATAAGGCCACAAATATGTCGTTTGAAGAAATGGTGGACATCTTAGTGAGGACAGACTAAGCATGGACCTTACAGAAACCCAAATGCCTGAAAGGCTAAGATCATGGCTAAAGTTGTGAGAAGTCTGCACAGGAAATTTGGGGTACGAAAACAAGGATCAGTTGAGAAAACGCTGGTCAGACCTTAAATTGAGAGAGGAAGATCAGTATAGAAAGGAAAGTGCTGCAAAAAAGTAAGTATTTGTCCTGTGTTCCTATTATTACTTTTGTGCTGGTCCATGTTCTTTTCTCTACTATTCTACAGACTAAAATGCAAAGTTTTAGTTTCGTGGACACAGGAATCTTTCGCGGGGCATGAAACATCGTTTTGATCGACCACTAATACTTCGTTATTGGGAGATGCACGTTAAATGCATTTGTTATGGTCTATTTTGATGTAGCATAAGTTCATTAGGTTGTTGTCTAGATGTGTTCGTAACTAATGAAATGTCAACTTTATTCAGTGTCAGTAGAGGACACATAGCAGCTGTTACGCAGCTGGACGCAGGAGCACCAGTGTGGGACACCATAACACCATTGTTATGGTGTCCCACACAGGCGCTCCAGTGGATACTAGGGGTATCTCCATGTGTGAAACTTGCACAAAACATATAAGTATTCCTTCTTTGGATAGGAAAAAAATCATGTATTCAGCTTGGATCTCTGCCAAAATAGACAATTGAAAGACACTTCCAAACAATGTTTCATATTACTATTTCTAGCCTAACATATCTGTCTGCTAAGTATACCTTTTTTGGATTCACATAGGGGAGAAAAGAAGAAGAGGAACATCTGAGCTGTGTGTGGACACCAGTAATCCAGCACCTCCTGAAGATCCAGAAAGTCAACTCACCACACACCCTGAAGATGTTGATTCTGATGTGCAGGAAGTACTGTGTGAAGTTCTTGAAATTGTGTCGACCACAGGTCAGTGTCTGAGACCACAGCTTCAAGTAATAGATGGATGCCTGCATATTTCTAATACATGGTGTGTTTTATATTTTTTAGGTGATGTGGATGTTGTAGAAGACCAAACTCACTTCAGCAGTGCAAGTGCACAAATACTTATCTGTGAACTCTTGGTTTGCAATAGGGAATTGGGGAAAATGAAAGAAAACATGCATGATCTCCAAAACAGATTTAGCAACATCATCGATATTTTAGCTAAAATTAAAAAACCAAACATGTTTTTTTTTTCGTTCTGTTGTACATGTGTTTGTACAGTTTGAAATTGACTAACCTTTGCACATGTTTGTAATAGTTGCAACTGTTCTATTTGAATGTACGATTTCGATTTCACTTTAGCAAAAGATTGACATATGAACCTGTAACTCCATGACTTGTCATTATCTTTTTTTTGTTGCCTACATAATGTTAAATAGGATCAAACCAATGCGTTTCAGCACTTGCAGCCTTCCTTAGATGGGTAATTATGCTTTAGATGAAACACATCAGCTTGTTTCCTAATTACATTTTTGGTGAGAAAAAGAGGACTCATCGAGTTGCCAGCTCCTATTTGAAGGTTGAAGTTGTGCTTTCACACATTGTACAAATATCCGTGTTTTGTATATTACTATTTCACCCAAAAACTTGAATACCTTCACCAGTTTTAGTTACACGTTTACCTGTAATTTTTGTAGTTTTCTAAGAAACTTTTATAAGAAATGTGGCTGTTAGCCAAGTTACATCTAAAAAAAATAGGAACCAACTTTCTGTCTGTCCTTGCTTCTTTGGGAATGCTGTATTTTGTTTGCAGGAAAGTACAGATACATACCTTGTTCATTTAGGATGCAAATCGGTTTGGGCAACAAAGCGTTATGTTGCGAGTGCAAAAATCAATGTAAGCCCTGGTTCACATCGATGCTACTTCACTTGAAGTTGCGCGATTTCTAAGTAGCAAGGTCAGTGCGATTTCAGGTGCTACATGATAGACATTTGTGTGGCTTCATGCCCAGATGTCTATTGAAGTCGCACCTGAAATCGGCAAAAGTAGTGCAGGAACTACTTTTGCAAATTGGTGCGGCGCCGCTAATTCGGTGTCACACCGATTGGAACAGTGCCATTGCCTCCAATAGGCTGCGACTTGTCACGCGATTTTATCTCTCAAATCGCATTACAAATTGCTCCAATGTGAACCTAGGCTTTTTGTCTCTGAGGTCAGTGTTTCTCCACTCCACTTCTCTAGGTGCACCACCAGGTCCCCTTTTCTGTATTTTCCTCAGTATAAAAACGACTGTGTGAATTATTAACTTTTTTCATTGAGAATGACATCATCACCTGTGACAAAAGCAAAAAATATAGCAAACATGACCTGGGAATGCACCTGGAGAAGGAGAGTTGGGAAACACTGCCCTAAGTAATGTTAATTGTAATCTTTATGGGTTTTTAAGAATGGCAAAGCCAAAATTTGAAGATGCCAACAAATAGTGGCAAAAGATTCTTATTTCCCTCATGATTCCATGCCTAAAATGTGTGTCTTTCCCTACATCTAGTTTGCTAAAGCCACAAAACACACAGTGAGTCAACATGTGCTAGCTCCCATAATGGGGTATCAATGGACGGGTTTTAGGGGTGCAACCCCTTCCTCTTACCTACTTTAGTTATGAGGAAGGGGTTGCACCCACAAAATGCATCCACTGATACCCTGTGATGGGAGATAGCACATGTTGACACACCGTGTGTTTTGGGGCTTTAGAAACTAACCAGTTTGTACCTATACACATTTTAGGCAGGGGATCATAAGGGACATTTAACAGTTATGCCTCTACGTGGACGTGGCTTTAAATTTTGGCTTTTAGATGGGTGAGATCACCCCATCTGAGGAAGGCAACATCAACACAGTCTTGGGATACTAATGTCTCATATGGCCTTCACTTTTAACAAACTCAAACTTTGTAAGTTCCTGAGTTGGGGATCTTGTTTTCAAACATGCCTGTTTAGCTCCAAAAAGGCAAAATAATGGCAAACATACATGTTTATACACCAAGATGTTGGTTTGTTATAAAACCTTAAAACGCACATGTGAATTTGCTTTTAGTAAAATGTTTTTTCCTAAACAATGTGTGGCTTATTATTTCAATGCATAATACCAATGTATTTGTTAAGTTGGGGTAGTTACAGTGACAATGTGCTCTAAAATGTGCCCAACTCAGGCAATTTTATGGCCTCAAAGAAATTAAAGGAGTTGAAAAAGCATAATGGTTTCGAACTTAATGCGTTAGATACATTAAGAACAAAAACATTGTGCGTGTGTAGAGCAGACCTACAGCACAACATAATAGTTAGCTGAAGAAGAGATTGTCACCTCATGTAGCCAATAACTACGTTTGCACTATTGTATAAAATGGACCAAAAAAAGGCCATTTGACAACCTATTATACAGATAAGAAACACAGACAACAGTAGTTCAAATGAAATAGTATTTTATGATAAAATAAAATTATGATTCTGGATCAGCTACATTTTGCTGCCAAGCCACTGCCCCTCTACCCACAAAATATTCCATGTATTTTAGCCAGATATCTTGGGCATTTTGGGAGGGCAACCCAGCATGGACAAGTTCGGGAGCCGTCATGTTGCCCACCGACGGACGAGCTGGAGCCTCTTCAGCTGGGCCTGAAACTGCGGGGTCCACATCAGTTGGCATTGAGGAAAGGTAGCTACTAGCATTTCTCTGTAAAAAAATGTGGAGGTTGCAACAGCACAAAATAACATAGTTTATTTTATGTTGTGCCAGGTTGATGGGGTTAAAAACAGCCTGAAGCGACTGGAGAGGATGCCAAAGGCGTTTGCACACACCTTTCTGGCACGGGATTAAGATTCTCTGCTCTGGGGTGAGGTTCCTCATAGGAAAGGGCTTCATAACATGTTCCCCCAGAGCAAAGGCCTCATTTGCCACAAAAACAAAATTGAGGCCCTTAACATTGTCCTGAGCAGGTGGCAAATTTAAGGTGCCATTCTGGAGCCGATGGTAGAACTCCGTCTGCATTATGACACCTCCATCCAAGTTGCGGCCGTTCTTCCCAACATCCAAAAAAAGGAACTCATACGTTGCAGAAACAACAGCTAGCAGCCCTATGCTGCAAAAGCCCTTGTAATTAAAATAATATGAGCCCGAGTTGGGTGGTGGGACAATCCTGACATGTTTCCCATCAATAGCACCACCACAGTTGGGAAAATCCCACTAATGCTGAAACTGGCCCTGAAACATCCTACCATTGCTGTGGGTTGGAAGGAAACTGTGGAGTCAAAAAAGAAAGAAGAAATTACTACTTCTGCACATAACATTGCAAGCAGATTTGACAAAAACATTCTTGGCCAACATAAGTATAGAATTTAAATGAGTATTTAAAGACAAAAGTGTAAAATGAACTTATCAGATTCCTCACCCCTCTGGTGGCCCATTAGAAAAATGTTATGGTGGGGGGGAGGTAATGGGTAGATGTTTTGTACAGGTAACCCTCTCCACTTCCATGAGAGCAGAATGCATAAATAATGTGTGATACTTTGGCCAGCCCCTCCTTACTTACACTATTGGCAGCCCAGTGGACAGGTAAGAAGTGTCATAATCTAAAAATATGAATACACATTGTCCAAATTGAAGCACATTTTGCCATTCATAAAATTACCTATCAAGATAATAGGAGACAAAAACGTCCTACGTTACAATTTAAGGGTAATCAGGCAGGCCCTTGCACTACATGCTCTGGTGAATTCATCCAGAAATATGAACACAAAAGAGGTATAGTGTGTATGGGTTTTGCAAAGTTAGCAGATAGAGTATTGGTATCGGTTGACTCAGCATTGGGGGGGGGAGAGAGGGTTCCAAATGAGTTTGTGCCCCCAAAAAATGGCCTCTTGCACTCTGCCTGAATTTGAGGACAACAATAACATTTGGACACATTTTAGGGGGTGTTTAGGGTGAGCACAAAAATGTTGCTGACAAAATAAGTTGTTAAGTTACTAGGCTAGGTGTGTATGGGCCCATTATAGCATGCTGGGGAGGTTAGTGAAGGAAAATATGCATGAAGGACAAAAGGGGAGCATAAAAAGCTTACAGCATGCATGAGGACAAAGAGGACATTCAAAGCATATTACAATAATGGTAATTATGGAATCAAGAAATTAATACAATACATTAGCAAACATTAAATACATAGAATGTGATGTTTAAGGCTAAAACTTACCTGAATATAGTCCTTCTGTAGGACTTGAATAATGGCAGAACAGGTCTCTGGAATAATGAGTCCCAGAGCCTAGGGGGAGATCCCAGTCGTAAACTTGAGGTCCCGAAGACTTCTCCCCTATGAGCCTTTGCTCGGGAGTAATGGCAAGCCGCATGCATGTGTCTTGCTTCTTAATATAGGGGGTCAGCAATGCCAAGAGACGGTGAAAGCAGGGGTCTGTCATCCGGAGATAATTAGTAAAATCATCCGGATTATTTTTTTGGAGCTCCCGCAGCAAAGGCATATGAGAGGATTGGTCACGATTAAGCAACCAATTCTTGGTCCAAGAACTCCTCCTTCTCCTGTTCCTGGACTGGACTTGGGTCAAAGCAATAACTCCAAGCCCAATAATAGCACGTTCTCTCCTCCGATAACGCAACATGGCTGGTTGACGAACGGCCGTTCAGAAACCAACTGACAAGCACCAACTGAAAAGCGTAAATCGACCAAACTTCTACTAACACAAAATTAGCAGAAGGAGCCCAAAGGGTGGCGCATGACAATTGAACTTCCTCTTTATCGGCTCGTAGTACCTCTAGCACGTCACTACGTTCGGTTTGCTGGCCGACAATTATGTGCCGTTTGTATGCAAGACAAGTTTGGGGCCAACGCCCTTCAGACTAAAGTCTGCAGTTTTGGCGGCAGAAAATCCAATCGTGTGTACAAGGCTTTACTGTGGGGGCCTACAGTACTCTGGCACTACCAAAACCAAAGGCCCAATTTTTCTAACCCGGGGGGGGGCATGTAATTACAATTTTTGATATAATATTTCACAGCAGGGCCCGTTCCTGCACCCAACAAGAGTAACTATGAGGGGTTACAGTGTTCTGGCACCACCAACACCTAAGGCCCAATTTTTCTGCAGAGTATATAGGGCAGGTCGTATAGTATATATACTGCTGTTCAGAGTTCAGTTCAGAGTATATAGTGCCTGGGGGACCCACACGCCATTTCTTTTCATATTTTGGCTTCGGGGTTCCCCTTAATATCCATACCAGACCTGAAGGGCCTGACATGGATTTTGGGGGGGACATCCACACCATTTTTTTGTATTTTTGGCATGGGGTTTCCCTTAATATTCATACCAGACCCAAAGGGCCTGGTAATGGACTGTGGGGGGGAACCCACGCCCATTTTTCTCTATATTGCCGACATTACAGCCACGAGCAGTTTTAAATTACATTTTTTCCTTTAGAAATTTAATTTTGCTGTGGTACTGTTATCAACATGAGAAAGATGCGCTACTTTACAGGCAGACTAAGGAGACCCCCCCAGGCATGATATTTAAAGGAATATTTAATTTTTACTTTTCACTTTAAGCATTATTAAAATCACTGCTCCCGAAAAAAGGCAGTTTTTAAAACTTTTTTTGCATTGATACATGTCCCCTGGGACAGGACTCAGGTCCCCAAACACTTTTTATGGCAATAACTTGCATATAAGCCTTTAAAATTAGCACTTTTGATTTTTCATGTTCCCGTTCCATAGACTGGTGTTCGCATGTTCGCTCAAATTTTTTGCCTGTTTGCATGTTCTGCTGCAAACTGAAATGTGGGGTGTTGGGCTCAGCCCTACTTTACACTTTATAAGTGTGGTACCGCTTTGCTTTTTAAAAAAAAAAAAACATTTTAGAACAATTTAACTAGATTTGATGCTTTTAGGCTACATGACTGTTTGCTGCATATGTTTCAACATCCCAACAGTCCCACAGGGAACCGTGCAGTAACTGTTTATCCTCTTAGTGCAATAAACTATATACGGTATATTTTTTCATCTACTTGTAATTCATGCAACTTTACCCATAGAGTGCTGCTTTTTTATCTCTAGTCTTCCATTCTCCAGTGGTCAGCAGCTGCACTGGGTTATTGTCCTTTTTATCTGGGTATTATATTTACACATTGGGCTGAGAGCTTTTAGCGCTTGAGAACTTGGTGTGTATTTGCTAAAGGTGAAAATTGGCCTGGGCAGGAAGAGGATAAAAGTGCCCGGTATTCAATTGGTAATCTGGAATAACTTGCATAGGTCTGCCATCACCACTGACATGAACTGAGTGCCTTGGTCCATTAAGATCTCTTTATGGAACCCAGTACTTGAAAACAAGTGCCTCTGTTTTCTCAGGCTCCAGGTGACCTCCCAATGCATCATTGTGAACCTGGTTGAGTACAATCTGTCTAAAAGACTGGGGAACCAATAACTGGTCCACAACGTTACTCCAGACTTTGGTGACTCAGTACAGCAACTCACTGTTAAACACAAAGTGCAAAAAACATCTTTCGGCCTCAGACACTTGTGAAACCCGGTAATCACTGTGACTTATGAGGTCCCTCATTTGGGCATTGCCAAATGCTCTCTTTGACACCTTCAGGTCAGGATGTGCTGGACTAGAAGAACCGGCCCCTTATCCTTTTCATACATAATTTGTAGTGGAGAGGTTTATTATACATTCTCCCCAACTATAACCAGCATAAGAGGAGACCCTCAGGGGTCTCCTTAGTCTGTAGACTATCTGCCACTGGTACAACCTCATCATTTTCTATAGTCACATTGTCCAGCCATTTAACTGGAACAGAATGTCATGCTGTTCAGTCATCTGATCACACAGTCCCATGAGCAGTGGACAGTCCTGGCCCACTTTATCATGTAACAGGTTGGGTACCACCCGAACCTCCTGGGTAACTGTACCACAGACAGCAGAGATGGTCACTGGCACCAGCAGGTATTTTTTAGTGTCCCTATGTATACATACCACACTCTGGGTTTAGTTATGAGGCCCACTCTCCCAACCACTGGTACGAGCCGGTATTCTTTAGTATCCCTATATATAGTATACATACTACTCTGGGTTATAGTTATGGGGTCCGCTCTCCAAACCACCCCAGTATGGATAAGAGTCACCATACTGAGTCTTAGTAGCGTTTGGGCAATAACAGATGTTGCTTTTGAACTGCCACTCCTTCAGATCCAGGTGAGGAGTACATGGCCCCACACTCCACAGGGTTCTTCCTGCAAGGTGCACTGAGCCTGGATATGGCCCCATGAGTGACACCGCAAGCACAGCAGTAAATACAAAATACTATGTATTTATCCAGCTACAAGGTGGAGCCTCTCACAGTCCTCCTCCATCACTTTTGCTCCTTCTTTGTTGGTAGACTGTCATTACAGATCTCAATAGCTCAATGAGGCAGAACAGTGAATCATCCCCCCTATCACTAAATGGCTCCATCATAGGTTTCAATCTGACAGGCATGCTTCTGACGCACTCCCTATTTTAATAACCCACAGTGATCTGTCACATAATAAATATTTGTAAGATTGAAAAAAAAATGTATACACATGTGAAATAATTATTATGAAATAAATATTACCTGGGTGGCTGCTATGGATTGCCTCTATTTATTCCATATACGTATTAACTTGTCTATTCCTATAGTTAGCTATTCTATTAAAACTCTGATAATATTACTGTTGATAGTACAATGATATAAGGTTAGCTATGAAAATAAACACACTGCTTAGTAAAACAACGTCTTATTTATTTCCCAAGAAAATAGGAAATGCTAACATAAAAACACTAAAGGAAAATATTACAAATCATATAACAAAGATTATCAATGATACTTATTGTAAGGCAGTCCTGTAGATATTGTCTCGTCAGCTGGGCTCAAAATGGCAAAAGAGAAAGCTTTCCCTCTCGGTCAGCACTTTTTAAACTCCATCCATACACCGTCCAGACCCAACCCTATTGCCAGCCCATCTAGGTTTCTGACGAATCAAAGTAGTTACGAGGCAATGCTTCTCAATATATTATATTTCTGTCTGTCCTGCTGTATTGGCCTCTAGGGGCAGCATTCGTCCATGTATCATCACTATGTGACCCGGGTCATCTTCAGTGACTGTTGGTCCTTTGATCTTCTGTAGCCCACCTTCATCAATCATCCTAGCAGCAATGGCCCTCTTCAAAGCTTGCTTGCAGAGTGTTAATCAAGGGATTTCAATCTAATCAATCTACACTGGTTGGTCAGGAGTGATACAACAACTTTCCAAAAAAGTGTATCTATAGTTTTGGACCGCATAGGAAAAAGGTAAAAACACTGTCAGGTTATTTTTTTGCTGTGTTTATACCATTGGAGATTTTTTCTGCCAGTTCCTGTCTTAGAGATGCAGCAGGAAGTTATAAGAAAGAGGGGCATTCCCGTCTTAGAGAGTTGTCCCTGGAACATGTTGTCCCCACTGGAATATTTTCCCTTATCTTTTCTTTTGTAAAAGAGACAGTGATGTAAGCTTTTCTTTCTCGAACATCACGGGACACAGAGCCACAGTAATTACTGATGGGTTATATAGGGTATCACTGGTGATTGGACACTGGCACACCTTATCAGAAAGTTCAACCCCCTATATAATCCCTCCCCTTGCAGGAATACCTCAGTGTCACCAGTGTCTTAGGTGATGGACGTGTAAAGATGTCCTGTGCTGAGCTCCAAAGGGAATATCCTATATCCTATATTGGGGCAAGCCAGGCAGACCGGATCCATTCAAAGTGTCCTTTCATGGCCGAATTGGATGGTACCCGGGCCTTGTGTCCGAAGAAACTAGGTTTTACCTGTAACGCTTCTCTTTTTAGAGAGTTGGACCCTGCATATTAGAAAATGTTTTTTCTAGCCTAATTTCTAGCCGGGTGCTTTACAGGTCCAGAACTGCAGGATCCCCCTATTCGTAGGGGGCCCCAGTCTCTGACGGTTTTTTCAAACGGAGCCCACCATGAAAGGTGAAGATTGGGTCTGTGTAAACTGAACCCTGCGGCTGGATAAGGTAAGCGGAGATTCCACAGAATTTTCTAATTCTAGTAGGTCTCTCCTTTAAGGTAAATGCATGCTATGCCTATTGTGACCACCGGGGGCTGCCAAGAGCACATGCTGATGTCGGTCTCAGTGTTCATGTTTCACAGTGTCTCCAGGCCTCAAGGTAAGATGGATGGGGGGATTTCTCATGTTTGATGTTTCAGGCTAGGGGGAGGCCACAGGGGTGTAGAAAGCGGTTATACTGCTCGGGCACCGCTGCCTCCGCTGCTATTGCCGCCATTGCCGTTTTCAGGCTTTCACTACCAGCCTCTCTCCCTCCTCCCCCTCCCCCAGCCTTCCTCCATGCTATTTCCGGAGGGTCGGCCAGCGCGGGAAGCGCTCGTTTTTTCGAAATTCAAGGGGGGGGGGGTAGGGGGGGGGCGGGACGTCAGCACCGGTGCTTAGAATCCCACTCAGGCCAGCTGCAGGCTATTAAGGCACTCTGTACAGGTGCACACAGCCTTTGGAGGGACACAGAGCTGACGGTCGCATGTAAGGTGGGACACAGGCATTCTCCTAGGCTACATTTACTAAGGTAACACCAGACTGAGCAGTGGGTAGCAGGGCTTTTAGCCGGACTACATCGCTCAGCAGTCAGTGCTCATTTTGTGATACCTCCACCTTGTTGCTTTGCACTATGGGTAGAAGAGGTTCAAACACCCCCAGAACCAGAGACACTAGGGGATCTCGTTCAGGTTCTGAGGGCCCCCTGTCTGCAGCATCCTCCCTCCCTGAGGGGTCAGGGACGGCTAGCCAGGGAGAGCCGTTGGGGTCAGGGGCTACACCTGCCTCCGGCACTTCAGCCCCTGTATACATTACACAAGAGGTTTTTTCCTCAACCATTAATGGTTTAGAGAAAAGATTATTGGCCGTGATTACATCTTCACTCGGTGGAAGAAAACGCACTAGGCCTTCCTCTGTTCCCCAAGACCCTCAGGAAGAGGAGCTCTGGGATAAAGGAGACAAATCCCTTTCAGAGGATCGGGATGGGACGGATGATTCCTCTTCGGAGGAATCAGGTGGAGAGGGACCCTCTGCGACTTCCCAAGAGGAGAAAGTCTTAGTGCAGATCCTTACTGGATTGGTCCGCTCCACGTTTAAGTTGCCCGTACCTGAATCAGTTAAAGAACCCTCTTCTGCTTTGGGGTCACTGAAACCTTCCCAAGCAGCACAGGCTTTTCCTGTTCATAATTTACTTGAAAAGCTCATTTATTCTGAGTGGGATCACCCAGAAAAACGTTTTTTTCCACCGAGAAAGTTTTCAACACTATCCGATGGAAGAAAAGTTTGTTAAAATGTGGGGAATACCGTCCATTGATGCCGCCATTTCCTCCGTAAATAATAATCTGACTTGTCCTGTAGACAATGCTCAGATGCTCAGGCATCCTGTAGATAAAAAGATGGAATCCCTATTGAAGGATGTTTTCTCCTTAGCAGGTTCAGTGGCTCAACCTGCAGTAGCAGCGATTGGAGTCTGTCAATACTTAAGAGACCATGTTAAACAGGTCATCAAAGTATTACCTGAACAGCAGGCCCAGGGGTTTGCTAACCTTCCAGCGGCCCTATGTTATGTGGTTGATGCCATTAGAGATTCTATCGTGCAAACCTCTCGTCTTTCACTGGGGTTGGTGCATATACGTAGAATCCTATGGTTGAAAAATTGGTCAACCGAAGCACCATGTAAGAAGCTGCTGGCTGGGTTTCCGTTTCGTGGTGCAAGGTTGTTTGGAGATGACTTGGATGACTATATCAAGAAAATCTCTGGTGGGAAAAGTACTCTCTTACCTGTCAAGAAGAGTAAGCGTCCCTCCTTCAAACGGACTCTTTCCCCAGCGCCAGGGGCTTCAGCCTCCAGGCAGTCTCGACGGTCTCTTCCATCTGGGTTCAGAAACAAGAGTAAACCCCAGGAACAAAAGAAATCCTGGGGGAAGAAGCCTACTAGGCAAAACACTAAGACCTCTTCATGAAGGGGCGCCCCCGCTTGATCGAGTGGAGGGAAGACTGCGACAGTTCTCAGAGCTCTGGCAGGAGGACTTCCAGGACAGATGGGTAATCTCCACAGTAACCTTAGGGTACAAGCTGGAGTTTCAGGAATTTCCCTCTCCTCAGTTCCTCAGATCAAGTGTCCCCAGAGACCCAGAGAAGAAGCAGTCGCTCCTTCTAGCGTTAGAGCGACTTTTGTCGCAGGAGGTCATTATGATGGTTCCCGCAAAGGACCAGGGATTGGGCTTCTTTTCCAACCTTTTCCTATTCCAAAAACCAAATGGGGACGTCAGACCCATTCTGGATTTAAGGGATCTGAACCGATTCCTAAGGATTCAGTCCTTCCGCATGGAATCAATCCGGACAGTAGTCTCTACCCTGCAGGGAGGAGAATTTCTGGCATCGATAGACATCAGAGATGCATATCCGCATGTGCCCATTTCTCCTGATCATCAGAAGTTTCTGCGCTTCGAGGTAGGAGGGCGCCATTTCCAGTTTGTGGCTCTGATTTTGGGATAGCCACTGCACCTCGGGTGTTCACAAAGATCTTGGCCCCTCCTCTGGCCAGACTAAGGGCTCAGGGTATAGCTGTCATAGCATACCTACACGACCTGCTATTGATAGACCGGTCGGTAGCCTCCTTGAACGGGAACTTGAGATCCACGGTCAAGTATCTGGAACACCTAGGTTGGATCCTCAGCCTAGAAAAATCTTTCCTAAAACCAGTAAGAAGACTGGAGTATTTAGGTCTGATCATAGATACAAGCCAGGAGAAAGTATTTCTACCTCAGGCAAAGATCACGGCTTTAAGGGAGCTGATTCTGGCAGTCAGGACCAAGAAGGGTCCTTCTGTCCGCCTTTGTATGAGGCTGCTAGGGAAGATGGTGTCTTCATTCGAAGCAGTTCCCTATGCTCAGTTTCATTCAAGAATGCTGCAACACAGTATTCTGTCAACCTGGAACAAGAAGGTTCAGGCATTAGACTTTCCGATGTACCTGTCTCATGCGGTGCGTCAGAGCCTCAATTGGTGGCTCATTCCCGAAAACCTGCAGAAGGGGAAATCCTTTCTGCCAATTATCTGGACGGTGGTAACAACAGATGCCAGTCTGTCAGGTTGGGGAGCAGTTCTGGAACAGTCTGCAGTTCAGGGGATATGGTCCAAGACAGAGAGGACCTTACCCATCAACATTCTGGAAATCCGGGCGGTATATCTAGCCCTAAAAGCCTGGACTCTCAGGTTACAGGGCTGCCCAGTCAGGATCCAGTCCGACAATGCCACAGCAGTGGCTTATGTCAATCATCAGGGAGGCACCCGGAGCCGAGCTGCTCAAAAGGAGGTGAACCAGATCTTGGTCTGGGCAGAGATGCATGTGCCATGCATATCGGCAGTTTTTATTCCAGGTATAGAGAACTGGCAGGCGGACTAAGTCGCCAGCAGTTACTCCCAGGGGAATGGTCTCTACACCCCGACGTCTTTTGGGCCATATGGCAAAAATGGGGGGTCCCAGATGTAGATCTCTTTGCATCCCGACTCAACAAAAAGTTAGACAGATTTGTGGCAAGGACGAGGGAACCTCTTGCATGCGGGACGGATGCGTTGGTGATTCCGTGGCATCAGTTCTCACTGATTTACGCATTCCCGCCTATTCTGCTACTGCCACGACTCCTTCGCAGGATCAGGCAGGAAAGGAAGTCGGTACGTCTGGTGGCCCCCGCTTGGCCCAGAAGGACTTGGTGTGCAGAAATAGTAAGGATGACAGTAGGTTCCCCGTGGACCCTACCGGTACGCCCAGACCTGTTATCTCAAGGTCCAGTGTTCCATCCTGCCTTACAAATGCTAAATTTGACGGTTTGGCTATTGAGACCCACGTTCTGAAGAGTCGTGGGCTCTCAGGTCCTGTCATATCTACCTTGATTAATGCAAGGAAGCCAGCTTCCAGGATGATCTATCATAGAGTCTGGAAAGCTTATGTATCCTGGTGTGAATCCAGAGGTTGGCATCCCAGGAAATATGTCATAAGTAGAATTCTTGATTTTCTACATTTAGGATTAGAGATGAAGCTGGCCTTGAGTACCATCAAGGGCCAGGTCTCGGCTTTATCAGTATTATTTCAAAGGCCACTTGCTTTGCATTCTTTGGTCCTAAACTTTATGCAGGGGGTGATGCTTCTTAATCCTCCGGTTAAGGCGCCCCTAAACCCCTGGGACTTGAACTTGGTCCTGGCTGTGTTACAGAAACAGCCTTTTGAACTAATAAGTCAGATTCCTTTGGTCTTGTTGAAAAGGAAGTTAATTTTTCTGGTGGCCATCTCTTCTGCTAGAAGAGTTTCAGAATTAGCAGCCCTTTTCTGTAAGGAGCCTTATTTGATTATACACAAGGATAGGAGTGGTACTGCGCCCTCATCCTAGTTTTTTACCGAAGGTGGTTTCTGATTTTCATTTAAACCAAGACATTGTTCTGCCTTCCTTTTTTCCAGATCCCTGTTCTCCGGAAGAGAGATCACTACATTCATTGGATGTAGTAAGAGCAGTCAAGGCCTATCTCGAGGCAACTGCTCAGATTCGCAAAACGGATGTTTTGTTCGTGCTGCCAGAGGGTCCCAATAGAGGACAGGCAGCGTCAAAAGCTACCATTTCTAAATGGATTCGACAATTGATCATTCAAGCTTACGGTTTGAAACAGAAGATTCCTCCATTTCAGATCAAGGCACATTCCACAAGGGCTATTGGTGCTTCTTGGGCAGTGCATCACCAGGCCTCGATGGCTCAGATCTGCAAGGCCGCAACATGGTCTTCAGTTCATACATTCACCAGATTCTATCAGGTGGATGTGAGAAGGCATGAGGATATCGCCTTTGGGCGTAGTGTGCTGTAGGCAGCGGTACAGGGTCCTCAGGTCTGATTGCACCCTACTTGGTCGTGGTTCCCCCCCCCTCAGGTAGCATTGCTCTGGGACATCCCATCAGTAATTACTGTGGCTCTGTGTCCCGTGATGTTCGAGAAAGAAAATAGGGTTTTTTAAAACAGCTTACCTTTAAAATCCTTTTCTTTCGAAGGACATCACGGGACACAGAGGTCCCGCCCCTCTTCTAATACAATATATTGCTTGGCTACAAAACTGAGGTAGGGGAGGGATTATATAGGGGGTTGAACTTTCTGATAGGGTGTGCCAGTGTCCAATCACCAGTGATACCCTATATAACCCATCAGTAATTACTGTGGCTCTGTGTTCCGTGATGTCCTTCGAAAGAAAAGGATTTTACAGGTAAGCCGTTTTAAAAAAATCCTATTTTTAGCACGGTATATTTAAAGCCCAACTCTGGCCCCTCCTAACCAAGCACAGGAAAGAAAACAACGGACTTTACTGGAACCAGAGAAACCACAACAAATTAAAAAAATCACAAAAAGCTTAGTTACATCATTTTAAATTATACACACAGAATAAAATACTATGCGATAACATATGCCTTGTGTGAGGTCACATTTTTCATGATTGCAACAAATGATATAGATATATCAAATGATGAATAGCTCCAAGCCTAACAATCCAAAAAGGTCAACGCGTTTCTCATAAATGCTTGCTCAGGACCTTTTACATGTATTCACAAGACAGTGATCCATCTAGAAAAATACACATTAGATATTTGTTTTTCAACTTACATATTCATATATACAAATAAGCTTATCTAGTAATAGATGATGGCAATTCGTGCTCACTTACATGTCACTTTATAGTAATTGTTTGGGGTGGCAATCAGGCAACACAACCTCAGATTGAATACAATCACAACCTTCTATCTCATCTGAAGCAGTTATAAGAAAGGCTACTTAATCTAATGAGGTGGCTAGAGGAAAGAACAACCCCTGCCATGTAAGTGTGTCAAATGGAATCATGTTGGCCAGTCACATGTATACGTCACACAGGCATTAAAGGAGAACTCCGGGATTTTCAAAAAACGCCCCATTAGCACACCCCCCCCCCCCCAACACAAAACACTAAACAGTTATTACATTTGTGAAATTTCTTACCGTTTAAGAGATATGACTAATTGAATTTTCAGGAAGTCAGCTTTGTGATTCAAAAAATGCATCATCTTTTCTGGCAGGGAGGATCTTTTAGAACAGCGATTGCATCATATCCTCTTCTCTCTCTCTAACTGTAATCAGACTACATTTCCCATGAATCCTTGGGATGGGAGTGAATGTGGGAGGTACACTAGGCTTGTAGATGTAAATGTGAACTCGCCCAATTCAACATAAATCACACCCCTCATTCTGCAGCCAGCAAGCCATAAATAACACACGGTATGATAGGTTACAGCTTTATAAATGCAAAGCATTTTATATAAATGCATATTAATATAATTTTATATTAATGCATTTAGTAAATACATTTAAATTAAATTATTAATTTTAATGTATTTAATATAAATGCAAATCAGTGCAGCTTATCAGTGTCCACCAGTGCCGAATGTCAGGGACCACCATTCCAGCATCTCAGGGACCACAAGTGCCGCTTCTCAGGGACCACCAGTGACGAATGTCAGGGACCACCAGTGCCGAATGTCAGGGACCACCATATCAGGGACCACCAGTGCCGAATGTCAGGGACCACCAGTGCCGAATGTCAGGGACCACCATGTCAGGGACCACCAGTGTCAAATGTCAGGGACCACCAGTGCCGAATGTCAGGGACCACCATGTCAGGGACCCCCAGTGCCACTTGTCAGGGACCACCAGTCCAGCATGTCAGTGACCACCATGTCAGGGACCACCAGTGCCGAATGTCAGGGACCACCAGTCAGGGACTACCAAGTAAGGGACCACCTGTGCCGCTTGTCAGGGACCACCATGTCAGGGACCAACAGTGCCGCTTGTCAGGGACCACCAGTGCCACTTGTCAGGGATCACCATGTCAGGGACCACCAGTGCCGCTTGTCAGGGACCACCATGTCAGGGTCCACCAGTGCCGCTTGCCAGGGACCAACATGTCAGGGACCACCAGTGCCGCTTGCCAGGGACCAACATGTCAGGGACCACCAGTGCCGCTTGTCAGGGACCACGTCAGGGGCCACCAGTGCCGCTTGTCAGGGACCACCATGTCAGGGACCACCAGTGCCGCTTGTCGTGGACCACCAGTGCTGCTTGTCATGGACCACCAGTGCTGCTTGTCGTGGACCACCAGTGCCGCTTGTCAGGGACCACCATGTCAGGGACCACCAGTGCCGCTTGTCAGGGACCACCATGTCAGAGACCACCAGTTCCGCTTGTCAGGGACCACAATGTCAGGGACCACCATGTCAGGGGCCACCAGTGCCGCTTGTCAGGGATCACTACATCAGGGACCACTAGTGCCGCTTGTCAGGGATCACCAGGTCAGGGACCACCAGTGCTGCTTGTCAGGGACCACCATGTCAGGGACCACCAGTGCCGCTTTTCAGAGACCACCATGTCAGGGACCACCAGTGCCGCTTGTCAGGGATCACCATGTCAGGGACCACCAGTGCTGCTTGTCAGTGACCACCATGTCAGGGACCACCAGTGCCGCTTGTCAGGGACCACCATGTCAGGAACCACCATTGTAAAGCTGGAATTATCAGAAATCACTTGTATGACACAGTGGGGATCCCCAGCTGTGTCAGGTGTTGTATGTGAGAAGACCGATCGCTGATGCCCCGCCCCGGGACATCAGCAATCTAATATAACAATACCTGACACCAAGAGAGATCCCCACTGTGTCCTACAAGTAATTACTGATGATAATCCTCGCTCTGCTTGGAGAAAGCAGGCGGGTGCGGCGGGGGGGACAGAGTGGAGGGGCGGTATCTGGCAGGAGCAGAGGAGGGGGAGGGAGGAGAGAGGAGAGGGAGGACACCTCCTCTATGGGTGGCACAGACCGGGGGGCTGTGAGACCCCCTCTGCCCACAACATGTCTGCTTCCTCCCTGCTCGTTTTCAGAAGACTACAAGAGGCATGTCAGACCGCTGGCTAAGCTGAGGAGAGGGATAGCAGCCGGCGGTCTTACAAACAGGAAGTCAGCAGGCAATAACGGTTTTTAAGCAAGTTCAGCAGCCTATTACAGAGGAACTACCAAGCTCAGAAGAACATGGATGGCAAAGTGGGTGAAGGTAGGGGATCAACAACAAGGACATGGAAAAGAAAATTTGGCCGGAGTTCTGCTTTAATAGCGGTGGAGCTACATATTGCTAAGGACTTACCTATGCAAGAGTGCATCTGTCTCAGGATATAGTAAGGATTCATGAGTGCAACTGACACATATAGGTGTTCCCTTAAAGAGTCATCCAAAGAGCAAAGGGGATAAACAAGTAAGTTCAATGAACATATAAGTCTGAACAGAGACTGAACAGATCACAGCCAATAATTTAACAATACAGGTAAGTACTGATCCCGGGGCTCACCAAAGGGGGCCAACTGAAATGCATATGATTTTGAAATATTGGTACGGGACTTCTACCAATGGAAATCATCCACTGACCACCTATAGGTAAAGGTCAATACAGGTAATCAATAAATCCAATGGAGTATACTTAAGACCATAAAAAGATATGTTAGGTAACATACATTTTTATAAATGGGCCATACCTGGACTCAAATGGGGCCTCAGGATGTCCACAAATAAAGAAAGGAAGGGATCATCCACCAAGGAAACTCGAACATAAATAAAAAATATACAGGGCAGCGATTACTCTCATGCCATATCTCCCTGTTATTAGCAAGACGATCAATCACAAAATGTCCACAAAAAAAAAATATGTAAAAGGCTTTCTATGAGAGAGCAGCCCCCCACGTGCCAAGCTCAATATTAGGTCCTCCAGAAGGCAAACACTAGGCCCATAGATTAGGGAGCCACACAGCACCCATTATCCACAAGAGACCAGCCATAGCCACCAAAGGATTATTCCCCACTCACCTGTACACAGGTGGTGAAGAAGAGTTACTGTGAGCGACAGCTCTAATGGTGAGCACTGCACCCTGAGCTACTTTTTTTTCATCACTACACGGGGGCCTATTTTAAAAGTTGGGCTTGAATGAGGAATTATAACTAAAAAAAAGGCAAAAAGGTTGTCAGTCATACAGTAGTAATATAAACAAAGCGGAGTGACGGCATTAAAAAAAAAAAAAAAAAAATCTGCTCTCTATCTATCTATCTATCTATCTATCTATATCTATATCTATATATCTATATCTATATCTATATATATATATATATATATATATATACACACACACACACACACACGGGTAAAAAAGTATTTAGTCAGCCACCAATTGTGCAAGTTCTCCCACTTAAAAAGATGAGAGAGGCCTGTAATTGTCATCATAGGTATACCTCAATAAGTATTTGGTCACCTAAAACAAGCAAGATTTCTGTCTCTCACATACCTGTATCTTCTTCTTTAAGAGGCTCCTCTGTCCTCCACTCATTACCTGTATTAACCACTTAACAACCGGCCCATAGCCAAATGAAGGCTACAGGGCGGTTGCTTAACTCTGGGAGGGCGTCCAGGGACGTCCTCCCAGAATTCCGCTCTCACGCGCCCCCTAGGGCACGCACTCGAGAGCATCCATGACCGCCGGGTCCTCTCGGATCTCGGTAAATGGCTGCTGATCGCGGCCGTTCACCATGTGATCGCTCCGTCAAATGACGGAGCGATCACATGTAAACAAACCGGCGTCATGTCATGAGGTTCCTCTCCTCCCCTCCTGTGTACCGATCGGTACACTGTGAGCGGAGAGGGGGATGGATGGATGGTAGCAGCGCTGTGGGCTGCATCTGTAGTGCCCACAGCGCTGCACAGAGACATCCAGCCATCCATCCATGCTCAGCCATCCCTCACTACTCTGCAATGCCCTGCCATGCCCCGCAATACTCTGCCATGCCCCGCAATACTCTGCCATGCCCCGCAATACTCTGCTCAGCCATGCTCAGCCATACTCAGCCATACTCAGCCTCTGTATGTGGCCAGGCTGTGGAAGTCTCCCACATGTGGTATCGCCGTACTCAGGAGGAGTAGGAGAATATATTTTGGGGTGTCATTTTTGGTATGTACATGTTATGTGGTAGAAATATTGTATAAATGGACAACTTTGTGTTAAAAAAAAAAAAAGCATTTTAACCACTTCCCGCCTGCCGTCATACGACGTCCTTGACTTTGTGCGGGGATATCTGAATGATGGGTGCAGCTACAGGCATCATTCAGATATTAGCTTCTTCAGCCAGCGATTCCCTATACCATAAGAACGATCATAGCGGCTGTTACACTGCTTGATAATTCTTACGGGAGGCGAGAGGGGATGTCCCCCCCTCCCGCCACCCTCCGGTGCTTCTACCGACTCACCGCTACGATCGACGCCAGGATCGTTTTTTTTTTTTTTTTTTTTAATTCAGGCACAGCCTAGAGGTGAGATGTAAGGTCTTATTGACCCCATATCTCACTGTAAAAAGGACCTGTCATGCCATATTCCTATTACAAGGGATGTTTACATTCCTTGTAATAGGAATAAAAGTGATCAAAAACATTTTTTTTGGGGAAAAAAGTGTCAAACTAAAATAAATAAAGTAAAATGAACAAAAAAAAAAAAAAAAATTTAAAGCGCCCCTGTCCGCGTGCTCGCATGCAGAAGCGAACGCATACGTAAGTCCCGCCCACATATGAAAACGGTGTTCAAACCACACGTGAGGTATCGAAGCGATCGGTAGAACGAGAGCAATAATTTTGGCCCTAGACCTCCTCTGTAACTCAAAATTTGTAACCAGTAAAAAATTTTAAAGCGTCGCCTATGGGGATTTTTAAGTAGCAAAGTTTGGCGCCATTCCACAAGCGTGTGCAATTTTGAAAGGTGACATGTTAGGTATCAATTTACTCGGCGTAACTTCATCTTTCATATTATGCAAAAATATTGGGCTAACCTTGCTGTTTTGGTTTTTTTTAAAGCACAAAAGTTTTTTCCCAAAAAAAAACGCGTTCGAAAAATTACTGCGCAAATATCGTGCAAGATAAAAAGTTGCAATGACCGCTATTATATTCTTTAGCGTCTTTGCTAAAAAAACATATATAATGTTTTGGGGTTCTATGTAATTTTCTATTTAATAAATGATGATTTTTACATGTAGGAGAGAAATGTCAGAATTGGCCTGGGTGCTCCAGAACGCCTGAAGGTGCTCCCTGCATGTTGGGCCTCTGTATGTGGCCACGCTGTGTAAGAGTCTCACACATGTGGTATCGCCATACTCAGGAGTAATAGCAGAATGTGTTTTGGGGTGTAATTTGTGGTATGCATATGCTGTGTGTGAGAAATAACCTGCTAATATGACAATTTTGTGAAAAAAAAAAAAAAAAAAAAAAAACTTGATTTTGCAAAGAATTGTGGGAAAAAATGACAACTTCAAAAGACTCACCATGCAGATTTCTAAATACCTTGGAATGTCTTCTTTCCAAAAATATGGTCATTTGGGGGGTATTTGTACTTTTCTGGCATGTTAGGGTCTCAAGAAATGAGATAGGCCGTCAGTAATTCAGGTGTGATCAATTTTCAGATATTGGCACCATAGCTTTTGGACTCTATAACTTTCACAAAGACCAAATAATATCCACCGATTGGGGTTATTTTTACCAAAGATATGTAGCGGTATAAATTTTGGCCAAAATATATGAAGAAAAATTACTAATTTGCAAAATTTTATAACAGAAACGAAGAAAAATGCATTTTTTTTACAGATTTTTTGGTCTTTTTTCTTTTATAGCGCAAAAAATAAAGAACCCAGCGGTGATTAAATACCACCAAAAGAAAGCTCTATTTGTGTGAAAAAAGGACAAATTTTCACATAGATACAGTGTTGCATGACTGAGTAATTGTCATTCAAAATGTGAGAGCACCAAAAGCTGAAAATTGGTCTGGTTATTAAGGGGGTTTAAGTGCCCAGTGGTCAAGTGGTTAATGGCACCTGTTTGAACTTGTTATCAGTATAAAAGACACCTGTCCACAACCTCAAACAGTCACACTCCAAACTCCACTATGGTGAAGACCAAAGAGCTGTCGATGGACACCAGAAACAAAATTGTAGACCTGCACCAGGCTGGGAAGACTGAATCTGCAATAGGCAAGCAGCTTGGTGTGAAGAAATCAACTGTGGGAGCAATAACCACTGATAATCTCCCTTGATCTGGGAGAACTTGCACAATTGGTGACTGACTAAATACTTTTTGCCCCACTGTATAATTATATATTACACATATACATATACACACACACACACACACACATCCAAATCAGAGGAAGGGTTTAGGGATTACAGTTTGTAAGAATAGCCATCCCTCTTTTTTAAAGGGATCAAATGTAATTGGACAATTGAATCAAAAGATTCATGGCCAGATGTGGGCTACTCCTCTTTTTTTTCATCAATTATGCAGGTAGAAGGTCTGGAGTTGATTCTAAGGCCCCTTTCACACTGGGGCGGTAGGGGGTGTCGGCGGTAAAACAGCGCTATTTTTAGCGCTGTTTTACCGCGGTATACGGCCGCTAGCGGTGCGGTTTTAACCCCCCGCTGGCAGCCGAAAAAGGGTTAAAACCCCTCGTATAGCGCGGTTATAGCCGCGGTATTACCACGCTGTCCCATTGATTTCAATGGGCAGGAGTGGTTTAGGAACGGTGAATACACCGCTCCTTCACCGCTCCAAAGATGCGGCTCGCAGGAGATTTTTTCTTCTCCTGCCAGCGCACCGCTTCAGTGTGAAAGTCCTCGAGCTTTCACACTGAACAAACAGCGGAGGCTGTTTAGGGGCGGTTTGCAGGCGCTATTCTTAGCGCAATAACGCCTGCAAACCGCCCCAGTGTGAAAGGGGCCTAAGTGTGGTATTTATATTTAGAATCTATTGCTGTGAACCTACATCATGTGTTCAAAGCAGCTGTCCATGCAAGTGAAACAGGCCATTGTAAGGCTTCAAAAACTAAACAAATTCATCAGAGAGATAGCAGCAACATTAGGAGTGGCCAAATCAACAGTTTGGTACATTCTGTGTAAAGAAGAATGCACTAGTGAGCTCAGGATCATAAAAAAGGTCTGGACGTCCACATAAGACAACAGCGGTGGATGTTCGCAGGATCCTTTCTATGGTAAAGAAAAACCCATACACAACAGCCAGACAAGTGAAGGACACTCTCCAGGTGATGGGCGTATCTTTGTCAAAGTCTACAATCAAGAGAAGACTTAATGGGAGCAAATACAGAGGGTTTAGCACAAGGTGCAAACCATTCATAAGTCGGAAGAATAGAAAAGCCAGATTAGACTTTGCCAAAAAACATCTAAAAATGCCAGACCAGTTCTGGAAAAGCATTCTTTGGACGGATGAAACTAAGATTCATCTGTACCAGAATGACAGGAAGGAAAAAAAAAAAAAAAAAAGTGTGGATAAGGCTTGAAACAGCTCATGATCCAAAGCACACAACATCATCTGTAAAACTTGGTGAAGGGAGTGTGATGGCATGGGCATGAATGGCTTCCAGTGACACTGGGTCATTGGTGTTTATTGATGATGTAACAGAAGACAGAGGCAGCTAGATGAATTCTGCAGTCTTTAGAGATATACTGTCAGCACAGATTCAGCCAAATTCAGCAAAGTTGATTGGACGGTGGTTCATAGTAGGGCTGGGGAAAAAAAAAAATCGATTTAAATCTTGAATCGAGTTGAAAGGTCAAATCGATTCAAAATTTAAGCAAATCGATTTTTTTTTTTCACCACGCCGGTCCTGAGGAGCTGCAGGCAGGAGTTTTTAGGCGAGGCCACGGCTTTGGCTTAGTTTGCGGTGTCCAAAAAAATAAATAAAAATAACTCGATTTGATTGGTGAATCGAGTTTAAAAAAAAAAAAATCGCAGATTTTTTTTTTTAGAAAATCGCCCAACCCTAGTTCATAGTACAGATGGACAATGATCCAAAACACACTGCAAAAGCAACCCAGGAGCTTTTGAAGTAAAATAAGTGCAATATTCCGCAATGGCTAATATATATATATATATATATATATTATACACACACACAATTATTTCTTTTCAAGTATAGATATCTCATTATTCCAGGTGTAACTTCATTGGGTTTACTGAAGGTAAATATTAATGGTGTGCAGTAACCATAAAAGCCAATCACATACCAGCTTTCATCGGTCCAGGATATCTAGAAAATTGTAAAATAATCTCTGATAAACAACAGTGGATTACTGCATTCTGACCTTTAAAAACTTAAATGTTTCCCTCCTACAATACAAAACAGCAAATGCTTGGGTTTTGCGACGAGGGTGTAATCTATATGCTGTTAGTAACATTACCTTAAGCAGGTGACACTGATCACGATACTTTACCCCTTAATGACCCTGCACAATAATGTAAAATGCATGTGCATGTATATTTAAAGTAAACCTTGTACTAGTTAAAGGACTAGGTTTACTGTAAAGCCGATGCCAGGAAGTAGCTGTACTTACCTTCCATGCAATCCTTTGCCACATTAATCCAACCTAAACTGGAGCTGAAGGTCTCTTTAAAATGGTACTAAACTCTAAAGTGGTTTTATGAGTATGTACTGTGAATATCTCCTAATCTTGCGTTGTTTAGAAGATAATCACATTGGCTCCAGCTAATGACGTCACTGCGCATATGCAGTTCACTTTGCATTCAGGGCATACTGAGCCCCATGTGAATACATCACTCCTGCACATCATTGGAATCACTATTGTGGCACAGCACTCTCTTTAAGACACGCCATTCAAACAGTCATAGAGCGCAAAACCAGAGGGAAGACCAGGCAAAATTTCAAGCGCCGGGAGCAGTGACAACTCAGAGCTGGAGGTTTCTGTTTTAATGGTAGGTGTGTCATTATGTGCTAGTATGCATACTAGCACATTATAGCACAAACCTGTAGGTGACCCATTTAAAAAAAAATGTTTGCAGAGCTTACTACGGTTTTAAAAAATTCGCAAAGCTGCATGACTTGGTAAAAGCTTTGGAAATGCTTTCTTAAGCTTTTCTATGCATACTGCTAATAAACAAGCTGAAATCTGTGTATACAAGGCCTTAAAGTATATGTAAACACTATCAATTAACCTCTCTTATTTAATTCTCTTTTATGCGGGTAAATAATTCATTAAAAGTGTTTTGTTAAATTTGTTCTCTGGAAAAAAAAGATCAGTTGATCCCACCAGAAAACCAGTGAGCTTGTAACTTCCTATGCTCTCTGACTGTGCTGTTATTAGTTAAAGTGGAGCTCCACCCTGAAGGGGAAGTTCCGCTTTGAGCACTCCCCCCCCACATTTTTTTTTTGGGGGGGGGGGGGGGAGCGGCTACCTAGCTTTGACAGGTACCCGCTCCCACCTCCGTTCCTCTGCAGTCCTCTCTCTCTCCCTCCCTGCCAGACTGCCCGACAATTCAGCAGCCACAGCACGACAGTACGCACCCAGCTGTAAAGCACAAGCTGTCACAGCCGGATGCCCACAGTTGAAATGCCGGCGCCGTGGAGAGGGGAGGGAGAGAAGCAACAGTTCGGATGACCACATCGCTGGATCCTGGGACAGGTGAGTGTGTGTTTATTAAAAGTCAGCAGCCACACTTTTTGTAGCTGCTGACTTTTAATAAACACAAAAACGACTGGAGCTCCGCTTTAAGCATTGTTTGCAGAGTGAGGTGTGTTCTGTTTTGTTTCAGCAGAAACGTAGCCATATTGTGCTTGTATGGACAGTATATTAGCACATTATGGCGGACTTACCTGGCATGTGATTCCCTCCAGAGCTGCATTGTAACCACCATCTTCTCCTGGATTTTATTCCAGATTCAGACTCTTTGGTCACTTGGTTGGTGAGCCTGCGATGACGTTACTCCTGTGCGCGCACATGGGAATCACATGATCGAGCGGTGCTGTAAATGTATGCTGAGCTGTGCATACTTGGCTCAGTGCACATGACAGCTGACAGGCAGGTAGAAGGGTTTATGACAGAAAAGACCAATAGAGTTTTTTTTGTTGATTTACATTCTACTTTAATACAGTGTTGCATTTCCATAAATATAGTGTGATGAGTGAGTGTTGTCACCCTAGGAAAGCGAGTTTGTTAGTGGGAGGCTAACCATTAAAATAAAGGGAGATTAAAGAAAGCTTGAAAACAAGAAAACAAATGCAGTCACCACATCTAAGGAATTATTCTTGGGTTTAGATACACCTTGAAGCACCTTTCACAGTTTCAGGATATTTACGCACATCGTTAACCACTTCCCGCCTGCCATATAGCAGAACAACTACCAGAAAGTGGTTTCATTATCCTGATATCCAGCAGGACAGGCCATCGGGGCGCGCAGCGTGGCGATCGGTGGTGTGGTGTGTCAGTCTGACACATCGCATCTCCGATCGAGGTAAAGAGCCTCTGACGGAGGCTCTTTACCACGTGATCAGCTGTGTCCAATCACAGCTGATCACTGTGTAAACAGGAAAAGCTGTGTATTGGCATTTCCTCCACTCGCGCTGACAAACGCGAGTAGAGGAGAGCCGATTGGCTGATCTCCTGACAGGGGGGGTCTGCACCGATTATCAGTGCAGCCCCCCAGGATGCCCACCAGGGATGCTGACCCATGGCCACCAGGTTTGCCCACTAGAGCCTACCAGGGATGGCAACCGTTGCCTTTAGGGATGCCACTCTGTGCCCATCAGTGATGCCTGCCAGCACCTCTGATAAGTGCTGCCTATCAGTGCCCACCAGTGCCGCCTTTACGAGCCCACCAGTGCCACCTATCAGTGTCCATCAGTGCTGCCTATCAGTGCCATCTATAAGTGCCCATTAGTGCCTATCAGTGCTGCATCATCAGTGCCTGTCAGTGAAGGAGAAAACTTACTTATTTACAAAGTTTTGTAACAGAAAGGAAAAAAAAACTTTTCCGTAATTTTTTTTTTTTTGTTATCGCAGGAGGAGGAGGTGATCAAATACCACAAAAAGAAAGCGCTATTTGTGGGGAAAAAAATTATAAAAACCTTGTTTGGGTACAGCATTGCATAACCGCGCAATTGTCACTCAAAATGTGATGGCGCTGAAAGCTGGCCTGGGCAGGAAGATGTATAAGTGCCCTGTATTGAAGTGATTAAGCACATACAGTGCCTTGAAAAAGTATTCATACCCCTTGAAATTTTCCACATTTTGTCATGTTACAACCAAAAACGTAAAATGTATTTTATAGGGATTTTATGATAGACCAAAACAAAGTGGCACATAATTGTGAAGTGGAAGGAAAATGATAAATGTTTTACAAATAAATATGTGAAAAGTGTGGCGTGCATTTATATTCAGCCCCCCTGAGTCATTACTTTGTAGAACCACCTTTCACTACAATTACAGCTGCAAGTCTTTTTGGGGATGTCTCTACCAGCTTTGCACATCTAGAAAGTGAAAGTTTGCCCATTCTTCTTTGCAAAATAGCTCAAGCTCTGTCAGATTGGATGGAAAGCGTCTGTGAACTGCAATTTTCAAGTCTTGCCACAGATTCTCAATTGAATTTAGGTCTGGACTTTGACTGGGCCATTCTAACATATGAATATGCTTTGATCTAAAACGATTCTGTTGTAGCTCTGGCTGTATGTTTAGGGTTGATGTCCTGCTGGAAGGTAAACCTCTGCCCCAGTCTCAAGTCTTTTGTAGACATCACTCTAATGCCCTGTACACACGATCGGACATTCCGACAACAAAATCCATGGATTTTTTCCGACGGATGTTGGCTCAAACTTGTCTTGCATACACACGGTCGCACAAAGTTGACCGAAAATCCGATCATTCTGAACACGGTGACGTAAAACACGTACGTCGGGACTATAAACGGGGCAGTAGCCAATAGCTTTCGTCTCTTAATTTATTCTGAGCATGCGTGGCACTTTGTGCGTCGGATTTGTGTACACACGATAGAAATTTAACCGATCGGATTTTGTTGTCGGAAAATTTTATAGCCTGCTCTCAAACTTTGTGTGTCAGAAATTCCGACGGAAAAAGTCCGTTGGAGCCCACACACGATCGGAATTTCCGACAACACAATCCAATCGCACTTTTTCCGTCGGAAAATCCAATCATGTGTACAGGGCATAACAGGTTTTGTACTGGCTCCATCCATCTTCCCATTAACTCTGACCAGCTTCCCTGTCCCTGCTGAAGAAAAGCATCCCCACCATGTTTCACGGTGGAGATGGTGTGTTTAGGGTGATGTGCAATGTTAGTTTTCTGCCACACATAGCGTTTTGCTTTTAGGCCAAAAAGTTCAATTTTGGTCTCATCTGACCAGAGCACCTTCTTCCGC
The DNA here is from genome assembly GCA_037952925.1 of Lithobates clamitans. NCBI lineage: Eukaryota > Metazoa > Chordata > Amphibia > Anura > Ranidae > Lithobates > Lithobates clamitans. The sequence continues at coordinate 246,182 of JBBGZY010001026.1, read as the reverse complement.
TTGTTTGCCATGTCCCCCACATGGCTTCTTGCTAACTACAAACGGGACTTCTTTTGGCTTTATTTTAACAATGGCCTTTTTCTTACTACTCCTCCCTAAAGACCAGATTTGTTGAGTGCGCAACTAATAGTTGTCCTGTGGACAGATTCTCCCACCTGAGCTGTGGATCTCTGCAGCTCCTCCAGAGTTACCATGGTCCTCTTGGCTGCTTCGCTGATGAATACTCTCCTTGCCCGGCCTGTCAGTTTAGGTGGACGGCCATGTCTTGGTAGGTTTGGAATTGTGCCATACTTTTTCCATTTTCTGATGATGGATTGAACAGTGCTTTGTGAGACGGTCAAACCTTGGGATATTTTTTTTATAACCTAACCCTGCTTGAAACTTCTCCACAACTTTATCTCTGACCTGTCTGGTTTGTTCCTTGTCCTTCCTGATGTTGGTTTTTCACTAAGGTTCTCTAACAAACCTCTGAGGGCTTCACAGAACAGCTGTATTTATACTGAGATTAAAATTACACACAGGTGGACTCAATTTCCTTATTAGGTGACTTCTTAAGACAATTGGTTCCACTATATTTTAAATAGGGGTATCAGAGTATAGAGGGACGAATACAAATACACACCACACTTTTCACATATTTATTTGTAAAAAATTTGGAAAACCATTTATCATTTCCCTTCTACTTCACAATTATGTGCCACTTTGTGTTGGTCTATCACATAAAATCCCAATAAAATATATTTACAATTTTGGTTGTAACATGACAAAACGTGGAAAATGTCAAGGGGTGTAAACACTTTTTCAAGGCACTGTATAATTGGTATTGATGGGGGCCATTGGTGCCAATAAGGAAACACTGGTGTTGCTGGGAAGACCTCTATATTTGTGTGCCAGAAAGGAGACATTAGTGCCCAGTGGCATAGAAATTGATATCAGTGGGGAACCATTGGTGCCAGGAAAGAGACATTTGTGTTAGTGGGGGAGACAATGTTATCAGTTGGGGGGGCTTGCTGCCAGAAAAGAAAACAGCATTGGTGGGAGCGATTGGGGTCAGGAAGGAGACACTGGTATTAGTGGGGGGCCATTGCTGCTAGGATGAAGACATTAGTGTTGGTGGGGGACACTGGTGCCAGAAAGGAGTTATTGCTGTTGGTGGGGGGGGGGGGGGAATATTAGAATGGTGGGCCATTAGTGCCAAGAAGGAGACATTGGCACTGGTGTGGGAGAGAACTGGTGCCAGAGAGAAGACCCTGGCATCAGTGGGGGGCCAATGTTGCCAGGAAGGATACATAGGTATCGTTGAGGGGCCATTGAAACCAGGAAGGAGACATTGGTGTCCTTGGGGGGTCAATCATTTCAGAAAGACAATGGTGTTGGTGAGGGAGACACTGGTAACAGTGGGGGGGCCTTTGCTGCCAGGAAGTTGGTGGGGGCCATTAGTGGCAGAAAGGGGTCACTGGTGTTGGTGGGGTGACAAGTGATACAGTGGTGGGCCGTGGGTGCCAAGAAGGAGAAACAGGCATTAGTGAGGGCCATTGGTGCTAGGAATGACACATTAATACATTGGTATTGGTAAGGAAGGAGACAATGGTATCAGTGGGGCCAATGGTGCCAGGAAGAATCCAATGGTATTTGTGAGAGGACAATGATATAGATGGAGGAGACAATGGTTTTGGTGTGAGGGGACACTGATTTTAGAAAGGAGACATTAGTGTTGGTGGGGGTGATATTTGTATGACAGTGGGCCTGTCGCCAAAATGGAGACACTGGTGTCAGCAGGGGGCCAATGTTGCCAGGAAGAATCCATTAGTATCGGCATGGGGCCAATGATGCAAGGAAGGAGACATTGGTGAGGGGCAATGAAGAGACATTAGCAACTTCTGGAGAAACATTGGTATTGGGGTGTGTGTGTGTGTGTGTGTGTGGGGGGGGGGGGGGCAATGGTGCCCGGAAGGAGCCACTTGTATTAGTGAGGGGCCAATGATGTTGATGGGGGAAGGCATTAGTATTGGTGGGATCTACTGGAGCCAGGAAGGAGTCATTGGTGTTGGTGGGATACATTCATATGATAGTGGGCCATTGGTGCCAAAAAGTTGACACTGGTGTCAATGGGGGGGCGGGGGGGGGGGCGCAATGTTGCCAGGAAGGATCTATTGGTGAGGGGCCAATGATGCCAGGAAGGAGCTATTGGTATCGGTGAGGGGGCAATGATGCCAGAAAGGATCCATTGGTATTGGTGAGGGGCCAATGATGCCAGGAAGGAGACATTTGTATTGGTGAGGGGCCAATGATGCCAGGAAGGATCCATTGATATTGGTGAGGGGTCAATGATGCTAGAAGGGAGACTTTAGTTTTGGTAAAGGGCCAATGATGCCAGGAAGGATACATTGATATTGGTGAGGGGCCCAAATGCCAGGCATGAGACTTTAGTATTAGTGAGGGGCCAATGATGCCAGGAAGGATCCATTGGTATTGGTGAGGGGCCAGTGATGCCAGGAAGGAGACATTGGTATTGGTGAGGGGCCAGTGATGCCAGGAAGGAGACATTGGTATTGGTGAGGAACCAGTGATGCCAGGAAGGAGACATTGGTATTGGTGAGGGGCAAATGATGCCAGGAAGGAGACTGGTATTGGTGAGGGGCCAGTGATGCCAGGAAGGAGGTATTGGTGAGGGGCCACTGATGCCAGGAAGGAGACATTGGCATTGGTGAGGGGCCACTGATGCCAGGAAGGAGACATTGGTATTGGTGAGGGGCCAATGATGCCAGGAAAGAGACATTAGTACTGGCGAGGGGCCAATGGTGCCAGGAAGGGGGCATTTGTATTGGTGAGGGGCCAATTATGCCAGGAATCAGATATTAGTATTGGTGAGGGGTCAATGATGCCAGGAAGGATCCATTGGTTTTGGCGAGGGGCCAATGCTGTTAGCAAACGACTTACCTGATCGACTCTGCAGCTGCTGTGGGATCAGAGGTGACTCTGCCCGACAACCCACCGAGAGGAATATCGGAATGGGGCTATGTTTAGCTTTTGAAATACTTCTGTAATTGGCGTTCACCTTTCACTATTGAATGTAGACAACAAAAGTTTATTACATCTTATAAAAAATCCTGTCTGCAGTAACAATGCCATTTTTGGTGAGACACAACTTTCAAATAAAGGGCTGCGAGCTTCGAAAATATGGCGGATACGGACTTTCCATTGAACTCAATTGCTATGTAGTGTGTGAGTATGCGCAATACGGAAACAATGACCGTGCTTCCAGCCAATGATTACAATGAATAGGATGGAGGCTTACTAGCAGGTTAGGGTGGGTTTTCTTTTGAATGATCATGTTAGTTAAAGCCGTAGCCTTGTTTATGTATGCTCAGGATAGGTGGAGCAGTGCAGCAGTTTTCAGGTTGAGTTGAGGGATCGTGCGCAAGCGCAGACAGGGAGTCTGTGAGTATAAAGAGGGATAGATTTGGTTGTAGTTTATTTAGTAAGTTCCCTTCACTTCCGGAACAGACATGGATCTCAGCACTGTGCTGGTGAAAGTCAGCACCGGGAACCACGAACAGACGGCAGCAGCCTTGAAGGCGTACAATGAGCAGGTAATGTCCCCCCTGTGTTACTGGCTGCACCACTGTGTGGTCCCCCTCCTTCATTACCGGCTGTAACACTGTGTGGTTCCCCCCTCCTCCATTACTGGTTGCACCGCTGTGTGGTCCCCCTCCTCCGTTACTGGCTGCACCGCTGTGTGGTCCCCCCCCCCCTCTGTTACTGGCTGCACCGCTGTGTGGTCCCCCCCCTCCTCCGTTACTGGCTGCACCGCTGTGTGGTCCCCCCCTCCTCCGTTACTGGCTGCACCGCTGTGTGGTCCCCCCCCCTCCTCCGTTACTGGCTGCACCGCTGTGTGGTCCCCCCTCCGTTACTGGCTGCACCGCTGTGTGGTCCCCCCCTCCGTTACTGGCTGCACCGCTGTGTGGTCCCCCCCTCCTCCGTTACTGGCTGCACCGCTGTGTGGTCCCCCTCCTCCGTTACTGGCTGCACCGCTGTGTGGTCCCCCCCCCTCCTCCGTTACTGGCTGCACCGCTGTGTGGTGTCCCCCCCCCCCCTCCTCCGTTACTGGCTGCACCGCTGTGTGGTCCCCCCCCTCCTCCGTTACTGGCTGCACCGCTGTGTGGTCCCTCCCTCCTCCGTTACTGGCTGCACCGCTGTGTGGTCCCCCCCCTCCTCCGTTACTGGCTGCACCGCTGTGTGGTCCCTCCCTCCTCCGTTACTGGCTGCACCGCTGTGTGGTCCCTCCCTCCTCCGTTACTGGCTGCACCGCTGTGTGGTCCCTCCCTCCTCCGTTACTGGCTGCACCGCTGTGTGGTCCCTCCCTCCTCCGTTACTGGCTGCACCGCTGTGTGGTCCCTCCCTCCTCCGTTACTGGCTGCACCGCTGTGTGGTCCCTCCCTCCTCCGTTACTGGCTGCACCGCTGTGTGGTCCCCCCCCTCCTCCGTTACTAGGCTGCACCGCTGTGTGGTCCTCTGTTACTAGGCTGCACCGCTGTGTGGTTCCCCCCCCTCCTCCGTTACTAGGCTGCACCGCTGTGTGGCCCCCCCTCCTCCGTTACTGGCTGCACCGCTGTGTGGTCCTCTGTTACTAGGCTGCACTGCTGTGTGGTCCTCCGTTACTAGGCTGCACTGCTGTGTGGTCCTCCGTTACTAGGCTGCACCGCTGTGTGGTCCTCCGTTACTAGGCTGCACCGCTGTGTGGTCCTCCGTTACTAGGCTGCACCGCTGTGTGGTCCTCCGTTACTAGGCTGCACCGCTGTGTGGTCCTCCGTTACTAGGCTGCACCGCTGTGTGGTCCTCCGTTACTAGGCTGCACCGCTGTGTGGTCCTCCGTTACTAGGCTGCACCGCTGTGTGGTCCCCCCCCCTCCTCATGTTACTGGCTGCACCGCCGTGTGGTGGTCCCCCTTCCCTCCTCCGTCACCGGCTGCACCGCCGATCTGGTCAGCAACACCACCGCAGGAGGTGTTGCTGGCCAGATTTGCAGGTGAAATTGGGGTGGAGGCCTAAAAAGTACCTCTAAGGCTTCATGCACAGTTGGCCATTTACTGCGGCTGGCTTTCAAAACTTTCCTATCCTGAATACGATTCTTCTTTTTTCAGAGGTTTGGGGTGAACAGCAGCAGCTCCTAAACTCTGCTAAAAGCCTGTGCAAGTTGATACATAGGCTTTTATCAAGTTGAGTTTAGGAACTTTGGCAAAAATATATGCCAAAAGCTCCTAAACTTGAGTTGGTGTACCTGAAGCCTAATGATGAGCTGCTGTATAAAATTTCTGGGGTTTAATGCTGCTTGTTGTGTGCAGCCTATTGCATTAGGATGTGCACCCTGAAGTGTGTGTATCCCTTTCATGACTAAGCCTATTTTTGAAAGTTGGTGTTTAAAATCCGTATATATATATATATATATATATATATATATATATATATATATATATATATATATTTTGCAGAGAATAAAATGGAGATTGTTACAATATTTTATATCACATGCTATTTGTGCAGCGGTGTTTTAAATGCAAATTTTTGGGATAAGGGACACTTTCAGGAATTTTAAAAAATCCAAACAGTAAAGTTACCCCAATATTTTTTTTTTTTTTTTTTTTTTTGTATAATGTAAAAAGATGTTACGCCGAGTAAATGGATACCAAATATGTCATATAATTGCACGCACTTGTGGAATGGTGACAAACTACGGTACCATAGGCGACGCTTTAAATTTTTTTTTTTTTTTTTTTTATATATATTTATAAATTTAAAAAAAAAAAAAAAAAAAAACTCTTGTGATAGATAGATATATATCTATTATATTTTCTGTCACAAGGAATGTAAACATCCCTTGTGACAGTAATAGGTGGTGACAGGTACTCTTTATGGAGGGATCGGGGGTCTAAAAGACATAAGATATGCTTGCAGCACTCCATGACACAGTCCCATATTTCTAAAAGACCCCCGACCCCTTCTTTGCACTTCAAAGTATTCAGATCACCGAAAATGGCAAACCTGAATATTTTTTTTTTTTTTTTTTTTTACCGCTGCCATTAGCAGCCGAGTAAATGGGGAAATGACGTCGCTTCCGTGTTTACGATTAGGAGGCTGGAACTAAGCCACCCACGGCTTCGTTCCAGCCCACCCCCAGCCACTGGAGGCAGCCGCTTGGTCATCGGGAGGCCCGGTAAGAGTGGCAGGAGAGGGGGGGGGGGGGGTATAACAGCCGAACGGCTTTTAGCCGCATCAGTTATACTCGGATAGCCGATCGCTCGCTCTAAACAACGGTACGATGCCTGCAGCTGTGGGCATCATCCCGGTATAACCCCAGAAAGCCGAGTACGCACATGTGCGTACGCTCGGCGGGAAGGGGGTATAGATATATCTCTATTAATTTTTTGTCTTTTTATCCTGAGTTTTCGGTCTGCAATTTTCATTTCCGTGTACCACTACAAATGGTGGTCTTATGTGCCTCACGTAACGTCCATATTCATTCCCAGATTTTTGTCCGCAATAAACATGCTGAATTGGTGTATGGACATGTTTACAACTCAACCTAAATGGCTCTTGTGCTTTGCGTTTTTGTCTTTTGAGGTTTCTTCAACTTCATGCACCTTATCCTACTGAAGATACTTTTCAACCCTCAAAATATATAATTTTATGTTTTATTACATGCTTGGCATTTGCCAAGCACCTTAGTAAGTATTGCTGTTCAAACATATGACTTTAAAGTAGATGTAAACCTCACATATACAAGAAGTCCCCAAGTTACGAACACCCGAGGTACGAACGGCCTCAAATGCTGCCACTTGTGCTCCATGCTGGTCCTGGATACCTCCGGACACATCCCATACTGCATGGCCAGAAGAGCCCCAGATAATATAACAAGTGCCCGGAACATCCCACATCCATGCACAGGCGGAAGTTACACTTACAAACGCAGTGTTCCAACTGGAAGTTACACTTACAAACGCAGTGTTCCAACTGGAAGTTACACTTACAAATGCAGTGTTGCGACCTACGAACAAGCCTACAGTCCCTATTGTGTTCGTAACTTGGGGACTTCCTGTACCCAGTGAAGTTTAAAGCGGGGTTCCACTCAAATTTTTTACTTTCTTACCCCCTTCAGTTAATTGCATAGATGTTCAAATGCTGCACAATTTTTTTTTTTTTTTTATTGCTGTAATTACCTTTTGTAGTGTACTCTATTGTGGCACTTCCTGTCTCTCCTCCCATGGGAGTAGGCGTGTTTATTGCCTTTCCCCGGCGCCACTCTGTCTCCTGGGAGCTTGGTGTCAGGCTTCCCAAGATTCAGTGCGGAAACAATGATCATGCGTGTGAACAAGCTGTGAATGAACAACATTCACCGCATCCAGGAAATCAATGCTTGTGGGCTTTTTTTTAAGTTATTCTTCAGTACGAAAACAGACAGAGGTGGAAATATTACACCCAAACTGAGTATTATTTTGGGGTTAGCAAAGTGTCTCAATGACCAAAAGTGTTCGCTGGACTCCCACTTTAACAGCCTTAGGCGATACACAGAGATGAAACCAATCTCCCTACATAAGTTTTACATGTATATCTGCTGTCTTCAGCTTTTATATACTGTTTAGAAAGTGCGCAGCCTGTTCAAGCAGGTGGAGGGGGGGGTCTTGCCATACACTGTGATTCAGCTGATTGGAGGAAAAGCACTCCCCCCCCTCCCCTCATAGGCAAAGACTTGCTGTGCTGTAGATTGACCAGCTGTCTGTGAATCTATTTATAGCACCCATCTGGACACAAATTTCAGGCTGGTTTTATCACATGTCAGAACTTGTCAGGCTGATAACAGAAGAACTAAGTAGGAGACAGCCACAGGACTTAGGGCTTTGGAGAGAGATAACAAAACACTGCAGATATGTGCCCAGCTCAAATTTCATGAATCGGGTTTACATCCACTTTAAGAAACTATCTGAGAAGGCTTGCTTGCATCTCTACAGTGTTGGCAGTCAACTGGGCTTTTTTTAAATAAGTTTGCTTTTGTGTCATATTCACTGTTCCATTGGAGACAAACCATTGCCTGCGCACACATGTGAGCAAAGAATGGATTTACATTCCTGCCGTTGAACTGTGTTATAGAGAATTGTGTGTGTGCAGTAAGATCTAAAAGATTATGTGCATTTGCAATATCAGTAAACATCTTGCAGGTGGGACACTTGATACACAGAACTAGGTTTCCACCAGGCTGACGTATTGCTGTGTTGTGAAAAGACCTGTTCCAGGTCGTTATCAGATTACATAGAAGATTGTGCCACCTTTGCTAGAAGGTTGGATCTTTCCAGTTTCCTTTTTATTGGGGATTGGTGCAATCTGTGGGTTAACCCTGTACAGTATATTAGTTTCACTTCTAAGATTTAGAAAAAAATCTGAAAACGCAATCCCTAGATGGCAGCTGTGAAAACTCTATAAACCCAAAGTGTGGTGTCTTTTAATGGTATGCATATACCATGACACCCCTCCTTTCCAACCAATTGGGAAAAGAGATGGTATCGCTGTTTGTAGACTCAACAAGGCATATGTATGCCAGGCAGACTTATCTGTGAAGCGCCCATCTCCTTTTCTTTTAGACTTTTCACACCTGAGTGTAGCTATTTACTGGCTTTTGTTTTCCCTTTAGGGAGCCATTTCTGCTGGGAGAACACATGATTGTTGGCAGCTATAAATGCTGGCGATAATCATATGCTAGAAATCCAACGGGCTGGTTGTAACAAGTCAATTGATGTGCTCGCCCAAGTAGATCCAATCGGCCTGCCCATAGATGGAAGGAATCTCGGCTGAACCAGCTGAGATTCAAAGTGTGTGGGCTTCTTTAGAGATCCTGTTGCTGCTTGAAGCCACCTGCTGTCTACAAGTGAGAAATGTGATTTTCATATATTTGACACAGATATCCATGTAGCACCACCTTCCTTTCACACATAATGTCCGTTTTGATGGACTGGTCAGCGGGGATTGCTCCGTTGATCCCCTGCTGAGCTGGCGGCTGACGGGTCCATCTCTACTCACTTTGCAGGGACGGACATCTCAGATCTCCGCTATGGGGGATTGCATGAAAACAGATCCGCCTGTCCTTTTTCATCCGATCCACCAGACTGATGGAAAATAGGGTTTCCATCCGTCTGAATTGAGCGGATCGGGTGTCAGCTGACATCCATTACTCCATAGAACTATATGGAGTGTCTGTTCATGTCCGCCAGGTGTTTTTTTTTTTTTTTTTTTTGCGGAGCTGAACAGTCCGCATGTGTGACAGGGGCCCTAAGGCAAAGTGTGTGTGTGTGTGTGTGTGTGTGTGTGTGTTTCTCGCCATTGTTGAGGCATAGATTGTACATTGTTTACTGGGAAAACATTTTTTTTTTTTTAATTGTTTGGTTGCCAATATAGACTTCACCTTCAGGGAAATTGTTAGAAAGGCACGTCAGTGCTGCTCTGCATACAGGAAGGGTTTGATCTGTGCCTGGTGACGTACATTGTGATCTTTGCAAGCCTTGGCCAAGCTGTGAGGCTCTGCGTGAGACATATGGGCAGACCTCAGACTCTTCTCTCTTGGGTTCTATTTTTCCATGTTTGTATATAGAGCATTGCTGCTTGGTGATTGCTATTATTTTGGTTACACTGCAATCAAAGGCAGTATAATCAATAACATGTTAGAGATGGTAGCAGCTTAAGACTTCATTACTTTGTTTAAAGAGAACCAGTCTTGGCTGGTGTAATTGAATATTAACCTGGAGCTCATCTTTAGGGATTAACGGTTAAGGCTCAGTTCACATTGCTGCAAAGCGGGAACCCTGCAAATCCACTGCGGATTCCCGAATTGCATGTCTCCCGGTGGCAGTTTACACTGCCCTATGGGAACTGCTGGGAGTGTCAAAAGTTAATGACACCCCCCCCCCCCCCATCCAATTCTGTGAACACCCATGCCATCCAATTCTACTGCGAACCAAAAAAGGGTCCTGTGCAAGTTTGGTCCGAATGCGATGCAAATTCAGCCATGCTATCTGTGTGTCTGAATTTGCATCACACACAGACATCCCGTGTGATTTGCAGTGCGAATCACATGCGATCTTGCACTACGCAGCAGTGTGAACTGGCCCTAAATACTGTTTAAGGCTCAGTTCACATAGGTGCGCTGTAAAACCTTGCATGTGATGTGCACTGCAAAATGCATGCAATCTTTGTACAATGTAATTTCAGCCATACAGATAGCATGGCTGAATTTGCACTGCGTTCAGACAAGTCATTTTTTGGTCCGCACAAGAATTGGATTGCATAGGTGTTCACACCTATGGGTTTCGATTCATGTCCGAATTGACAGTTCGCACTGTAATATGCAAACCGATCTGGGGGTGTCACTAACTTTGTATTGACACCCGCAGTAGTTCGCATAAGGCACTGTGAACTGCCTTACGAGTCAGGTGCAATGCAGGAACCCACAGTGGATTGGCAGCATTCCTGCATCGCACCTATGTGAACCAAGCCTTAGGCTTCTATCCACAAAGCCCTAAGAGCAATGTCGGGGGTGGGGGAGATTTGTAGTGGTAATTAATCACTGCTAATGACCACTTTTAGGCGATGCCTGAAAACTTTCCTCTTCAGAGAAGCCTATCCTGCCTCCATCTAACAACTGCACTATTTTCTCCATTAGCCCATCCCCCCACAGCTATTACCCTTTTTGTATAACTTGACCCTCCCTCCTAGAGCTTACAATCTAACGAGCAGGGCCCTCTGATTCCTCCTGTATTGAATTGTATTGTACTTGTATTGTCTGCCCTAATGTTGTAAAGTGCTGCATGAACTGTCGGCGCTATATAATAATAATAATAATAATAATAATAATAATAATAATAATATTATTATTATTTTCTGTTGCTGATACAGGCTAAAGCATAACTCCAGGAAAAAAGTAAATAGATCTTGCTTGCAATATTCTGTAGTGCTTTCTTGGTTGTTGCAGCCCTCATCAAATAACTTCTCCTTTGGGGGTGCGCTCATCTTGATTTTACAATCTCATAAATGCCTATAATGCCGCGTACACATGAGCGGACTTTTCAACCGGACTGGTCGACAGGCCGAGTCCGTACAATTGTGGGCTTTAGCGGACTTTCGGTCGAAAATCTGACGGACTTTAGATTTGGAACATGTTTCAAATCTTTACGTCGGAACTCCGCCGGACTCAGTTCCTATCGAAAAGTCCACTCATCTGTATGCTAGTCCGACGGATGAAAAACGACACTAGGGAAGCTATTGGTTATCAACTTCCTTATTTTAGTCCGGTCGTACGAATCCGTCAGACTTTGGTGTGATCGTGTGTGTAGGCAAGTCCGTCGGACCAGTCCGGTCAAAGTCCGCTCGTTTGTACGTGGCATAAGTAACTTTTCTTCTGGGTGTTTTTTTTTTTTTTTTTTTTGCCACCACTTTCTGCAATGGGATGACCCTGGCTGGTCTGTACCGTCTATCTATGACTTAAAGGACTGACAAGCCAGAGATTCCCAGTCTGCTCCACTTAATCACATGATTGGCAGATTATCCAAATGCAGAGGATGTGATGATGTAGCCTGCTTCATCTATCTTTATTATAATAAATATATATATACCACAATCGTACTGCAACAGACCAGCGTGAAGACATGCATAGAATTTAAAGGGATACGTTTCTGCCCCTCAATTTCAAATGGCTGCAAAACACGGGACACGATTGCGATGCTATTACTTCTAATGGCACACCAAGCTCGTATTCCTCTTTTGAGCGACCAGCATTGTCATTGCGGCACAACAATCACAGCAAAATTGCAGTGCGATTGGGGTGCCATTAGAAGTAATGGCATTACAATTGCGACCCGCATTTTGCAGCCATTTTAAATTGTGGCGATTCTGCCCACGATCGTGTGAATGCAGCCCTAAGCTGCCAATAATGGCTGACAAATTGTATATTCATGGTATTGAAGTCAAATATAATACAAGTGTATGTATTTTGGTGGGGGTGGTGTGTTCTTTTAATTGGCTTTATTAAACTTTATGCACTTGCGCTGTTTCGACTTTGCTAACTGGGGTTTTTTTTCCCCCTCTTGACAGAATCGCTCCTTGTTTCAATTTAATTCAGCTGATGAGGACAAAAGAAAGGCAAGTATGGTCTCTGAAACTGCACGCGTATGCACACTAATGGTCTAAAGATTTTAGAACACTTCAATTTTTACAGTAACTTCTCGCTATAATCTGAAATCAGAGCTCCAGCCAAAAAAGATAAATTGCCCATTCAAAGGTGACTAGCTTTGCTTTATATTCTTTAACCAAGACTTTTCCCCACAGTACTTTTCTGCTGCTATATATCTCCAATATGGCCAGCATCCCTCAACCAAGACCAGGTCACCCTGAATACTCCCCACCTTTTGCCTGGACAGTGAAAGCGCATAATTGCGTACCCGGGGTGTGAGCCGCACTCCTGCTGTGATTGGACACAGCGGGGGGCCAATCAGCAGATCCGGCAGTCGCGATGGCTGCCGGCCACCCACGATTGTTCAGAGGAGAGGCAGACTGTCGTTCTGTCTATGTAAACAAGGCAGACCACTGTTCTGGGAGGGAAGAAAATTGAGCTCTTGTGTTTCTGCTAAGCTGGAACAAGGATCTGTTTTCCTCCAGTTTCAGCATTCTTCCCCCCCCCCCCCCAGTTAGAAAGCACTCCCTAGGAGCACACTTAACCCTTTAAGCATCCCTGATGTTAACTCCCTGCCAGTCTCATTTATACCATGACAGTGCATAAACATTTTTTAATTTTTATTCAAGAGGAGCTCCTTTTTTAGCTATTGCAGAAAATTTAGGCATTTTAAAATATAATCCTCTATTTTAGCTATAGCAGAAATTGGGAGACATTGAGCATTCTCCCGGATGCACACATTTTGCCATAGTGCTTATTTGACCAGTTTTTACTGTTGTTACTCGGTAACACTAACACTATTTAATGAGTAGATGGGTTGTAAATTAAATGATTGGCTAGTGAAGCTGCATGCCACAGTAATGGGTTAATATTAAAGTGGATGTAAACGCTCACATATACCCAGTGATGTGAACAGCCTCAGATGATACAAATCTCCCTACATAAGTTTTTTACATGTACTGTATTTATTGGCGTATAACACTCACTTTTTCACCACAAAAATCCGGTACAAATAGCGTGTGCGTGTTATACGCCAATACTTTAATTTTAGCTGCCTGGGAGGGGACAGGGAGGGTGGCAGGACGAGCGCCGTCAGATTACATACAGTGAGAATCTCCTGTTTACTTGGCGGCCTCTGTAATAGGAAGTCCCATCTCCTTGGCTGCCCTTGGACCACTGTTCTGTCTATCATAGGGGATTCTCATTGTATGAAATATTTCGGCGCTCATCCCGCCCCCCTCCCTGTCCTCTCTAGGCTGCAGATGGGCATCATTCAAGCTGCACTGATGGCAATGGTGAGGCTGCATTGATGTGGACTGATGAGGCTGCATTGATGGCACTTGTGAGACTGCAGATGGGCATTGATCAGGCTGCATTGATGGCAATGGTGAGGCTGCAGATGGACACTGACCCTTATTTTGCTTCAAAGTTCTCTCTCTCTATATATATATATATATATTTCACAAAGTGCATCCACATAAAAGTGCAATCCTTATATAAAATGCTGAAAGTGCATCATGCATGAATATAGACCTAATTAATAAGTGCAAATCCTGTGACAATCAAGTGTCCAAACACTGATCGTATTTTGTTTGTGTGTGTGTGTGTATATGTATGTATGTATGTATGTATATATATATATATATATATATATATATATATATATATATATATATATATATATATATATATATATATATATAATTTATTAGCATACTAATTATGGTTTAACATTTTTGCACAATTAGTTTATATTTTATACTCATATATTCATATTTTTTTTCAATTCACATTTTTAGCGCGAGCACAATTGATTTTATTTATACTGCAGATATGTGCCCAGCTCAAATTTTCATGAATTGGGTTTACATCCACTTTAAGGGTATGCTAACAAGAAGGGGTGGTGCCAGGCTACCAATTCAGTTTGCTTGATTTTATTTTATTTTTTCTCTGTAGAAACTATGTGAAACTATTTTTGAAGTACTGGAAAAGGGAAGCGGCACTTCTTGCCAGATTGCCTGCTTGGAGGCTCTCCGAATCCTGTCCCGGGATAAAAAGGTTTTAACACCAGTGGTCACAAGGGAGAACATGAAGACCCTCATGAAACTGGCGAGACTGGATCCTGAACTGAAAACTCTAGGTGACTCTGAAGACTTTCCAGTTATTGTGGAATCATTGAAGTGCTTGTGCAATATTGTGTTTAATAGTCCTGAGGCACAGAAGCTGAGCCTGGAATTAAATATGGTTGCTGGACTCTGCCACCTCTTGGAGATGTGTGAAGGTGGGCAGACAATCAATGACATTCGCTGCTTCGATCTGAGGCTACTCTTTCTCCTAACACTGCTGCATACAAACACCAGGTCTAAACTGAAAGAGGAACTGCAAGGACTCCCACTGCTGACAAACACCCTGGAGAGCATTTTGGGGATTCACTGGGTTGGGGAGTACCGAGCTGCTGCAGTGGCTGGCACCCAACCTTTGGCTATGCAGAAGACAGACTGCATTATAGAGGCACTAAAGGCTCTCTTTAATGTGACACTGGACAGCTGGAATATCCACAGTGAGGTAGGATATCTACTATTGTGCTTACAATCTACATCCATTTAACTGGGCTTAAAGTGAACGGTCACTTTAAAAAAAAAAAAAAAAGTGCCTGCCAAAAAGTTGGTACGTGCCTGTCTGCTTCAGCAGCAAATCTTCATGAGAAGTGGTGAGAAAGATGAGTATTACTGTAAAGATTGAGATATATTATACTTTTTTTTTTTTTATATATCGGCCGCTGCCCTAAAGACTATAAGGATGTGTGTATAATTTAACAGATCTGTCATATCTATTTAGTATGTGTGTCAGCACCCTGCAGGAAACTGAGTGACTGCTTTTATTTTCATTGTGTGTTGATATGTTGGTGTAATCTATACTTGTGCTGAGGTGGTGCGGCGCTTTACTGCTTTTATAGCGGTGTGCTTTTATCCCCGGTAGTGGCTGAGGAAAGGGTTAATAGTGCCTTACTCAACATATGATAAATAATATGTAGCGCTACCTCAGTTTCAACATGAATAAATATTAATTAATACGTCCAAGGCTTAAATAAACACAAACAAGCAAGACACAGTATAACAATGTGTACATATAAAGTGAAAAGTACCTGTTTTGCAGGCGCTTCGGCAGCGGTGCCCATTCATTTTCAGTGGGCAGGGGCTGTGGAGATGCAGTGTATGCATGGCCCCAAAGATGCTGTTTGCAGGAATTTTTTTTTTTTTTTTTCGGTCCTGCAAGTGCACTGCCCCAGCTTGAAAGCACTGGGGTGGCTTGAGAGGTGCTTTTCAGTTGCTAGTTTTAGCTCCCCAGTATGAAAGGGGTCTAAGGCTGCATTCACACCTGAGCATTTTGTACTAAAATGATAAACACTCAAAATACGTTATTATGGGTTAGGGTGTTTATATATATTTTTTCTTTCATTTTATTATTCGAATAATGCTGGTGGACGCTACACTCAAATGTGAATGCAGCCTTCACAAGGGATAAGACCTCAATAAATTATAATAAAATTATATTATGGTGATACAGTGTACAAAATAAAAGCTCCAGTTTTTTTGTTTTTCCCTCCACAAAATAACCCCATGTGTCCAAATATAAATTTGATTCACCACCACCACCTTCCAAAGTTTGAGGCTTTTTGATTACGGTCTTGTGGTCAGTGCAAACTTTGGAAGGTAGTGGTGAATCATGAATTTATATGTGAACACGTGAAGAAATATCACTGGAACGTTTGTGCACTAAATTATGTTTTTGTTTGAATCACTATAATTTTATTGATATAAGTAATTGGGGTTGGCGCATTTCCCTATTAGTACCAATACACCACAATTGGTGGGGAAATTGTAGCTGTAAACCTACCTTGTATCCTATAATTTACGCGGTGACACCTATTGCACAATTTTAAGGGATAAGACCTACTAGAATCTGCAAAATGCAGAGCTTTGTGCACTAAAAGACCCATGAACAATGGGGATGCCCCAAGGCTTCTTTCAGGACAGCACCTGCGATGGTGACTCCTCCCACCGCAACATAGGAAACGCCTTCTTCTTCCAGATCTTTAAAGGGAGGCACCTTCCTACCATACCTCAGTCTTTGTGTTTCCTCTGGCCCAGAGGGAACATCTTTTAGTAGGGGAGTCAGGATCTCTTGGGTGCTCCTGAGAGACCAGGCTCCTTTCTATTCATTTTTTTTTTCCCTCCGTAGGAGACCCTTTGTCCTACCCAGGCGGTGGCAGCAGTAGTAATCGGGCTCCTCTTTCTCCCCTTGGTGCTCGGTGAGAGCTGAGATCCAGTGGCCTGCACAGGCCTAGGAAGCGGCGGCCCGCATGCACCACTGCCATATTTGCCGAAAGTAACAGAGCGGGTCACTTCTTTAGCTAAGGAGGAATCTGCTTCTGTTTGACCTGGTTGCATCTAAAGAAGGAACTATATGCCATATATTTCATGATTGGTTAGTTAATCCGGCTGCTAGGAAGCCATCCACTTCAGAGTCTTCCCAGGGTTCTCTTCCTATCCCGGTGTTAGAAACTCCTATCTGAAGGTCCTTCAAACAGGGAAGAACAGTCCACCGCACCTTCCATTAAAGACTTGAAGAGGAGGCTGTAGTGGGCCCCCTCCAAATTTAGTGGTTGTAAAGGTTAATCTTTTATATTTTAAAATAACAAACATGTCATACTTGCCTCCACTGTGCAGCTCTTTTTGCACAGTGGCCCTGATCCTGCTGTTCTGGGGTCCCACAGCAGCTCTTCCCCCACAATAGATAATTCTCTCGAAGCTCTCTCCCAAGGGGGGGCTTGCCTGCCCCCCCCCATAGGATGCATTAAGGTGAAAAAAAGGGGAACCTTTACAACCCCTTTAAGTTATCCCTGGAAGAGGTGGATGGGCTCCTTAAATCCATTCATCTTGGCTTAACCTCCCTGGCGGTTTTCCCAAGTGGTTCGGGTTTTAATTTCAGTGCCATTAGCGGTAACCCCGAGCCACACTCGGGGATTGCATTGCAGGATCCTGGTGCAGTCTACTTGCTATGTCCCCCGCTGTGTCCGTGGGCTCTGTCCTCTGTGCTGAGTTCCGTTCCCTGCGAGTGTCGCAACGCATGGGGGCGGAGCCCGACGGCAAATTGAAAAATCATAATGCATACAGATTACATTACTGTGAAATTTATTTCACATCCCTTTTATCCCCAGTGTGTTGTCCAATGCCCTGCATGCAGATAGAACAGTATGTATATGTGTATTTCTGGAAACTGGAGATCGTCCATAGCAAAGTGTCCCTTTGCGTCAAAAGTGGTTTTAGACCAGCTAGAAAACAGCGATAGTAAATTAAAACACTTGCAGAATTGAGCGATAGTGAATCGTGGGGAAATTTATATATATATATATATATATATATATATTATGATTTTGTGTTTCAAACTGTATCATACCCAGATATCTACTAGACTCTTGGACAGATTTAAGTGTTATTGCTAAGAATTACAGGCCTACAATATAAAACGCCAAATTTCTATGCAAAAATCTGGTGTAATCATACCGCCAGGGAGGCTATGTGAAGAAAAAAGAATTCTCTCTTCGTGACTGCATGTATGCAGGGTTAAATGAACCTCAGGGGTGGACATTCCTGGTTAATTTGGTCATTTCTGACGCCATTAAAGAATGTCAGGATTTGGAGAGAACTCCCCCCCACCCCCCCCCAACCCCACCCTCCCCCCCTTGAGGAGGACCCCTCTGAAGTTTTGGAACAAGGTGCTCACTTTGGATGCTGCTTTTTCACTGGTCTGGAGATCCACCGACCTGTCTTTTGAAGACATGGGGGTTCTAAAGGATCCAGTGGATAAACGTATGGATCTTTTGCTCAAAAGATCATGACAATCAGTCATGAGCAATTTAAAGCCAACAATGACCACAACATGTGTAGCCAGGAATCTTGAATATTGGATTTACCAGCTAAAATTGCATATAGTGGCAGATTCACCCAAACAAGAAAATTTTAGATACTATCTTCCCTGACCTCTTTGCCTCAAAGGAGAATGCTTATGTTCCTCAATTCTTTTCCCTAAGCAATCGCGACGGGTCACTAGGGACAGCATTGGTGTATCAATGGAAGTTTCTTCTTTGCTACGCTGCCATACCCCCCCCCCCCCCCCCCATTCCAGTTAATTCCGTTTAATATTGAGGAAAATTCAAAAGGAAACGGTTCTAGTCATCTTAATCGTGCCCTTTTGGCCAAAAAGGGCCTGGTTCTCAACCTTTCTGGGAATGGTGGTCAAACCTTGATGGTATCTAATGAGCTCAGGCTGGGATTCTCCTTTTAAGCCCCCATTTACACCGGTGTAATTTGACAGCTCTAAATCTCATGACAAGTTGCATCCCATTGTCGGCATTGGAAGCATTCAAATTGCTGCGACTCTGAAAGGTTTGTGCACTACTTTTTGCTGATTTTCTTTGCGACTTGCATAGACTTCAGTTGTGTGAAATCGGCAGTGCAAATTGCACTAATGTGATAAAATAGCGCAATTTCAAAGCTGCACCTGTGTTAATGGGGTCTTAAGCTGCACTGAATGCACAAGTGTTTCCCAGGGCTCTTGCCACAATGTTCAAGTATGCAAAGCGTATTTAAAGGAGTTGTAATCCCTCAGTTGGGGGAGGGGGGGGGGGGTGGCAGGGCAATGATCTTGCCTGATCATTCCAGCATCAAGGACTAGCAGAGCAGCTCCAGCCACTGTCTCAGGTCTTAATTGGATAGATTGATAGCAGCAGGAGCCATTGGCTCCTGCTACTGTCAATCAAATCCAGTGTCGCAGGGGTGGGGCTGAGTCCTGCTGTCTGTGTCAATGGATGCAGGATTCGGGAGCATGTCCCCATGGAATGCGGCTCTCTGTAGGGGACACTCGAGGAGTCAGAGTGCTGCCGGGGGGACCCCAGAAGAAGATCAGAGCCGCTCTGTGCAAAGCCCTTGCACAGAGCAGTTAGTATGTAAGTATGACATGGCGTTTATTTTTATTTTTTTTTAAACAAAGCCTTTACAATAACTTTAAACATTGTGGAAAAGCTCAATAAAGTGCCCTCCACTATTGATGTGAAGTTTGTGCATCCCTCCCCCTCTGTGTGCTGTCATTGCTGCTTCTCCTAGCCTTCAGCCATCTGAATTGGCCAGCCAGGGAAGACTAAACCTGTTTGTATGGCTTGTGCAGCTCGGTGTACATTTTAAGAGAAGGGAGCCATACATGCTCTTCTGCAATAAATTCCTGCCAGCATAAAGAAAACTCCTTTTTAGTTCTATATTAAACGGTTATCTTAAAGCAATTGCAGTACTAACAAGTGTGGGGGATGTTAAAGCTAAACTCTTGAGCACAAACCTTTAATATAAATTTGTTGTCCTCAGTCTGATGGCCAGTTAACCCACTCCTGAGCCCAGGTCCTCCTGGATCTACCCCCAGTTTGTTACTGGACAATGAATGGCAAATCGGCACAATAAGTGACTCTCTTGCTCTGCTCTAGCCTTGTGTCTTGTCAGCACATGCTACATTTAGCTCCTTGTACTGCCTTTCTCACTCACCTCTGCTGTATGTTGACTGCCTGCAAGAAGCTAAAACCAGTTCAATTTAGGTCCTTATACTGCTTGTGTTTGACGTTTCTGAATACAGAAACTTTGTCCAAAAATCTCTGCTCTCTAAAACTCCAATTCCCCCAGCCCCCCCCCCCCCCCCAATCCATGGGTGGATGTTGTAACTCCTCTTTCAACCTCCATGAAAGCAATCTCACATATTGCTACATAACACTTGAATTGTAGCCAGGGAGAATAATTATAATGCATCATCATAACATTCTGCCTTTGTTTGTTTTCAGAAATTCGTTCAACACGCTGGCTAACATTTCCTTGAATCTATGTTCTAACAACCAAATCCTGTCTTGTATGTCATTGTTCTTTACTGAAATAATTGTAAAGGGGAATACCATTCTGCAACCATAGCTAAAAATCACTTGTGTGATATCCTGTCAATCAGCATACAGTGGCGAGAATATTTCATCCCCTGCAGAGTTTATAAGTTTGCTCACTTACAAAGAAATGAAGGGTCTATCTTTTTTTCATCATAGGTGTATTTTTAAATGATGGAGACAGAATATCAACCAAAAATTCAGGAAAAAAACCTGATACAAATGTTATAAATTGAGTTGCAGTTCAGTGAGTAAAATTGTTCGATCCACTACCCAACCATCCATAATTCTGGCTACAGTATGTGCACATGTGGTACACAGATTAGTCCTGTCAATTTAGGAAGGTGCTCTAATGGTAGCTTGTTTATGCATATAAGACACCTGTCCGCAAAATCTTTCTTCCATTCAAACCTCACGATCATGGGCAAGAACACAGGGCTGTCAAGACGTTTGGGACAAGATTGTAGACCTGCATAAGGCTGGAATAGGCTACAAGACCATTAGCATGAAGCTTGGTGAGAAGGAACTGTTGGAGCAGTTATTCGCAAATGGAAGAAATCCAAAATAACCATCAATCGCCCTTAGTCTGTGGCTCCATGCAAGATTTCGCCTCATGGGGTAAGGATGATCATGAGAAGTGAGGGATCAGCCCAGAACTACATTGGAGGCGCTTGTGAATGTGGTCCCAACTGCCTTGATCAGTCACCAAACAAACCATTGGTAAAACAATACGCCCCCATGGATTGAAATTCTCCCTCAAGAAGGCATGTGTACAGGCCCGTCTGAAGTTTGCTAGTGAACATCTAAATGATTCAGAAGAATTGGGAGAAAGTGCTGTGGTTAGATTAGACCAAAAGTTAACTTAAAAAAAAAAAAAAAGTTGAGAACAAAATAATACAGAGCCTATTGGGCATACCCAGGCTCGTTCACTACAACTACAAACTAGATTTAAAAAAAAAAAAAAAACACACATAAACTACCTAAACCACTGTACGCTCGACCACCTGTGTAGAATATTCAAAGCAATTCTCCAATTCCACATATATCCTACAAAGCTTACTTTAGTTTCTTGTGAAATAAAGTGTACATTATAGATACATAATTGCATTCCCCCCCCCCCCCCCCCCTGACTATTGACCAAGCATCCCAGGGGTGTTATGAGATCGGAGATGCCACTTGGGTCATTCACGGTACTTAGTAGAACGTTACTAATCGTCCATCAAGTCTGCATTAGTGGACAGGGAATCCGTCCAAATATCCCATATTTTTTGGAATTTTTTGGCACATCCACGTGACAGGTAGGTAGCCTTGTATAGTGGTAGAGCCGCATTCACTAACCTCTTCCAAAAATGTAATGAGGGTGTGGATGAGGCCTTCCATCTGAGTACTATCGACTTACGGGCATAATAAAGTAGTAATCCTAGCAGGGTTCTAATAGTCCGGCTTGGGGCCAGGGGTTCCACAAGTCCCAGCAGACATACCTCTACAGACAGTGGTACAGGAACAGTGGTGGCAGTCAAAATAAAATTGGTTACCTCAACCCAAAAAATTTTGATCTGAGGACTGCTCCAAAATATGTGAATGAAATACGCTGAGGATGAGTTATAATATACCCTATGTACTATTTTAAATTGCACTAATTTGTCTCTAGCTGATACTAGCTGTGAAAAGGGACACTCCCACAGTTCCTCCCAATCTTCTGTGTCTAGTGTAGGCAAATCGACCACCCACTTTGCCTTAAGGTTTTCTAATCCCATGTGTATATTAGGGAGTAACGCTTTATATATGGTGGATAAGGGCTTAGTTAGAGTTTCGTCCCTGAGCAGAGTTTCCAGATTTGAGGTATAAAAGGCCACTTGGGCATGATCAAACTGGGTGTTAAAGGCGTGTCTAAGCTGCAGGAATCTGAACAAGTGAGAGTTAGGTAAATCATATTGTTGTTTCAACCCGTCAAAAGTCTGCATTCGGCCTTCCAAACAGATCTGATTTATATATTTGATGCCCTTGCATGCCCATATACTAGGGTCAGGAATGGACCCAAATTCTGACAATTGCGGGTTAAACCAAAGAGGGCTGTGCGGGGATATGTGTCCAGAAGGTATGGGGCACATGGAATTTGCCACCGACCACGCTCGTATAACCGCTTTCATTGCCGTTGTAAGAGGGAAGGGAGCCCTAGGACCCCGGTAAAGTAAGTTCCGTAGTGCCTCGTATGACCCCCAGATGTGCTGCTGCTAGAACCACTGCTGCATTGGACTCATCAGAGACCAGCCAGTTGTGGGCATGTGATAATAGAGCCGCCACAAAATAAGAATGGAGGTCAGGGCAAGCCAGGCCTCCCTCCCCCCCCCCCCCCAAGGTCTCTGTAGCACCGCCAGCCTAAATCTCGGCTGACCGGTTCCCCAGAGAAAAGATGATAGAATGGTATTTATCAGGCAAAATACTTTTTTTGGAATCCAAATAGGGGCGTGTCTGAGAACATAGAGAAAGGCGGGCAGTAGTTTCATCTTAAATAAAGTAATCCTCCCAATTAGAGAGAGGGGGAGATGTGCCCAAGCCTTCAGTCTTGTCCTCATCAGTTGTATCAGTGGTTCAAAGTTAAGGGTATAATGGTCAGAGGTAGATGTGGAAATGTGGATGCCTAGATATTTAATTTTGTCTGTCCATAATAAGGGAAGGTTGGGATCTGCTATGTCCTTTGCGGCTATATCTATCGCAGTGGTTCTCAACTCCTGTCCTTGGGACCCAATAACAGGCCAGGTTTGCAAGATAACTGAAATACATCACAGGTGATATCATTTGCTGCTCAGTGATTGCAGTATTCTAGTCTGCATCTCCCCAAGGTAATACTTAAATTCTGGCCTGTTAGTGGGTCCTGAGGACCGGAGTTGAGAACCACTGATCTATGGGTAAGATTTGGGATTTTTCCCAGTTCACTTTGAGTCCCGAGCAACTAGTGAAATTTGAAAGAATGGTCAGCGTCTCTTGGAGGGATTGAGCAGGGTCATTCAAAAAAAGAATGAGATCATCTGCGTATAAAGCCACTTTCTCATGTATGGATCCCACCTGTATGCCCCTAACCCCATCTGCCTGTCTTAAGGCCGAAGCAAGTGGTTCCATCACCAAGGCAAATAAAGCCGGTGACAGCGGACAACCTTGTCTCGTGCCTCTTCCCACCGAAAAAGGTGACGACAGAGCACCATTAGGTTTTATCTGCGCTGTTGGGTCCTTATACAAAATATCAATCCACCTACGGAATTCTTCTCCAAAACCCATAACCTCAAGAACCGAAGACATTTGTAAGGCCATGCCACCGAATCGAATGCCTTTTCAATATCTAGCGTAACCAATACCCTTGTGGAGGACTCAGTGGAAGGCAGCTGAAGATGTGTAAACACTCTACGTAAATTTATATCTGTTGATTTCCCTGGCATGAAACCAGTCTGGTCTATATTAATCAGGGATGGTAGAATCGTCCGCAGTCTGGTCGCTAATATTTTTGTCAAGATCTTGAGGTCATAGTTTAGCAAGGAGATCGGCCTATAGGAAGTACAGAGGAATATGTCCTTGCCGGGCTTAGGAATGAGGACTGTGTGTGCCTGGTACATAGAAAGGGGCAAGGACATCTGCCTTTTATTTTCAGAGAAGACCTTCAACAGTTTTGGTGCAACTAAAGAGGCATACATTCTGTACCATTCACCCGGCAGGCCATTTGGTCCCGGTGTTTTTCCACTGGGGAACAAACAAATCGCTGCCTCTATCTCCTCGGTGGTAAAATCCTTGTCTAAAAATTCAAGATCCTCCTGTGAAAGAGTGGGTAGGTGCAGGGAATGTAAAAACTCCCTACGCCGGTCCTCAGGCCAGCCAGCGACTGCTTCATATAATTTTTCATGAAAGGATCTGAATTCATCCAAAATTTGCTCAGGAGTAGAAAGCACCTGACCATCCGAACCACGTATTTCTGACACCACTGTCTGCATTTTAGAGTCTACAACTAAATTTGCTAGGAGTTTGCTGTTCTTGTCTCCGGACTCAAAGATCCTCCCCGCCAGAGATTTTAAATCCAGATGTGTGGCCTATGCAAGATGTAGAGACAATGCCCTTCTTGCTTCAGCTAGCTGGCTGAAGTGATCCCGAGTCGGGGAACCAGAAAAAGCCTCTGCTGCCTTAGCCTCTCCCTCCTCAAGGGCCTGGATCTGACAGGACATCTCAGAACGAACCGTCTTGATAGCTGAAATGTATTCACCCCTGGTGTTGGCCTTAAAGGTGTCCCAGACTACCTGTGCTGAGGTTGAGTTCTCATTGATCTCCCAGTATTGTTGTAGTTTAGGAGAGACTTCCCCCCCCCACCCTCGTGTCCGGTAACCATTTTGGTGCTAAACGCCAACAGTCTCGACTCCTGGTGTCAGACAACCCCAAGGTGACCTCTAAGGGCGCATGATCAGAGAGGCCTGCAGGTAAGTACGAGACCCCTCTCACCGCCGCCAGGGCACAGGTGTTACCAAAGACCGGGTCGATCCTGGAGCCTGATTTATGAGTGGTGGAGTGAAAGGAGTGAGCCCTAGTGGTTTGGTGCTTCCATCTCCAGATCTCAGTGTAATTTAAGTGCTTGTGCCCATTGAAGTAGGTCCGGTGAAAACGCCCTATTTGGGTTGGACGAGTCCAGAGACGGGTCCAGAATAGAATTAAAGTCTCCAGCTATGTAAAGTCTGGAGAACTGTAATGTAGCTAAATGTTCATATAACTTGTAGAGGACCTGTTGGTTTAAGGGAGGAGGAATGTATACATTTACTAAAGCATAGACCACTTCTCTGATCTCCAGTAAGAGGATTATGAATCAGCCTTCCTGATCAGTTTGTAGATGTAGGACCTTATATGCAAGGGATTTGTTTAATAAGATGGCCACTCCCCTGGCATAACTGGAGTACGTTGCATGAAATGATTGCCGTACCCAGGGTCTACGTAGTGCCAGGATCTTATTCCCCAGGAGATGGGTCTCCTGCAGGAACAAGATATGGGGTCTGTGATTATTCAGGTAGTTGAACATTAATGCCCTTTATAACCTTATTATTAAGACCTCGTACATTCCATGTTATCAGTTTTAACTCCCATGAAGGCAATAACAATTTATAATGCAGCATAATGATACCTACGTGTGAGGGATCAGCCCCCTTGGGACCAAGGGAGAATGCAAAGAGGAGAACAAATTTTACACTGGGCATGGTGAGCATTGATAGAACACATATGTGTATATGTATGTATGTGTGTGTGTATATATATATGTATGTGTGTGTGTGTGTATATATATGTATATATATATGTATGTATGTGTGTGTGTATATATATATATATATATATATATATATATATATATATATGTGTATGTATATGTGTGTGTGTGTGTGTATGTGTATATATATAATTTCAGTCAGTGGATATAGAGCGTACAAAAAAGAAAATAAACAAAAACCGTAACCTGTAAACTCCCTACTGACCATGAAGTACCCCTAACAGAGAAAAAAGAAAAAACAGAACTGGCCAGTTTAATATCCAAAAACCTGAACTCAAAACTCTTAGAACTTCAGACTTCAGTGAAAAGTTCCAAAGTGCGGCGATTCAGTGCCGCTGATGCCTCTTCAATTGGCGTAAAGAAAAACTGGGGGGGGTTAGATACTGTAGTGAGGTGTGTCCAACAAGGTAGCTCCGGGGTAGAAGAATGTAGAAGTACTGCATGTCTAGTCCTGAACTAGAGGAATCTCCAGTGATCAATGGCTCTTGCAAGAGAAAAATCATAATCAGGGGTAGATTAAACATACCAGCTCCCGGGGTTAGGTTGGTCTCCCACCCAGAATAACTGGTAAGTCCTGCGTGGGGGTTCAGGAGTCAATTAGCAACAACTTTAGGTGATAAGACCCAAGGGGGCTATACAACAGACTGATAACTGGACAAAATCCCTACTAGCCTGGATCCGGAAGGGAGATAGAATTATTATGAAAACTGTCGGGGAGCCACTTGTAGTAAGGAATAATATCTGGTGCTCACCCCAGGCTGTTTAGCCAGTCATCTGCATCAGCTGGAGAGTTGAAGAACCTAACTGAGCCATTGTGAGGGACCCGGAGACAACTGGGGTACAACATACTGTATTTAATGTCCTTTTCGCGTAGGCGTCTATGGACGTCATTAAAGGACTTCCTCTTGCGCTGTAGGTCAGCTGAAAAATCCGGAAATAATAGGAATTGCCATACTGGAGCGAAGGATGTTTGCGAGCTGCGGAAAGGATCCTGTCTCGGTCCCTGAAGTTGAGGAAGCGAACCAAGAAGGGTCGGGGATTCGCACCAGGGATAATGCGTCCCGTGGGTACACGGTGGGGACGCTCAACAACATAGGTCGGGGAGATATCTGCAAGGCCTAGCAGACTTTTGACGAATTCTTCTGCGAACTCCGCCGGTCTGTCGCCTTCCTCCCCCTCCGGGAGACCCAGGACTCGAACATTGTTGCGTCTCGCCCTGTTTTCTGCGTCATCGGCTTTGGCGACAAGCGATTGTACTGTGCGTTGCAATTCTGCTATGGTATTGGAGTGGGTAGCTGTAAGATCTTCAGTGGCAGAAATTCTGGTTTCGGATTCAGTCAGCCTGCCCCTAATCTTATCCAGGTCATTTCTAATGAGATTACATTCTTCAGCTAGTCGGTCTATTCTCACCAGCATGGAGGTTTTGCTTTGTTCAATGGTGGCCAGGATCAATGCAGTGCTGTCCTGGGAGGGTGGGGCAGGGAGAGCCGCACTCGGCGAAGCCTCGTGCTCCATGACTAATTCGGTCAGCAGTTCCTGCAGCCTCCCTATGAGAGAAGGGTCAGGCTGTGTAGCCGGTGCAGGGGCCGAGCGGCCTGGTGTGGATGAACTTTTGGCCCGTTGCTTGGGGCCCATGAAGCTGAAGGCAAGAGGTTGATAGAATAGAGCCGGGTAATAGTCAGCCTTCAGTGTATAATCAGAATTAGGGGAGGGAGAGGGCCGCCACACAGCAGCCAGTCAGCCACTGATATAGTGTTCACCAGGGCAGCAGTGCGGTACAGATTTTAGGATCCCAGTCCCAACAGAGGGTAGACTTCAGGGCCCAGTGCAGCGGTCAGAAGGGTACTAGAGGTATGCCGCAGGTATTTAGTCCCGAAAGTCCGCAGCCCAGAGAGGTGGACAGTAGTCGCCAGCAGCCCCCCGTGTAACTTGCTCAAAGTGACAATCCAGTGGGAAGGGCCGATCATGGGCACTATGCAGGAGAGGCGCAGGGAGCCAGGGTGAAGGCAGAGGGGTGAATAAGGATGCTGGGGCCCCAGGACTCCTCAGCCAGCCCACGTATGGCAGCCACTACCAGCTAACTGAGCCGTTTTTCAGCAGGATGGTGAAGGGATGGTGGGATGTGTGAGCGCAGCAGTGTCCCCGCTCTCGATTACAAAGCAGGCCGGCCGCGGTGCTCCTCCGCCAGCCGGCGGCGTAGGAAAGTGCGGTGGACTGGAGGCTGCACTAGGCCGCACTAGGCCGCGGCAGATGATTAAAACGGCCCCACGGATCATCTGGCTCTGACAAACACTTGGGGGGGTAGGCCGGATGATAAGGGGGTTCCCTACCTCTCCACTAGGCCAGGAACAGCTCTCTCCAGCTTGCTGTGACCCAGGAAAATGGCGGCTGTGGATGATCAATGCATCCCCAGAAGATCACGGGCCCGAGACTTGTAATATAGGCACAGGGAGCAGCAGATGATGTAGGAGAAGCTTACAGGCAGGTATTTTGGCTTTTTCCAGTATTTAATGGGACGGATGGCTGAGGATGGTTTTCAGGATACCCGGAGCTCCTCTCCAACTTTGGCATTAACTCCACCCGCTATGTTTGGAGGAAGAAAAATGCTATGACTCTAAGAACACCATCCCTATAGTCAAGCATGGAGGTGGAAACCTTATGCTTTGGAGCGGTTTCTCTGCTAAAGGTACAGGCTGACTGCTGCTTTGAGGGGCCGATGGACGGGGCCGTGCATTGTAAAATCTTGGATGAAAACCTTCTTCCCTCAGCCAGAACACTGAAGATGGGTCTTCCAACATGACTATGAAACAAAACATACCACCAAGGCAACAAAGAAGTGGCTTAAAGAAGCACATTAAGGTCATGGAGTGGCCTATCCAGTCCCCAGACCTTAATCCTATAGAAAATGTATGGAGGGAGCTGAAACTTCGCGTTGCCAAGAAACCTTAAGGTTTTAGAGAAGATCTGTAGAGTGGACCAAAATCCCTCCTGAGATGTGTGCAAACCTGGTAACCAACTATAAGAAACATCTTACCTCTGCTTGTTAACAAGGGTTTCTTAACCAAGTAATAGGTCACGTTTTTCTTGGGGATCACATACTTGTATTGCTCACTGAACTGCAACTCCATTATGTGTTTGTTTTCCTGGATTTTTGGTTGATGTCCTGTCTCTATCATTTAAAATACACCTATGATAAAAAAAAAAAAAAAAATGTTTCCCATTACTTCTTTATTCAACATTTTCTTATTTACCAGTGTTACAATATCCATACATACAGCAATCTTAACACTGATTTTACAGTATATGTTTTTAAATTCTAATTTCTTATTTCCATCGATTCCCAGCAGTGACTATATACCACAAGTAGAATTACCTGCACAAAACCATTCATGACAAAACAAAAAGCCAGAAAAAACAAATCCGAAAACAAAAAGGGAAGAAAAGAAAAAATAAATTAAATAAAACAAGCCCCCTCCCTCTCCCTCTCCTCCTCCTCCCACACTGCTCAACACTTCCCATACAGCCTATACTTTTCCTATCTACTCTCTCTTCTTACATTCTTTACTATTATATTTGGAATCCAAGAGAATGAGGCCAGACCTGGTGTTATTAACCAGGGACCCCACAACTTGGCTAATATATCCATTGTACCCCTTTTCTGATAATCCTGTCGCTCCATTAATGCCTCAGTTACCTGGGAGCGCCATTCCTCAAATACTGGTACACTGGAAGACATCCATTTTCTAGCTATTAGTTTACGGGCTGTAAATAATAGTCTACGAATTGAAATTGACATTTCCCTTGGGTATAACTCTTCATTAAGATAACCCAGTAAACCTATTTTGGGGTCTAATTCTATCTGGCTGTTTATAAGCCCCATTAATTGTAGACACCACTTCTCGCCAGTACCTAACCAGTTTAGGACATTTCCAAAGCATATGAAGCAAATCTGTCTGGGGTTGCTTACATCTTGGGCAATCCGAAGTTTCCCTCCGCCTCCACTTATATAATTTTACTGGAGTCCTATATGTCCTATAGATCATGAACAGTTGTGATAGGCTTTGTGTAGATGATAAAGAAACCATCTGTGCCCTCTTCAAAATATTTTGCCATTCCTCCTCCAATATAACCCCCAGATCCATCTCCCAGCCCTTTCTGCCTGGGCTATCCAACATATCTTGATAATTCGCCATAAGTTGACTATATACTAGAGAGGTTAAACCTTCTTTCCCCAGTTGTCTTCCAGGACAGCCCTTGAGAGATGGAGTCCCTCCCATCGACCCAGGAAACGTATTGCCAAACAGTTCAAAAGGCGGTCCCTCAGGTCCCTGGCCAGTCATTTGTGTTTCCTCCGTCGGAGGAACATGTTGCCAGGAACCAGGAGAAGGACTCTATCTCTCAGGGGCTGCCTGAGGGGAGTGGAGCCGCACAGGGGGACCGGGTCCTATCCAGCAGCTCCAATCTAGTCCTACCTTAAATGCTTGGGGCTCGGGTACCATCCAGCTGACAGGAGCAGGTCCGTTACCCCCCTCTTTCCAGTGCCGAGGTGTGCCAGGGGCAGGTTGGTGCAGGTCCCCCCCAGGAGCAGTGCAGATGGATTCTTCCATCACAGCTCCTTGCTGCAATAGCGGTGGGGGTCGGAGACGCCGAGCGTCATTTCCGGCGGAACCGCGTCATCCTGTGTGCCGAGACTTCCGGTTCCGGGTCTCTAGAGGCACAAGGAGGAGGGGAAAGCCCACGCTGGGCCTACAAATCCCGACCAGCGTCCAGCTACACCGGACTAGCGGCGGGATCCGGAGCTTGTGAGGGGGACCATGGAGGCTACTTCCCAGGACACTCCGGTGGATGCAGGCACCAGCCAAACCCAGGTAGGCTGCTGGGCAAGCCCTTACTGTGGTTTTTTTCTGGGGTTTTGTTGTAAGGCTGGGATTTGTAGTACCCCATGGTGGTTACCTCACAGTCCCGGGTGTATGCAGTGGTGGTTGCAGCACAGGTGTCTTTTAATGAGAGTAAAAAGGTTATCTGATGCTAAGATAGTTTATTCTTTATTTCAGGGTAAGGAAGCTCCAAGGGAAGACAAGTCAGGCTGCAAAAAATGGCCTATGGCCACATCACCCTGAAAGCGCCCGATCTCGTCTGATCTCGGAGGCTAAGCAGGGTCGGGCCTGGTTAGTACCTGGATGGGAGACTGCCTGGGAATACCAGGTGCCGTAGGCTTCCCTAATTGTGTAAATAAGTTGTCCTCAGGCTCTAACAAAGCCTTATGCAGACTGTGTATTGCAGGCTTACTTAAAACAGAGGCAGACTCTCCCTTGGCAAAATTCCTTGGCTCCTTTTAAAGATGAAATGGCATCAACCTTTAAATCTCCCCGGGAGTTAATCGCAGATGTAAACACGTCTGCTTCCACCAGTAAAGCAGCTGCGATTCCCTCCTCACCATGCCTTACAACACCCAGTTCTGGGGAGCCCTGTATAGTCAGGGAGCATAGTCCCGTGTTAGTTAGCCCTGAATCCTCTGACGGACGCAGACTCAGATCAGGATGAGGATCAGCTGTAGCTAACAAAGCAGCAAAATACAAGCTGTCTCTGGAGGATGTAGACGAGCTGTTGAGCGCTATTTATGATGCGCTGGAAATTGATGAGGAAGAAACTCAATTGACCAGACATGATAAAATGTATGAGGCTCTGGGGAAAAAGAAAGCTAGGGTATTTCCTATACATAATGTGCTTTCTGACCTTGTCCGCAAGGAGTGGGCCGAGCCGGACAAAAAAGTCGTCTTTCCTAATTCCCTCAAAAGAAGATTCCCCTTTGATGAGAGCCCAGAGGCGGTCTGGAATAAAAATCCTAAACTAGATGCCCCCCTGTCCAAAGTCTCAAAACAGTCTTACCTTGCTTTTGAGGATATGGGTCACTTAAAGGACCCAATGGACAGGAAAACAGACATCGTCTTAAAGAGGGCCTGGGATGCTTCTATGGCAGGCCTAAAACCAGCTCTAACCACTTCTTGTGTTGCTAGGAATCTGGAGTTCTGGTTGTCTCAACCAGAAGAACACTTAAAAGCAGGCACGCCTAGGGGGGAACTCTTGAAAACCTTCCCTATGCTTTTCAAGGCGACAAGTTTCATCTCTGACGCCTCCACTGATTCCGTAAAATTTACGGCTAAAACTGCGGCACTGTCTGTCGCAGCAAGGAGGTCAGTATGGATGAAAACTTGGGGGGGGGAGACACGGCGTCCAAAACACGCCCGTGCAATGTCT
Source organism: Lithobates clamitans (assembly GCA_037952925.1). Taxonomy (NCBI): domain Eukaryota; kingdom Metazoa; phylum Chordata; class Amphibia; order Anura; family Ranidae; genus Lithobates; species Lithobates clamitans. Next base: position 214,452 of record JBBGZY010001026.1, on the reverse strand, counting down.
CCTTTACAGAAGACCTAGTCTTCGGGCCTGAATTAGATACCGCCTTTAGAAAGAACGCCGGATAAAAAGAAAACCTTTCCCATTAAGAAAAATTTTCAAAGAAAATTTTTTTCGTCCCTTTAAGGAACCTTCCAAGTCAGAGGGAGTTCAAGCCCAAAAAGCACTGGACAGGACAAAAAGGGAAAGGAAAAGGGGGCATACTTTTTAACTGCCCCAATTCAAACCCCAAACCCCAGTGACATCAGGGTTCCCGTGGGAGGAAGGTTAGTGAATTTTCTACCACAGTGGGAAAAGATAACCTCAAACGAGTTTGTCTTAAACATTATAAAAAGAGGGTATGCGCTGGAGTTTCACAGCGATCCACCCTCAAAGTTTCTTGTGACAAGGCTTCCAAGACACTCAGAGAAGGCCAAGGCCTTACCTCTGTTAATAGGGGAAATGGTGGATCAAGAGGTATTGACACCAGTCCCTATTCAGGAACAGGGGGACGGTTTTTACTCGCATATTTTTGTGGTAAAAAAGCCGTCTGGGAAGTTCAGACTAATCGTGGATCTCCGACCTCTGAACCGCTCCATCCGATACAAAAAATTCTGGATGGAGTCCATTTACTCTGAGGAATCTTCTCCAAAAAGAGGTGTTCATGGCTACCCTGGATTTAAGGGACGCCTATCTGCATATCCCGATAAGGAAGGAATGCCAGAAATTTCTTCGGATGGCGATCCAGATAGACTCCAAGATTTATCATTTCCAGTGCAGAGCACTTTCCTTCGGACTGTCGTCCTCCCCGAGAATCTTTACCAAGGTTCTCGGGGAGGCATTAGTTCCTTTAAGACTACAGTCTGTCACGATTATTCCATATCTAGATGACTTACTCCTCACGGCCCATTCGGAGAAGCAACTTCGTCGGGACCTAGAGTTGACACAGCTCAGCCTGGGGCAGGTGGGGTGGATAGTCAGTCTGGAAAAGTCCAAGACTACCCCAACACAGGAAATTTTGTACTTTGGGTACAAGATCCTGTCAGTAGAGCAGAGGATAGTCCTGCCGGAAGAGAAGATATTGAATCTGCACCAGAGAATGTCTTTTCTTCAGAGCAGCACCAAGTACACAGTGAGGGAGGTGAAGTCGGTCTTAGGACTGATGACAGCAGCCATTCCAGCTGTGCAATGGGCCAGGTTCCACCAAAGAGACCTTCAGAGGTTTCTGTTGGAACAATTAAAAGACAGGGATCTGGAAGAAGAGATTTCAATCCCCACCAGAATAAAGCGCTCCCTCTGGTGGTGGAAAGAGTCAGAGAATTTGAACAAAGGGGTTCTCTGGATCTCTCCCGTTGCATCCATGCTAACTACGGATGCGAGCAGCTGGGGCTGGGGAGCCCACCTCAGCTCAGACTGGGCACAAGGCAGGTGGACGACAGGAGAAGCTCCTCTCGTCCAATTGGAAGGAGCTAACAGCTGTCCTCAGGGATCTGTTATTCTTTCAGAATACAATACAAGGTCATCATCTACAGGTCCGTTCAGACAATATGACGGCTGTAGCTTATATAAGCAAGCAAGGGGGCACCAGAAGTCATCGACTAATGCTGGTGGCCAGTCGCATGTTTCAATGGGCAGAATCCAATCTGGCATCCATCTCTGCAGTTTACCTGAAAGGGGAGCTCAACAACACTGTCGATTTTCTTGAGTCGACAACGAGTGTCGAATCAAGAATGGTCTCTACACCCGGAAGTGTTCAACTACATAGTAGCTTACTGGGGAAAACCAGTAGTGGACCTGTTTGCAAACAAGGAGAATGCAAAAGTTCCAAATTTTTGCTCGCTACACCCAGGAGATCAGCCCTGGGCAGTAGACGCCTTACAGACCCCATGGACCTTCAGTTTAGCATATGCGTTTCCTCCGCTTCACCTCATCCCGAGGGTTTTGGCGAAGTTTCTAGTAGAGGAAACGTGTTTAATCTTTAGTGGCACCATTTAGGCCGAAGAGACCATGGTTCACAACGTTGCTACGGTTGACAGACCAACCTCCTCTGAGGCTTCCCTGCAGACCAGACCTTCTGTCGCAGGGACCTCTTTCATCCACAAGTATCCATGCTGAAGCTCTCAGCGTGGTTACTGAGGAGAAAATATTGAGGAGCAAGGGCCTGACTGAGTGATTCAGACTCTGCTACAGAGTAGAAAACCCGTCACTCAAGCCATTTACAGGAAGGTATGGAGAAAATTTAACAGCTGGTTGAACAGCCGAGGTGAGTTAAACATGGATACAGCAAATATCCTACAGTTTCTCCAGGAGGGGATAGACAAAGGGCTAACTCCTAGTACTATTAAGGTCCAGATAGCGGCCTTAAGTGTGTACTTGGAGAAAAGGTTGCAAGAAGATCCTTTCATTGCTAGGTTCTGTAAAGCAATCTCCAGACGCAAACCAGTTAGAGTTAACATCGCCCCATCCTGGGATCTATTAGTCGTTCTAAAAGCATTTTTGGGGTCACCTTTTGAACCTATCTCAGAGGCCTCTCTAAGACTGGTCACTTTCAAGACTGTACTACTTGTGGCAATCACTTCAGAACGCAGAGTTAGTGAGATCCAAGCTCTCTCTGTCAGAGAGCCATTCCTCCAAATTCTAGAAGACAGAGTCATCCTAAAGACAGACCCTGGGTTCCTACCAAAGGTGGCATCTAATTTCCATAGGTCACAAGATATTATCCTCCCTTCTTTCTGTCAGAAAGCTTCAAATGAGAAAGGAAAAACGTTTTCATTTATTAGATGTGAGGAGGTGTATCCTAGAGTATCTTAGGGTAACCAATCCATTCAGAATCTCAGATTCCCTTTTTGTTCTTTTTTCCGGACAACGCAAGGGGCAAAAAGCTTCTAAAGTCACCATAGCTAGGTGGATTAGGCTAGCTATAGCAAAGGGTTATAAGACCGTTAACAAAGATCCTCCTGGGGGTGTTAAAGCCCACTCCACAAGGGCATTTTTAGCATCTTGGGCAGAAAGAGCTGGTGCCACCCCGGAGCAAATATGTAAAGTAGCCACGTGGTCAAGCTTTTCCACCTTTACAAGGCATTATCGACTAGACTTAATGTCCAGTCAGGATCAGGCTTTTGGGAGAAAAGTTCTCCAAGCCGTGGTCCCCCCCCTAATTTGGTGAGTACTTGGGGATCCTCTCAAGGGCTGTCCTGGAAGACAACTGGGGAAAACTGGAGTTAGACTTACCGGTAACTCCTTTTCCAGTGGTCTTCCAGGACAGCACGATCCCACTTCACTTTTTTTGATTATGTGAATGTACTCACATTATTACCTGTTGTTATGGTTATGTTTTTTGCAGTTCCATCCTTCGGTTCTTGGTGAATGACTGACCAGGGACCTGAGGGACCGCCTTTTGAACTGTTTGACAATGTGTTTCCTGGGTCGATGGGAGGGACTCCATCTCTCAAGGGCTGTCCTGGAAGACCACTGGAAAAGGAGTTACCGGTAAGTCTAAGAGCCGGTTCACACGGGGGCGACTTGTCAGGCGACCTAGCCGCCTGACAAGTCGCCTCCCGTTCTGTACAATGGAACCGTTGCGTTGCTCCGACTTAGAAGAAAGGTTCCTGTACTACTTTGGGGGCGACTTGCATAGACTTCTATACAGAAGTCGTCTTGCAAGTCGCCCCGGCAGTCGTGTGCAGGTCGCCTCTGGTGTGAACCGAGGCTCACTCCAGTTTTTCTCCCTGCACCTGCTAATAAAGATATCAATGGCATTGGTCTTATCTTCATTCCTCCTCCTTTAAACTGGGAATAGACTGCATGTTGTAGTTGTAGATATTTATAAAAGTTATTATGCGGCAATTTTATATAATTCCTGTAGCTCCTGAAAAGACCGTATAGCGCTTTGAGCATAAAGCTGAGGAATATATTGTATTCCTTTTAGAACGCCAATATTCAAACCCCTCTAGTTTACAGAGTTGTCCAAAGTACCTATTCCCCCATATTGGAGAGAATTCTGACACCCCTTCATATTTCATTGTACGCCTCATTTCCTGCCATACTTTATTCATTAACACCAATGTTGGACTAGAGTGAGTGCAGGCAAATGAACCAGATTCAAGTTGGGCCGTAAGGTTATAGCTTGAACATTGACTTAATAACATAGCCTGTATTGGATCTCTCCAATCCAACGTCCCCCACCCCGCAAAATGCTGCAATTGGGAAGCTATAAAATACACTCTTGGCTGTGGCACTGCTAGACCCCCTCCTTCTTTAGTTCTCTGAAGAGTAGACAGTCTAATCCTAGAGCTCTTACCTTTCCATAATAGCTTACAAAACAAAAAATCTATTTTTTTTAAACCATTTTAACGGGATCCATATAGGTGAATTATGTAAAACCTATAATAATTGGGGGGCCCATATCATTTTTATGAGGTTTGCTCGGCCCACAACTGATAGGGGTAATTTGGACCATGCTATACTCTTTTGTTTAAATTTCTCCAGGATGGGAGTTAAATTATACTGCAAATAATCTTTCAACCTTGGGTATATCCATATTCCTAAATATTTAAAAAACTTCACAACTTTAATTTGTTGGGCCTCCTTCGGTATATCAAAACTGAATTCATCAAGTGGGAATAGGACCGATTTGTCCCAATTAATAGTAAAGCCTGAAAAAAAGCCAAATTTTTTTTATAAGGGTCATTAAGGATATCAAGGAATTGTCCGTATCACCAAGGAACAGCAGTGCGTCGTCCGCATATAATGATATCTTTTCGTGCCTTGCCCCTCTAATAAACCCACAGATATCCTCCGATTGCCGAACCGCTTCTGCTAGCGGCTCGACAGCCAATGCAAACATTAATGGGGACAATGGGCACCCTTGTCTGGTGCCTCTTGATAATGAAAAGAACTCTTTCACTACCCCATTAATTTGCATACAAGCGCTTGGGTCAGAGTATAGTAGCTTAACCCATTGTATGAAGTTATGTCCCAGGCCAAATCTATCTAGTACCTCCCACATGTATGTCCACTCGACGCTGTCGAATGCTTTCGCAGCGTTGAGTGACAGAATAGCCCTCCTCCCCAGGTTGTCTACTGGTAACTGCATATTTAAGAAAAGTCTCCTCAAGTTGATCGCTGTGGACCTAGTATGTATGAAACCAGATTGATCTGGATGGATCAATCCCTGCATGACTCTACCCAATCTAGCTGCCAGGATCCTGGCCAGAATCTTAGCATCCGAGTTTAATAACGATATCGGACGATAAGTTTACGGAGCCAAAGGATCCTTATCTGGCTTTAGTAGCACTATAATACAAACTTCATTCATAGAATCTGGAAGTTTAAAGGTTTCCCATGCATGGTTAAGTACCTTCAATAGTTCCGGTAACAGAATATCCCCATAATATTTGTACACTTCTGACGGTAACCCATCTAAACCTGGGGCTTTATTATTTGGAGCTTCTAACACTGTCCATCTTAACTCCTCCAAAGTCAGAGGGGAATTAAGTTCCTCTCTAGCCACTCTAGAGAGAGAAGGCAATTTTAAAGGGTCCAAAAAACCTCTAAGAAGTGCCATTGAATATTCAACCTTGCTCTGATACAAATCACTATAGAAAGAGAAAAAAAGAGTCTTTTAATTTAATTTTGATCATTTGGAATCTCGCCCCCCATTTTACGAATGGCGGAAATAAAATTAATTTTCTCCTGAGATTTTGCTACTACAGCTAGCATATGTCCTGGTCTCTCCCCTTCCTCCCAGTCACGACATCTGGAGAGAAAACAGGCCTTATCAGCCTTCTCCAATACCAATCTTCTATATGATTGTTGTGTATCCCTCCAGGTGCAGCAGTTGGGGGTGGTAGGGTCCTATATATATTGAGCTTCCTTTTGCCGAACCTCTGCTGCTAATAAAGATTCACTTTCTAAGTTCAATTTTTTTTTGGACACTTATTGCCTTCAATAGGATCCCTTTCCAAAAAAGCCTTCATGGTGTCCCAAACCACTTGGCTTGAAGCAGAGTTCTCATTAATGGAGAAAAACTCCACTAGAGCTCGACTCATTGAATCTCCCTGTGACATTTCCTTTAACCAAGAAGCAGGAACCCGCCAATTAGGCTTCATCTTAGGCTTTATTTTATTTAGGGAGACTAAAATGGGGGAATGATCTGATAGGCCCATAGTCAAGTATTGTATATTGGACACCCATGGTAAAGCTAGTTCCGTGCCCAAAGTTAGATCTATTCTTGATAGAGTCTGATACGTACTAGAAAAGAGTAGGTATAGGACAGTGGATTTTTAAGACACCAAATATCCTGTTGACCCCATTCTCTAAAATATCTAAGAAAATGAGTATCTCCTTGAGGGCCAGCTGGATATCTATGTCTGCTAGGATCACAAACACTGTTAAAATTTCCCACAATCAGGAGAGGCATCCCTGGATTATCTATCAAGAATTCACCTATCTGGCGAATTACCTCACCATTAAATGGTGGAGGGATATATACAGATCCCAATATAAATTCTATGGAGAATAATTTACACACTAGCAAAATGTATCTACCTTGTGGATCCAGCAGCACTTGCCTGCAGGAAAACTGTAATTTAGAAGAGATTAATATACTTGTACCTCTAGCACATGTAGAATATACAGCGTGATACTGAATTGGGTACATTTTATTTTGCAATAGATTAACTGTATCTCGAGTTAAATGTGTTTCCTGCAGGCAAACTATCGATGGTAAATATTGCCCCAGTGTATCAAACATAGCCCTCTTCTTAGTACGATCCTTTATTCCTCTTATGTTCCATGATAGTATCAAGATTTCATTTGCCATATTCCTCTATATGAATATGAATATATATATATATATATATATATATATATATATATACACTAGTATTATTTAAAGTCTTAATAAACAAAAAGAAAGACAAGAATAAGGAGTACCTAGGGCCTATATGCAAATCGAGGTTTAAACTTTTATCCATATAAATATTAAGAAGATTCCTAGAAGAGAGAATTCATCCATAAGCATATAACCCATTCAATTCTGTATGGGCGGAAAAGGTGGATATAGCTGAAAGAAAGGGAAGAAAATGGAGCAAAAAAAAAAAAAAACCCAGCACGTCCACACAAGCATCCAAAAAAAGAAGGGAAGCAACAAAAAACAAAAAGAGAAAAAAAAATTTCCCTTCCTTTTCCTTTCCCTCCCCCCCTTCCCTTGAATGCCACACAATTCCCGCAGGAAGATGTAAAAAAGGGGGGGGGGGGGGGGGAGACGAGTTCATCCAGGCTTGTCAATGGGCTGCTAGCCCACTAATAGGAAGAGAAGTTTGTCTGGCTATGCTCCACTGTAGCTCTGCCTATAGCCAATATCCAGCAAGACGGAAGACAAGGGAAAATCTAGAGAAAAAAAAAATGATACACTTTTATATAGTGGCAATTATTTCCTAATGATTAGACCAGCATTTTTACTAGTCAGATCCATTTAGAATGTAACAAAAATGTAGCAAGAGGCAAAGAGAGTGACATAGAAAAAAAACAAAAAAAAAACAAAACAAAAGGGGAATTTTTCTCCTTTTTTCTTTTTTCTTTTCTCTCCCCTCTTCTCCCTCTCTTTTGCCTTCTCTTCCTTCCCCTCGATCCAGTCCTCTATCCTTCAAGCTGTATTCTTATTGGAAGTAGGGATAGACAAGGATTGTTCATTTCTGTCCAGCCAGCTATTGGCCTCTTTAGGGTCAACAAAAAATAGTTTCTCCCTTAGCCACAGTCCGGAGTTTAGCAGGGTAAAGCATTGCATATTGAATCTGGAAGGTACGGAGGCGCCTTTTAATATCTATAAATTGGGCTCTTTGTTTTTGAACTGACACAGAGAAGTCCGGGAAGAAAGAAACTCTTGATCCAATAACCTCTATATTTCCTTTAGTACAGGGCTCGACAAATCCCAGGCGCCAGGTCGCCGTGGCGACTAGAAATTGTGTCCTGGCGCGTGGGCTGTAGGGTCTTGTCTGGGAAAGTGGAGATGGCCCAGGCCTCGTAGGCCTTTCAGACACAGAGTACTGCCCGGCACTGTAAGCTTTAGGGAACGCCGTTAGCGACGGCAGTGGGGATGGAGCAGTAAGAGCAGCGCGGCAGCTACTGACATGGCTGGAGGAGCAAGCGGCCATCAGAGTGCAGTCCAGCTGGGGATTCCTGGCGGCTCGTCATCCCCGCTGCTGTCACCCAGGGTATTACTGGAGCAGGCCCGGCTTGAGGGAGGCGGCGACCGGGCTCAGGGACATGGGGGCTCTGGAGTCGGTGGTTTCCGCACAAGAGCGCCCTGCACCTCTGGGTGGAAGAGAAGCTGAGCTGGGGAGAAGAGGTGCTGAGCCGGGAGCAGTTCATTGAAATACCGGAGAGCCGGGCCAGTGGCTGGGAGGAGTGCGAGGAGGTAATCCCTGCCTGCCGACATGTTTGTTTTTTTTTCTGTTTTTTATCAGTTAGATGCAGAATTTTATAAATCCTTTTTTTTTTTTTTTTTTTTTTTTTTTTTTTAATTGCTTTATCATGTTCTATATTTTGCCATAGTAGGCTTGCTGAGCCTAGTAGTCCTTAAAACTTTTTATTGCATATCTCATTTGTTCGATTTCCTTGTGTAGCATTGAAGTGGATACTGGCAATGTAATATGAGCCCTGTGTATGAGAGCATGGCGCGCAGCCCTCTGCATGAATTGTCCAATACTTGAGAAAAAAGGTGACACCCCCCCTGAAATGCGTCACCGCCCGCCCCTATGTGCAGCCTTCTTAACAAGGACAATATATGACGCAGACGTTGAATCTGACAGTTCCCCCGAGCGGGCTCATTGCAGAGTAATAAAAAAAAAAAAACTGGCTCCTAACTTTTTTAGCTGGCTCCTAGATTCCAACAAATTTTGTCAAGCCCTGCTTTAGTATGTGCTACGGAGAGGATCTTATCCCTATCTCTAAAATGGAGCATTTTTAAGATAATTGGTCGGGGGAGATTACCCGGAGGAGGAGGTCTAGCTGGAATGCGATGCACCCTTTCTACAGCGAAAAAGGATGTCAAATTTTGTTTTCCAAAAACGTCCTGCAGCCATTTCTCAATAAACTCCGCAGTATTGCCCCCTTCCATGCGTTCTGGAATTCCAAGGATACGTACATTATTTCTTCTTAATCTATTTTCAATTTCATCAATATGGTTATCGTGGTATTTCGATTGGAGCCCTACTGCTTTAAGTTCTTGTTTCATACAGCTCGAGTCATTCTCTATAATAGTAACCTGGTTCTCTAATATTGAAGTACGTTCACGCACCTTCTGTATGTCTAGGTGCATAATATAAACATCCTCCCTTAAGCAGTTAACCTGTGTAGATAATATATTTAATGTATAATTGCAGTTCTGTATAGCATGGAATACATCCTTAAGTGTCGGCTCCCCCTTCAGAGCAACTGCAGGTACAGATAGCGCAGGTCCCACAGGTGCAACAGGTAAAACAGGTGAAGCCAGTAATTTTATTTTTAGAGATACCATCTGATGCTTCTGAAACTTCTGAGACAGAAGCGCTTAATGTATCGCATCACCCTCTCTCGGTCATAACAGTCCTAACCAACTCCCCACCATCCACTGCAGGCTTTCCTCCGTCCCCCACTTCAGATACTTCCATTATCTCCCGTTCAGAAAAAGTCTGTGTGTGGTTCCCTGCAGACTCCTGCTCCTCCCGGCTCTCTATCTCTGGTCCTATCTCTAGTACAGTCCCCTCCATTCCTACAGACATGCTACTGTATTTAGCAAAAACATCCTTGCCAGAGTCCTTGACCTTAGTATCCTTAGTGGAGCTCCATGCGAAACGTTCCAATTTAGCAGCTACTGCATCAATCCCATCCCCCCCGCATGTCTCTCTCCACTGTCGGTTTACACAGCAACTTACTTGACAGACATTCCTCACCTCCAGCATTTGAGCCTGTGTCTGTATTTTCTCTGGCCATTACACTTCTCAAGTTTACTAGTCCAGCCTCTCCAGCAGCCTCTCTTTCCGCTCCAGACCCCCCTACTCCACCGGACCTTTCTGCTTCAGCAGCTTTAAGCTTCCTCCCCATAGCTCTTGCCACCGCTCCTAGCTGAATTTTGACACTGCAATCACTGCTAGCCCAGTGTCAAAAGTAGCGCTGTAAGGCTGGAGGATAAGGGGATGATAAGCGGTGAGCAGTCAGCAGGTGAGTAGGTATTCCTTGGTATTACCTGGTGCTGATTAACAATCCAGCTATCCAGACCGTAGTCCCACCGGCTGACCTCCCTGCAAATCCGCCTGCAATCAGCGGGTAGTTAATATGGCACTAGAAGCTAGCAAAGGATCAGGCAGGTATATGGCAGCGGTAATAGTTGTAAATTTAGTAGTAAAATTAGTAGATTTGAGGGAATTAGCCACAGTACAATCCACAGGATAGTCCGTTGTATCACAGGGCAGAAATCCACAAGTAAACTTCACATATCATATATCCCTTATTCCCAGCTGATTTTCAGCGGAGCTCCAGGAGACATCACACAGCTTCTCTCACATCCTAAGCCTAGCCCCTCCCCATGATAAAAACTTTTAGTGTGGTGGGTGTTTTTTTTTTTTCTTAAGTGGGCAAACTTACAAAATCTGCAGGGGATCACCCATTCCCCATTGTTAGGGTTTGGATAAATATCTGTGGTTGGGCAAGTTGTATAAATATTTCCTTGGGAGGGAAATTGCAGGAAAATGCATTTCATATTCAGGGCAGTCATGTGGTGAACTGGAACATGTCACATGACCGCTTCTGCTTTACCTGTTGGTGCAGCAGCTTGCTAATACAGGGGAGCCACAGCTTCTTTCATGTGATGGCACCAAAACTCCCCACTACTTAATGGTGGCTTGGTGCTCTCGTTGAGCTTCACTGCAGTGTATGGGCACAGTGTCAACAGTGCATGCAGAAAATGGATGGGGATGGAGTTGGGCCCAAGGTAAGTGGGGGGGGGGGGGGGGGTGCTGTCTGTGCAGCAGATCTTTGTGTGTGTATTATGTACATTATCTTGTGGCTGTCTTCCTACAAAATTGGTGTTCATGTAATTGCATGAATTAAGGTTGTTTTGATTTTTTTCCTATTGGTGATCTGTTCTCTACACTTTATCTTGCAGAGTGATGCTCACCAGTTTCGTCACCTGGTTGCACTCTTACGGCATATTTTACTGTCCCGGGGTCCTTCTGAGGGAAAGACTGAGGAGCTGCACAGGTTAGTTAATACTGTTTTTAGCCTTTTGTTTATATAGAGAAAATGCACTCACCGGCCACTTTTATTAGGTACACCTTGCTAGTACCTGGTTGGACCCCCCCCCCCTTTCTTTTTGCCTTCAGAACTGCCTTAATTCTTTGTGACATAGATTCAACAAGGTGTTGGAAACATTCCTCAGACTTTGGTCCATATTGAAATGATAGCCTCACAGTTGCTGCAGAATTGTCGGCTGTAAAGAATATCCCATTGCACCACAACCCAAAGTTGTTCTATTGGATTGAGATGTGGAGGCCATTGGAGTAAACTGGACTCATTATGTTCAAGAAACCAGTTTGAGATTATTTGAGCTTTGTGACATGGTGAATTATCCTGCTGGAAGTAGCCATCAGAAGATGGGTACACTGTAGTAATAAAGGGATGGACATGGTAAGCAACAATACTCTGGTAGGCCTTGCCATTTAAACAATGCTCAATTGCTACTCAGGGGCCCAAAGTGTGTCAAGAAAATATCCCTTCACCACCACCCTGAACTGTTGATACGAAGCAAGGTGGATCCATGCTTTCAGAATTTTGGCATAAACAATATGAATGTCGCAGCTGAAATCAAGACTCGTCAGACCAGACAATGTTTTTCTAATCTTCTATTGTCCAGTTTTGGTGAGCCTGTGTGAATTGTAGCCTCCAGTTTCCTGTTCTTAGCTGACAGGGGTGGCACCTGGTGTGGTCGTCTGCTGCTGTACCCCATCTGCTTTAAGGTGTTGTGCGTTCAGAGATGGTATTTTACATACCTTGGTTGTAATGAGTGGTTATTAGTTACTGCCTTTTTCTATCATCTTGAGCCAGTCTGCCCTTTCTCCTCTGACATCAACAAGGCATTGTCGGTCACACCACTGACGCTCACTGGATATTTTTTTCCTTTTCTTACCATTCTTTGTAAGTGTGTGTAATATATCTCTGTTGCAGTAGATTAGCAGGTGGGGATATGTATTTATGTATGTATGTATGTATGTATGTATGGCACCAACAACCGTATCAAAGTCACTTAAATCCCTATTCTGATGCTCGGTTTGAACTTCAGCAAGCTGTCTTCACCACATCTAGATGCCTAAATAATGCATTGAGTTGCTGCCATGTGATTTGCTGATTAACAATTTATCAAGCAATTGAACGGGCGTAACTAATAAAGTGACCGGTGAGTATATTTCTATTAAAGGGGAAACTGTAATCTGTGTTTCTCCCAAAAAAAATCCCTCTTTAGTGTCTTGATACCCCAACAATGACCTGTTTTTTAGGGTGACAATGGTGCTCAGTAGCTACAGTACTGTGGGTGAGCGTTGTCACCCTAGGACAGGAAGTGTTACTCATCTGGAACAAGTATGCACTTGGAGAACTTTCTGCTCTACAACTTTCTGAGCTGCATACTTTCCAGAACACAGCAGGGGGACGAGGGGCTGTAAATTGTGCAGATCGCTGCACAATTGCGGCGATCTTACATAGGAGTGGGTACTTCTTCAACCCCCTCCCAAAAGGTGTCAAATGTGTCAGCGAAGCAAACTTCCCTTTAAACCCCTAACTGAGTAACCTTTTAGTTGGCGCACATGAGTACATGTACTTTTTCCTATCAGCTTTATGGAGAGAGTAGGCAATTTAAAAATGCTCTGTCACAAGGAGTCCATATGTAGTGGTTCATATACGGCACAAGCACTAATGGTGGTCTTGGATAAGCTGACTGTGGATGGCTACCAGCTCATAACAAGCTAGAAGAAACTCTATAGAAGGCAAAAGAGCAGTACCATCTAAGTGCAGCAGTAAAATTCTTTTTAATTCATAAAAGACAAAAGGGGCATCAGGAAGAGCTGGGATCCATCAGCTGTTTCTAGCCCAGCGAGCAGACAGTGTTCCCCACAAGTGGGTGAACCTCATTAACCTAACATGCGCTGGGATCTCATTGATCTTGTGAGCTCCCATTTTGTCTTTTATGGATTAAAAAGCATTTTACTGCTGCACTTGGATGGCACTGCTCTTGGTTGGTGCAATCACTGTAGTAAACTATCTGTGGGTCTTTCTCATAAAAGCCACATGTGAATAGCTTGTATCTTTTACATTTCTGTGGTTCTGGTCTCCTGTTTTCAGCCATGTCTACTAGCACATTCCCGCATCAGGCGCACATCAGTGCTGTGAATTGGCTTCCTGGTGTTGGCACATGCTTGGAGCGTACCACAAGGGGTGTGATAGGGTGACAATGCAGTAGTAAAACTAGGTGAGCACAGAGGCACCCCACAACAGGGGGGAACCTGCACAAGAGGCTTCATGGCAGGTCCACTAGATATTAATGGAAGCTGCAGTGATCGCTTGTTCAAAAAAGAGAGCGCTGGTAAATTACAGGAGGGCAGAATTTACTAGAACAGCACCTTGTATTTTCCTCCTGCAGCAGCTGAATGCTGGCAGGAGGAGAAATGGCTTTTCAGTTGCTGGAGGAAGACCAATTCAGTAAATGCTGCTCATGTCCAGGTTCATTCTTCCTTCTGCTTTCTGGGGGTCAGGGAAGGGACACTGCCTACCGTTGCCTGTCTGGAAATGACTGCTTGTTGCTTTTTTAGAATCTATGGTCACAGCATACTTTAGGTGTATGGTTGTCTTTTGACAATCCAATTAAGCCCACTTAAGGAGATTTTTAAGTAATGCCTGTTTGCTCACCATCTCTCCAAGTTTGCATTCCCTGCATGCTTTGCAGCTTCTCTAGTTTACTTTAATTTCCCATGGTACCTTGCTGCCTGCAAGCAGTCATTTTATGTGCTAGGTCCGTCTCCTGAAACTCCTCCTTTCAGGGCCTCTGTCGTTAAGAAGATGGGTCTGTGAAATGTGTCTCAGAATTCAAGCAAGAAAATGTATGGGAATTGTCAAACGGAAGTTTACAAACCTCAAGATCGTCCCAATTATCAGAGATGGGCTAGAAATAATTGACATTGGATGTGGAATTGAGTGATTATGCTTTAACATTGTGGCCATGAATATGGAGATTTAGACAAACCATAGAGGAAGCTCTGCATGTTACTGCTATGGCTTGGCCTCCCTACTTGCAGGTATAAGCCACACCGCGTTGTTTTCAGAGTCAAAAAATTCATACATTTTTATTGTGGTAAAGCTAAACTATTATGTAGCAGATCAGTGCATGAAACAAAGTATGTAATGAGCAGTGCCAGCCCAATGGTCGTAATTATGAAGTGTGTTGTATTTCATGAAAACATTTACATCATGCTGATCTTTGACAAGCCTTTCTTAAAAGTTTGAAAAGGCATACAATGCCCTATTATGATGGGAGGTGAAAGCCAGGTGTATCTTTCAGAAAGGTGTTGGCTTTCAATGATGTAAATAAGTTCTGTAATACATAGCAGACTGTTAATGTTTTATGAGTTTATGCCCTGATAGACTTGTCACATGGTTACCCTAGAAATTGGCATTTCCCAGCCAGATGAAAACTTTGTTGCAGGGTTTTATAGAAGTTTTAAAATGTAGATTAACTGTTTAAACAACTGGATGGTTAAATGCCTGCACAAAGAAGGGTCCTAACATGATTTTAGTTTTGTGTGTTTATCAATTAAAGTTTCTGAAGTGGAGGTTGATCTTGGTGGCTTGGCACTACAGCCCTTTCCCCCTGATCCTCATTCTTCAGTTATGATGTACAGCCCTGTGACCAAAAGTGAGGTCTTGAAGGGATGGACAGCTAGCCTTACATTCACGACTTGTAATGTGATTTGACAAGTCGCAGCCTATTGCCAGCAATCGTACTGTTCAAATCTCTGCGACCTTCAGGTGCGACTTGCATGAAGCCACACAGATGTTTTCCGAGTTGCACTCAAAGCTTCCTCTTTTGGGGTGGAGCTCCACTTTTAATGCATTCACTGCATTAAGTAAATGCCTTTAGTAGATGCTGGGAAGCCATGCTGGTCTTTTAGCATCAGCCGGTTGAGACACCGTCCCTGGAAAACCTGTGTGTGTGTATATACATTTCTTGCATCTGTTTGGCTTTTTCCTTTTTCATCAGGGTGTAACATGTTACTGTAGTGCACCCCCCCCTATATCCCTTGTGACGGTGAGCGGGAGATCTTCTTCTCACCCCAAAAAAAAATTGGCCATGTGGGTCTCCACCCACCCGACCGCATCAGTCAGAGGTCTGTGAATGGGAAAACTACAAGTCCTGACGTGAACGTCCAAGATGAAGCTACGTCAATGAACCACGGCGAAACGCGTTGACGTCACAACGCTCCCCGGTCCAAGCGCCACGGGCTGAGAGGAGAGTGTACGGTGGCTGGCCTTAGCTGACCTTACTAGCTAGCGGTGGGCTCCAAAGCAGCTGATACCAAACGGATACCATATTGACCAGAGGGACCGTTCCAGTATCGTGACCACCGCAGCCATAAACCCTCCAAGGAGCTACTTTAACAGCACCGACGGAAGTTCCCGGCAGCTACCTCAAGGGTTCCTAAGCGGGACAAGGGAAGCACTGATATCCAAGTCTGGAGGATCGTACAGCTAAGAAGCACAGCCGCAATGGAGTAGATGGTAACGTACAGCCACCTTAACAGGATTGACAGTTGTTGCAACTCTACGTGCAAGTTACAATTTTTTCATTGCATAATGTGCCTGCATTGAGTAACATCTATTAGGAAGCGCTGGTTGCAAATTTATGATCCCATTGCTTGCTTGGCTATATAGCGAACCAGGAACTAGCATACATAGATAAAGAATGTTTAAGTGACTTTCGATCGTCATTCAGCCCACACTCATATACAAGAAGAATCGCCTTGATTCCTATCCTCCAAACTAGATTGTGAACATTGCCCAAACCCAACTAAGATCTTTTTGATGTGAATAGGCATAGTTTATCACAATCCAGGCTAACCACAGGTGCTTCCACCCTATTTTTTCACTCTCCATTCCCACTTGCATTATACCATGTATGACCCTAAAAGCCAAAATTAATGACCTAAGACCCACATACTTAGGGGTACTAGCACACCACTATTTGACTGATTGGCAACATTGATGGTCATCAGGGTATAATGCAAGACGCCCAGACCGGGTAGCTTTATATGTTGTCCTCTGTATTGTCTGTCATGTTTGTATTGTTACCAGTGGCCGCCCAACGTTTTCAATTGTGCACATCTGCAATAAATAACATAAATGCGTTTTTAAATGTTTGAATTGTTTGAATAAATAGAACTATTTTATCCACCAAGATTTACGTCCACATTGTTGCACAGAGTAACCCCTTTTTGAACCCATCTCTATTGGGTTTTCCCTACCATCCCCCCATTTTCCCCACATTTGCTATAGTGAACAGTATGGTTACAGCAACAATACCCTAACGGGTGAAACATAAGGTACAGGCTATCGTGACTCAGCGACACAGTACAGGAGATACTCACGCCATCCCTTGCTCCCATCCCCCCATCCCTTTTCCCCCCTTTGCCCTACTTTGTTTTAGTACAAGTCCTGACAGCTGTTGGCTTGTAGTTGTCAATGAACTACCATCCATGGTGCTGTTGAGTGCTCTGGTAGATCATTGAGTCTTGTCTGTCAGTGTAAGCTGCCTGCCTTTTGTACAGGCAGTTTCAGACTGTCTATAAGGAGCCCTGCATGGTGCATGTGATCTTTAAAGTGGAGAGCCACCCTAAAATTGCATGAGAAATCCTAAAATTAAAAAAAAAAAAAAAAGAATTTTTAAACTTGCCTAAACCCTTGTTCCTAGGCAGTCTTCCTATTCTGCGGCGTGTTCTGCTCCTCGGTGAGCGGCCCCATTGCCTTCTGGGAACTGTGTGTGTGTTCCCAGAACACCACGAGGCCATTCCCAGAGCGCTCGCGTGTGCACAGTAGGAAACTGGCAGTGAAGCCGCAAGGCTCCACTGCCTGTTTCCCTTACTTAGGATGGCAGTGCCGGGACCCGAGAGCCGAGGGACAGGTCGGCCTCGGGTGGCCGACATAGCGGGCACACAGGACAGGTAAGTACTTAAAGTCAGCAGCTACAGTGTTTGTAGCTGCTGACTATTACATTTAAAAAAAACAAAAAAAAAAACAGCATGGTGGGAGGAGTGGGGGTACTAAGAGTCGGTTCACACTGAGGCAGCACGACTTCCAGCGCAACTGCCTCAGACGACTTGAACACGATTGCAGCGGCGACTTGCAAAACGACTTCTATCTATGCAAGTCGCCCCCAAAGTAGTACAGGAACCTTTTTCTAAGTCGGAGCGACTTGCGTCGCTCCGATTAGAACAGTTCCATTGTACAGAACGGGACTCTACTTGTCAGGCGGCTAAGTCGCCTGACAAGTCGTCCTAGTGTGAACCGACCCTGAGGGGGTGGCTGCCATGTCTAAGTGATTGATGATCACTGGGGAAGAAGTATTGAGTAAGCTGAAGAATGCAGGTTGCATTGTGGAGACCTCTAATCACAGGCTCTGGTATAAAGAGAATTTCATACACTTTTGTACTACACAAATTAAATTGACACCCACTGTCACCCATTCACCCTGGCCGGGAACTGCATTGTTCAGGGGCATTGATGCAGCAAATGTAATTTAGGGGTGAAAACTTTGGCCGGGGCTTGTTGGTGGCGGCAGCATCACATATATATATATATATATATATATATATATATATATATATATATATATATATATTAGTGCCAGTTAGAATGTGGAAGCAAACCCCTGACCATGAAGCTGGCAACTACTGTTTTGCTTTGTTTAATCAAATACCACCCTATTTGAACATTTTTGCCTTTTTAACCACTTGACAACTGGGCACTTAAACCCCCCTCGTGACCAGACCAATTTTCAGCTTTCAGTGCTCTCACACTTTGAATGACAATTACTCAGTCATACAATACTGTACCCAAATGAATTTTTTTGTCCTTTTTTTTCATACAAAGAGCCTTATTTTGGTGGTATTTGATCACCTCTGCGTTTTTTATTTTTTGTGCTAAATGAAAAAAGACCGAACATTTTGGAAAAAAAACGCATTTTTCTTTGTTTCTGTGATAAAACTTTGCAAATTAGTAATTTTTCTTCATAAATTTTGGCCACAATTTATACTACTACATATCTTTGGTAAAAATAACCCAAATTAGTGGATATTTGGTCTTTGTGAAAGTTAGAGAGTCTACAAGATGTGGTGCAAATCATAAAAAACTGATCACACCTGATGTACTGTGGCCTATCATTTCTTGCGACCCGAACATGTCAGGAAAGTACAAACACCCCCCAAATGACCCCTTTTTTTTTTTGAAAGTAGACATTCCAAGGTATTTAGTAAGATGCATGGTGAGGTTTCTGATGTCATTTTTTCCCCACAATTCTTTGCAAAATGAATTTTTTTTTTTCCCACAAAATTGTCATTGTAATAGGTTATTTCTCTCACATGGCATGTATATACCACAAATGACACCCCAAAATACATTCTGCTACTCCTCCTGAGTATTACGATACCACATGTGTAGGACTTTTTCACAGCCTGACCACATACAGAGGCCCAACATGCAGGGAGCGCCATCACGTGTTCTAGGAGCATAAATTACTCATCTAATTTGTTGACTACCTATTACACTTTTGAAGGCCCTGGAGAACCAGGACAATGACATGTGACAGTGATAACAAATGGCACTGATAACAGATGGCACTAATACATGGCACTAATACGTGGCACTGATGACAAATGGCACTAATACGTGGCACTGATGACACGTGACACTGATGACAGATGACACTAATATGTGGCACTGATGACAAATGGCACTGATGACAGATGGCACTAATACGTGGCACTGATGACACGTGGCACTGATTACAGATGGCACTGATACGTGGCACTGATGGCACTATGTGGCACTGACAGATGGCACTTATACGTGGCAGTGGGGACATGATGGCAGGGGCAACATGATGGCAGGGGCAGAAGGCAGTGCTGACACTTTTTTTTTTTTTTTTTTCTGTTTACTTACCTCCGCAGCGGTTCGCTCTCCCTCCTCACACGCTGTCTCTGTGTGAGGAGGGAGAGCCGGTGTCTTGTCGAATACAGTCCCCTATCATATAGTGTCCGCCCTGTACTGCGCAGTACGGAGGACAAACGAGACGCCAAAAGTCTCTGAAGTTTAACAGCTGATCATCAGCTGTACACGGCACCTGCGCTTTTATTCTCACCCTATGTCCAGGTTCATTCCCTACTATCCAAGTGGACATAAAGTTAGAATAAATAGATGCCGAGCGCAGCGAGGCCGTGCCCGAAGCGTGGCGAGCAAAGCGAGCCCGCGAGGGGCCCTCTTACAAAGCCATCGCTAAGAAGTGCCCAAGCGCCGTGTACAGCTGATGGTCAGCTGATCAACTTCGGACACTTTCGGCATCTCCTTCTGCTCCGTACTGCGCAAGCGCTGCGCCTGCGCAGTACGGGGCGGACACTATCCGATAGGAGGACAGTTCTCGTCAGAACACCGGCGATGAGAGGGGATCTCATATGTTTACATATGAGATCCTCTCTCATTGGCAGAGCGATCGCGCTGTAGCCGTCTTTCGGCTATATCGCGGACGCCTAGTGGTTACCATATATACTCGAGTATAAGCAGCAAAAAAATTCATTTTCCGAACCGACTTTGGGGCCCCGTATCTCAGGGCCACTTGGTGCTAGGAACCCCAAATTTGGTGTGCAAACCCAGTGGAAATGGTACCACAACATATCCAAAGCTGGAGTTCCTAGCCCCTAGTGGCCCCGAGATACGGGGCCCCAAAATAGGTTTGGAAAATGTCATTCTCTGCTGCAGAAAAGTGCTTGGCTTGGCATTTTCTGAACCGATTTTTGGGGCCCTGTATCTCGGGGCCACTTGGTGCTAGAAATCCCAGCTTTGGATATTTTATGGTTCTAGTTCCCCTGGGTTTGCACACCAAATTTGGGGTTCCTAGCACTAAGTGGCCCCGAGATACGGGGCCCCAAATTAGGTCAACTGTGTCTATCTGCAGCAATGTCATTTCGGGACACTTTGGGTTCAGAGACCCCAAATTTTGGCTGCAGCTAGGGGGCATCTAGGAACACTTAACTACCAAGTTTGAAGTTCGGGGGACCTATGGCTGCAAATGGGCACAGTGAGGCTGCAAATGGGCATTATTGACCCTCTTTTCCACTTACAGTAGCTGTGCATTTCTCACCCTCGTCTTATACTCGGGTCAATACGTTTTTCCCTTTTTTTTTATTTTTTATTTTTTGTGGTAAATTAGGGCCTCGACTTATACTCGGAACGACTTATACTCGAGTATATACGGTAATAAGCAGCATGGAGTAAACACTATATATGGCCAAAAGTTTCAAACCATCACACCTAATAGGAGCTTGCTGGGCATTCCATTACCAATCAATGGTCCTCAGATGGCGGTGCCCAAACGTCTCTCTAGCTGAACAGCCTCTGCTCTTTTGGGAAGTCTTTCCGCAAGATTGTGTGAGCTAAAAATATATTGTTGGCACCTTGAGGGCAACCAGTGATCTGACGAGCAATATGTAAAGCACTGGGTTATTGTTGCTATATAAATAGCTGTAACAAATAAAATGAGTGTCAGGGATTCACAAAACTTGGCCATACAGTTTTAACGTGAACACCGTGGAGTGGCATTGTACAGTGCATCTGTAAAGTATTCACAGCTTCACTTTTTTTTTTTCCATATTTTATGTTACAGCCTTATTCCAAAATGCAATAAATTCATTATTTTCTACTAACAATACCCCATAATGACAATGAGGTTTTTTTTTTTTTGGTTTTTTTTTTTAAATCTTTGCAAATTTATTAAGCTCAAGTATATCCTGTTTTTTACAACTTGATTGGAGTCCACCTCTGGTAAATTCAGTTGATTGGGCAGCCTGTGTGTGTGTGTGTGATAATATATAATATAATATAATATAAGCCATGAAGTCCAAGGAATTGTCAATCTGAGACAGGATAGTATTGGCACAGGTCTAGAGAAGGGTACAGAGAAATTTCTGCAGCATTGAAGGTCCCAATGAGCACAGTGGCCTCCATCATCCGTAACTGGAAGAAGTTTGGAACCACCCCATTACTTTATCGTATCACCTTGCACCCCCTGTACACCCACCTCCCAGAGCTACCATTAGTGGATCAGCAGACTGGGACTTGTCAGACTTCTTCTGTATGATACAAAGCTCCAACCACTGCTTGTATATCGTTTCCTCGCGCCTCCCACTATAGTCGAGTTGACACTCAACTCCACTTTGTTTGCTTTGCAAATGACACTTTTTTTTTTTTTTTTTTTATTTTTACAGATTGCATATTTGACACAGGATTCTCAGAGCGCTATTTGTTTTGAACATTTTCAGACTGTGAGAATGCTAGGTGCCTCTTGACAAGTCCAGTGCTAACGCATGGGGCCCAGAGTTGCCTATAACCTCACATGCTCTTTAACAAGTCCTTTTGGAACTTGATAGGGTACTCTTTGCTGTCCTGGTGGCCACACAAGTGATGGATCAAGCAAATGTGAGGGTGTATATACCGCTGTGCTGGGGGAGCCAAGTATCTTTTTACTTGTATTGCATGGGCAAATTTACAGGCTCACTTTAAATAAAACAAATTTGTGCAGTTGCATTTTACTTTAATGCAAACCAAAACAGAAGTGTTTTAATTGTGTAGGTAGACATTCCTGTGGTAGGGCAATAGAAAACTTGCCCAACAGCAAGCATTACTCAACTTCCAGCTCCATTCTACTAATTAAGCCTTACTCTTTGAATACAATTTGACTGTCTATGGCAGCAGGTCACATGGCCAACACTGGTCCCTATCAAGGACACTGTCTTAGATAAATGTAATTTGATGCCAAGATTTTGTAACCGTTTATTTTTTTGTTTACAGCAATACGATCAACTTGTTGAGCAATGTTCCAGTCTCCTGCCTGGATGTTCTCATCCCCTCATGTGGACAAGAAATGTCTGCAAACAATAATGAGCCAGACATGAAGGCAATCCAGCTCATTCTGAATTTTATGGAGAAGAGAATAGACAAGGTATTGGAGTTCTTACAGTAGTTGATTTTTGCCTCCACCCTATCCAAAACAAATTTTTTCCCGTTTTAGTTCTACTTTAACTTTTACAGTCGACTACTTATCTTTCCTCTGGCCTTTTAAAGGAGCAGGTCAAACAAAGACCAGTGTAATGGCTTTAAAGAAAAGTAACAAGGATTTTGTCCATTTTGGTATCTGATCTTAGAGGACTTCTGTTTCCTCCCTTTTTTACAGTACACTCGCTGCCACCATTTGCTTCTGTCCTTTCCACAGCATGTAAAAAAGAGACTACAACCTCAACCCAAGGTGTAACATGCATACATCTGTATTCAGGTGGTTAAAACAGAACTCCAATATGTTCATTACATGTTTTGTGATAGATGGGAGTTGGATATATCTATCAATTTTCTCAATCACACGAAGGTCATTGCTGTGCTTCCTTGGACACCCCCCCCCCCCCCCCCTGCACTTTCAGACCGTGGGGGGGGGGGTTATCAATATTTTTTTGGTGTGTGTGTGTCTTTTTTTTTTTTCTCTCCACAACTTCTTGGATTCTCTGCTCATGCCTTTTGGCTTACTTTCAGCTTTTAGGCTGGGTTTCACCTAATACCAATGTGGCACCCAGCAGTGGTCCTGTGCGTCCCCATTCACAGCCTAAATTTTTGGCTGAATTCAGACCAAGAGATGCACTGGGCTCCTGTGCAAATTTGCAGCAGAGATATGTGAACCGGCTCCATAGAGAGCTAGTCAAAATCTCCTGCTATTGCAAATTGGTTGCGGAGATGCTATGGTGTGAACCCAGCCTTAAGGACTACATAACCCATGGTACCTTGATATGTGGTATTTGCCTCTACTGACTGTGCCTTCTAAACTCCTCAGCACCTCTGCAGTTCAGACTGCAGGATCTGTGACATATGCAACCCTACAAGTAATGCATCTTCACAGGACTTTTTGAGGATCCATTTACTTCCAGGACATCTCTGGCACGTTTTCACTAAATTTAAAAACTTTAAGAATTTGCATAGGCTAGAAAATTTACAAATTGCACCTAAATTTGACAAACCCTTCTACATGTTTATGTACCTGTAAAAGCCTTGTGTAGACATCCCAAAGGTCTATCCCAAATTACTCTTAGCCTTTCTCAACCAGGGTTCCTCCAGAGGTTGCTAGAGGTTCATTAACAGTGAGCTGTGATGGATTGACTTCAAGCCAACTTTTCTCCCCCCACTGACCTGTTGTTATCTGAAAGTGGGGAGATTTGGAGATCTTCTCTAGCTTCAGAATACACAGATCAGCCCTCCCAGGCTATAGCCTGCAAAACTGATCAAGAGGAAATTCCAGCAGGTCATTTCTACAAAAGTTGATCGTTTGATCGACTTCTGTATAACCACAGTGCCCGTACATGGATCAAAATTTCAATCCTCTATGGGCAGCTTTAGCAGAGTTTCTGCAATTCCCCCTAACTGATAAACTGGTTTGGCTGGAGCTGGGAATCCTTCGTGTCATTGCTTCAATTGAATGGTTTCAACCAACTGGTATTAACAGGAAATAAAAATTCAGTCTGAATTGGTAATATTGGTTCTTTTTCTTCCTGTCTCCATCTCATCTTAGGGCTGCAGTTACAGAGAAGGCCTCACACCCGTTCTTAGCTTACTTACAGAATGTTGCAGGGTCCACAGAAGTATCCGGAAATACATCAAAGCAAAGGTAAGAGCTCTAGCTTCTGCCTGCCATGTAGGTGCTTGTATGACTAAAATCTCCTGTTCTCTCCTGTATCCCCCATTCAGTAAGTCTCTCTGGGTGACCTTGTGTACATTTTCCCGGAAATTTGATTATTTCGGGCAAGTCCAGAAGATGTGCAACATTGTTTCCTTTTGACATCTCCAGCAGAGATCTGATGTTTCAGGGAAGATTGTGTGTAGTCTACTGGGCATGAGATAGCACCTATGGAGTATTTTAAAATTTGGTCTCATGGATTTTGGTGCATATGGACGATTTAAGGGAGAATTGGATAATGTGTTCTTTCTGTTTTGAGGTGAATGTGCGCTTTAGTTCTGGTTCCCATTTTACTATGCCCAACAGTTCTGGTTGTTCCTGGGGTGAATTTAATGGTGAGAATGCTTTGGAAAGGACCTGTGGGAAGTGTTCAGTGCATGAGCAGTATTCCTCATAGGTAGTTGGCTGTAGTGTGAAGTTTCGGGGATTTGGGATGGTGTGTAGAAAGTGATGGATTTTGGCTGCACTCCAGAAGGGTAGTTGAAATGAGCCTGAGTCACTTGTCAGCTCTAACATAGATGGCCATCTTCCTGCAACAACAAATTTTAGCGGCATTTTCTAAGTTTAGGGCTCTTAAGTTTTTGTATTCTGTCATCAGGAGTCCTTGTGGAAAGCTGGGATGGCCTATGATTGGCATCAGTGGCGATTTCTTTTGTCGTAAGGGAAGCCGATTTTACTGCTCTAATGCTTTGTAAAAGCGTGTTCCCTATAAGAGGGTGGCATTTTAATTGTTGGAAGGGAATCGTAGCACCATAGAGCACTCTTCAAAGAGATATCTGTTTTGAGCTTGTTCTATCTGAACCCAGAGTTTAGATGTCGAGTGTCGATTATCCTGCCCAAGTGTATTGCTTGGTAGTATGTTCGTACGTTGGGTGACGCCAGTCCACCTAAATGTTCTGGTAAATATAATTGAGAGCGAGGGAGGCAGGGTTTTTTCCGAGTCAATACAAAACTCGTAAATGGTGTCTGTACTTGCCGGAAATATGGGGGTGGAATATTGATCGGTAGGGCTTGTAGAAGGTATAAGTACTTTGGCAGGATGCTCATTTTTAGTAGGTTGCATCTGCCGAACCAGGAGTAAGCCTGTATTCCATTTATCTAATAGTTTTCGTTTCTTGGCCAGCAGAGATGGGAAGCTATGTTCAAAAATACGGGACAAGTCTGGTGGGCAGAAGGTGGGTTTTTGTTTTTGTTTTTTCCCCTTTCCACATAGTCGGAACAGATTCACTTTTGCTATCAACATTTTAAGTATTTACATATTCAGAACAACCATTAAAAGTACTTGGTTTTAACTTTGAGAACTAATAAATTCACAGTACATGCAGCTGCAGAGGTCTGTGAGGTCTTTAATGTATACTGATTAGAAACCTACTTTAATGTACATGGTATGTTCACAGGTGCACTAGGTTAGACCTTTGTAACTAATCACCAAATGGTCCCTGTATGCCTAGCATGCACAAAGCTGCTACCTACTCTCAGACAGGTAAGGGCATCAGCTAAAGGCACAGCAAATTAGAGTGGCTCTATGCCATGTGATCGTCAATCAGTATAAAACTTATAGTAGGCTATTTATTGGTGAGCCCCCCCTTCCAACAGGAAGAGTAGAACAAAAGGTTAAAGAACATGTTCATAAAGCTTAATGGCTGCAGCTGATGAAGAGATTGTAGGGGGGTTTAAAGAGCCAGTGATGGGCATGTAGGGCTAGAGGTTAACCTGCCACTGACCATGATTGAAATTTTTGATGATGGGTGGGGGGATTTTGTGTGTGTGTGTGTGTGTGTGTGTGTGTGTGTGTGGACTTGGATTGCTGCTGATCACCAGCAATGAGGGCGTGAGGGTTTTAGAATACCCCTGACCATTGTGGGATTGCTTGGTAGTTACCATTTGAAGACTAGCATGAGAAACCCTCTTCCCCTCCAGGCTGTTTTCAAATAATCCATATAGTGCTTGAACACTAAAGTCCATAGTGTCAGATGAAAAAGTACATTGGAGTAATTTTCAAAGAAATGTGATTGTTTAGATGAATATCCACCTGGTGCACCTCCACTGTGATAATAATCAGGATGCGAGCATACCAGATCTCTAGACTCCATAGTCAAGACAAGCGTTTAAAGTGGAGTTCCACCCAAAAATGGAACTTCCATTTTTCGGATCCCCCCCCCTCCGGTGTCACATTTGGCACCTTTTCAGGGGGGAGCAGATACCTGTGTAATCCAGGTATTTGCTCCCACTTCTGGGCATAAATCACCACAGTATCCACGGCTATCTATACAACGTCCAGCCCCTCCTCTGTGACCCTGCTGTCTTCTGGGAGACACACAGGTCCCAGAAGACAGCAGGGACCAGTAAGATTGCACAGTATGACTCGTGCATGCGCAGTAGGGAACCAGGCTGTGAAGCCACAAGGCTTCACTTTCTGATACCCTTACTGAAGATGCCGGCGCCTCCACCTGGGAGCTAAGGGACAGATTGGGTGTGGACATCGCGGGCGCACTGGACAGGTAAGTGTCCTAATATTAAAAATCAGCAGTATTTGTAGCTGCTAAATTTTAACCACTTCAGCCCCAGATGAATTTACCCCCTTCCTAACCAGAGCACCTTTTGCAAATTGGCACTGCGTCGCTTTAACTGACAATTGCGCTGTGTGTGTATGTATGTGTGTATGTATGTATGTATATGTATATAATGTATATCTATATTTTAAATTTAATCATGACTGCGACATTATGGCGGACACATCGGACATTTTTGGGACCATTTTCATTTATACAGTAGTCAGTGCTATACAATTGCACTGATTCCTGTGTGAAGGGGTTAACCACTAGGTGGCAGTGTAGGGGTTAAGTGTGTCCTGGGGAGGTGCTGTGTGTGGCACGTCACTGATATCTGCTCCCGATCACAGGGAGCAGAGATCAGTGACACTGTCACTAGGCAGATGCTTGTTTACATTAGCATCTCCCCGCTCTTCCTCTCCATGAGAATCCCAGCGGACATCGAGTCTGCGCGATCCGCCTCCCGACTCGCGGAGCTTGCCGCCTCTTTAAAGGGCAATGTACGTTAGTTTGCCTGTACGTGCCATTCTGCTGCAGTATGTCTGCGTGAGGCAGTTGGCAAGTGGTTAAATTTTCTTTTTTCGGCAGAACTCCGCTTTAAAAAATCCAGCACTCAATCCCTCAGTGGTTAAGTGGTTAGACCAGAAACAAGGGTAACATGGCTGGCCAAAGCTGCCCCCCCCCCCCCCCGGTGTTCCTCAGACGTAACCAATAAGGAAGAAAAGTCCACATAGTGTAAAACTTTTTTTTATTTTGAGAAAAGGGTTACTAAACACTTACAGCAATCCAGTGAATAGTCAGAGGTTAAAATGGTAGTTCTTAGTATAAAAAAAGACTTGTATACATGCTCAATTGGTGTGGTTAGTTCAGACATAGACTACGTCTTACATGTTTCTTCAGGTGACATCAGGGACAGAGTCCATGTCCACCTCCATGCCATTATATAGTGTCCAGGGTAGGGAGAGTGCAGTTGTCTTTGTTAAACAAATTCCATGTGTTTATCAATATGGCTGCCGTTCTACCAAGCCTCGTTCTGTGAATGGGAACCCTTGGATAGCCAAGCCTCTTTATTGAAAAAAAGGTTGCCTCAAGGATTGATCCAAGCCTTGTTTTGAAATAAAAATGGCCACTACAAGACCTCTATAGATGGCCAGGCCTTGTTTAGAAAACAAGATGGCCGCATCAAAATCAGAGTAGGAAACCAAGCCTTGGTTTGGCTACCAGTAGATGGCCAAACCTCAAACGGGACAGCAAATGTCGGCTTTATAACTGGGTCCTACATAGAAAAGCAGTCATTGCATAAAATGGCAAAAAAAGGGATTAAAAAAAAAAAAAAATTTGTATAAAAGGCGAAAGTTTACTATTCAATACTTGCCACTATCTCTATATATTAAAAAGATGTGGCTGTCCTTTCGGCTGAACAGAAGGGTGTGGCCATAGGGGCTAAATTTGCCCCCAGTTTGACCAATCTTTTCATGGCCAAATGGGAGGAGGATGTCCTATGCGTGCACACCACCGGCATTGGCTCTATGGGGGAGGTGTATGGACAACATCCTCCTCCCTTTTTGGAGGGGGAGCCTCGAGTCCCTAGATCAATACATGAAGTTCTTGAATTCCAATGAACGGGGTATTCTCTTCTCCTTCTATGAGGCATATATAGAGAAGATTAATTTCCTGGATCTTGTAATCGGGGTAGAGAACAATAGGCTTATTACCAGCACATTTTTCAAAACCGATCGGAATTCATGGATAGCGGTCATCATAGGCCCTGGCTCGAATCAGTGCCTTGGAGCCAATTTGTCAGACTCTGGCGTAACTGCACAACAGTTAAGGCACATGTGTATCATAGTCACTATCTAAGGGACAGATTTATAGAAAATGGCTACAATGCGGCCACTTTGGAAAATGAAATGGATCAGGGTTGTAGTCTCGATAGAGATTCTCTGTTATTAAATAAGACTAAGTCCAATGCAAATCAAGATTTCAAATGGTCTTTTATTACCGCGTTTCCCTAAAAATAAGACCGGTCTTGTATGTATTTTGTCTACAAAAAACGCCAGGGCTTATTTTCAGGGGATGTCTTATTTACGGCATGTACAATCTACATTTATTCAAATAGTCATATCATCTTCTGAAAAAAAAATTATATATCCTGAACCTTTAAAGCAGGGATATTCAAACTATGGCCCTCCAGCTGTTGCGGAACTACACGTCCCATGAGGCATTGTGAAACTCTGACGTTCAGACATAATGGGAATTGTAGTTCCTGAACAACTGGAGGGTCCTAGTTTGAAGACCCCTGCTTTAAAGCATGATGGACAGCACAGTGCTTGTGCTGTGTCATTTACCGCTCTTTTTCAAAAAAACAAAATCCTTGAATAAAACAAAATAGTTTTTAAAGTTCCTGTGTCCCCTGTCCTCTCACCCCGTCTGCATTATGACATTCTGTAATCCTAAAACCTTGATTAAGTCCTTGTACAATTATGTAATCCATTCTGTTAAAAGAATATATAATGTGCAGTGTGTCTCCTTGTATAACTTTATTGTAAAAATACCTTAACAGCGCCGCTGGGCTCCTCCTGTAACCCATCGGATCTCTTCGTCCCCACTCTGAATACTTGCAGAGGAAGGGGCCGAGATCTCCACTGATGTCGGTCCCGCTCTGAGCACTGCAGAGGGAAGGGCCGCTGAAGTCGGCCAGAGGGAGAGAAGATCTCTGGCAGGTCACGTGAGTGCCCAGCGGCGCTGTAAATAAGGTGCGGTATTTTCCACAATAGATTAACACAAGGTGAAACGCCACACATTTCTATAAACTGATTATATGTTTTTACAAGGACTTTAACTAGGACTTATTTTCAGGGTAGGACTTATATTGCAGCCATCCTAGAAAATCACGGTAGGGCTTATTTTTGGGGAAACGGTACCACTTTGGGCAGCATTATCCACTAAAATTGATTTCAAGAAACTCTGGTCCATTTTGAATATCAATAGAGTATTGGGCCCTATACTCCGTTAGAGGGTTACCTCCCTTGAATAGTTTAGCCCCTAATATATTGGATCCACCCCAACAATTTTTCTTTCAGAACCTTTTGAGTTATTACCCTTGTAAGAGGTGCAGTCTGTAAGATTAACCACTTGCCGACTGCTGCATGCCGATATACGTCGGCACAATGGCAGTGGTGGGCAAATGGGCATACCTGTACGTCCCCTTTAATTGGCAGGGCTAGCTCCATTTTGTTTTGGTGTAACATCGCTTGGCTGCGCAATTGTCAGTTAAAGTGACGCAGAGCCAAATCGCAAAAAAGTGCTCTGGTCAGGAAGGGGGTAAAATCTTCCGGGGCTAAAACGGTTAATAAAGATGGCAAACAAGTGTTACTTTCTCTTCCACTCTAACTGGCAGGACTTATCCTATCAAACACTTCATCGCATGTACCACAAAGACTGGTGGGAAGCAGTATGTGGGTAGGACAGCAAGAACGTTCTCAATACAAACAAATTAAGCATATTAACATAAAAAAAAAATTGGATAAGAAAGAACATACAGTGCCGAAACACTTCTCTCGTTGCCATAATGGAGACACTCTGGAACCTCCTTTTGTGGCAATGGATAAATGCTTACCACCTTGGAGGGGAGGAGCCCAATTGGAGGTAAAATGGATCTATGAATTAAAGTAATTTGTCCCTCATGGTACACACACTAACTATTCGTAAAGATAAAAAGTTATAAATTGTCACTGCCAGCCCCTCTAATAGGTAGGCATAGCAAACTGTAAAAGTATTTTATATAAAGGCTTGTAAATACAGATCTTCACGCCGGTCACATGAATCTCAGGCCAGTTTCCAGGGCTACTGCAGGAGGGGCTAAGTGGCCATGTGATCTCCCCGGCTGATGTCAGAAGAAAGCTCTTCATGCCTTTTTTTTTTTTTTTTTTTTTTTTATATATATATATATGCAATAACTGCTTTTCTAGGTAGCACCCAGTTATAAAGTCGACATTTGCTGTCTTGAGATTGAGGTTTGGCTATCTACCGGTCGCCAAACCTAGGCTCAGTTTTCTACTCGGATTTTGACATGGCCATCTTGTTTTTAAAACGTATACAGTAGACTTTTTAGTCATCAAATCCTTCAAAGGGTGATAGTGCTTCAGGGTAATCGGTGTCGTCATTTGGAGTTACCAGCAGGGTTGACAGGAGTTGTAGATGAGGGAGAAGACTACAAGGAAATGATAGGACTGGTAGGGGTAGCTTGCAAGAAGAATTCTGTTAAGGTGCTCTGCTTTGTAAATTTTTTTTTTTTCTTTTTTCATCAAATTTCATAACATTGCATAAGTTTTCTTAATCTGCCGTTTCACTTTAGAGAACATTTAGGTCCATACTCTCTAATTGTAATAGCTGCATTCACTTTTAAAAACACACCAGCTAACCCCCTACTGTGAACTTCTTATTTTGTACTTCTTCCATTGTTTCCTCCAGTGCTGCTGTGCTTCCAACTCTATTACATCTTCATTACTTAGCTCTAGGTGGTATAGTAGGCCTTGAATGTTGCTGTTGCACCCTGATCCATGGGTTGTAGGATATCAGTTGTTTTTAGGCAGATACACCTACCTTTTACGTCTGGATGTAGGTCATCAAGATGCTGTGGGTGGCCTGAGGCATTCTTAAGCAGGAGGGTAATTTTAAAGGGAACACCCTTTTTGCTGACCAGAACGCTTGACCGAGGATATGAAACAATTGATAAACCAGTCATCAAAGATTGTGTCATCCATGCTTTATTTGCACGATAATAAACACGCAATGTGTGCTTACTAACCTGCTTCAATGCATGTGGGTTCTGTGAATGATAGATTAGAGGCTTTACCTTTTGAACCCAGCAACATTTCCTCCCAACAACGTGATCCTGTCTTTAAGGCTGGGTTCACACCATTGCGAATTGAATGCAGAATCCCCGCATCCAATTAGCAACAGCAGGAGATTTTTGACCGACTCACTATGGAGCCGGTTCATATCTCCGCAGCGGGTGCGGTGCGTTTTGCACAAAATGCTGTGTGTCTTTTGGTCCGTTTCAGGTCCGACTTCAGCCCAAAATTCGGGCTGAAATCTGACCTAAAACTGAACCAGCACGCACCGGACCCCTGCTACGAGCTGCATGCTCATATATGAACCGAGCCTTAAAACCGGCATTGTTTTATCATCTTTGTTTATGTAGGACCTTTTTGGGCTTTTTTGGGAAAAAAAAGTCCAGTTTCATCCACATTAATCAGCTCTGAACAGTAGCCACTTTTTTTTTGATGAATTTATCAAGTTCAGCCACAAATTTTTCAGCTGCTTCCACATCTGCACTTGCAGCCTCCCCACTGATGCTCCAATTATGGAAGTTCAATCTCCCACGAAACCTTTGAAACCATCCATGGTTTGCTGTAAATGTTTCAGTTGCTTCTTCTCCTTTTGTGCACTTTGAAATTCTCAATACTGCATGCTTTGGTTTGAATCAAAAGACTCATTGGCATTATTTTTTT
Organism: Lithobates clamitans; assembly: GCA_037952925.1. Taxonomy (NCBI): domain Eukaryota; kingdom Metazoa; phylum Chordata; class Amphibia; order Anura; family Ranidae; genus Lithobates; species Lithobates clamitans. Next base: position 182,344 of record JBBGZY010001026.1, on the reverse strand, counting down.
TTCTATTTGGTCATCAATCCATACTGCCATCAATTTCTCCATTTCATGAACGAGGCCTTTCCGCTGCCTAGTTATTATGGCTTGATATCCTGCCGATGCTTTTACTGCCTCTTTCCCGCTATCCTTATCCTTTAGGATTGTTGAAATGGTAGAATGTGCAAGTTCCAATTAACTTGCTATTTCTTTAACTTTCTTGCCAGCCTCAGCCCTTAATGATTGGCATATCAAGGTCAATGCCTTTTTTTTTTTTTGAGCACTTTCTGCAGGTGCAAGCACGCTTTTTCTGACATGATGTGGGCAATACCTGTACCATACAAGCACACATTAAATTACTGTATATAAAGACATAACAGTATAGTATAAAGAACACTGGAAGGGGCATTTAGGAGAACTGAGTACAGTAAATACCTGTAAAACAGCAGGCCGACAGTGAGAACGAGCCTGATGCAGAGTGATGACGTCCTATGTGGTTCGGGAGAGCTGGTCGTAAGTCCAAGCGGTCGCTAAACAGGTAAGTGGTTAAAAGAGGAGTATCTGTAATGGCGTGGAGATGGACATAGACTCCATGTCCCCACTGATGTCCCATATGACGAAACATGTAGGACGTAGTCTATTTCTAAACTAACCATGCTGATTTGAGCTTGTATAAAAGTAATTTTTTATCTGGGAAACTAACATTTTAACCGCTGACTATTCACTGGATTGCTGTAAGTGTTTAGTAACCTTTTCTCAATATGTTTTTTACGGTTTTACACTAAGTGGACCACACTTTTCTTAATTTATTGGTTATGTCTGAGGAACACCAGGGGTTTGTTTGGCCAGCCATGTTACCTTCATTTCCGGCCTAACAACTAAGGGATTTGCCTTGAGTGCTGGATTATTCTTTAGCCTCCCTTGCGGTATGATTATGTCAGATTTTTTGATGCTCAAAGTGATACAATGTTTTGCATGGAAATTTGGCGTTTTATATTGTAGGCCTGTAATTCTTAGGAATAACGCACTTAAATCTGTCCAAACAAGTCTAGTAGACTTCCCGGGTATGAGAGTTTGAAACGCAATCCTAAATTATAATTAATAACTAATAATATAATGCAGAATTGTTGCTGTTTCAGTATTTAATGACGAATTTCCCCACAAATTACTATCGCTCAATTCTGCAAGTGATTCAAATTTATTATCGCTGTTTTCTAGCTGGTCTAAAACTGCTTTTGATGTAAAGGGACACTTTTTAGTTGCTATGGACAATCTTGTTTCCAGGCAGAAAGAACACTGTGTGTGATATATATATATATATATATACCCCCATCAAATCATTTTTTGCAGCTTTTACCTTTTGTACCACCACCCCCTCCCTTTAGAATGTAAGCTCTACGAGCAGGGCCCTCCTGTACCTTTTGTATTGAACTGTACTGTAATTGTGTTGTCCCCCTTATACATTGTAAAGCGCTGCGTAAACTGTTGGCGCTATATAAATCTCGTATAATAATAATATAGATAGAGTATATCTATCAGGCACAGGACAAAAGGGATGTGAAATAATTTGATACAGTACACTGTAATCTTACAGATTACATAACTGTATGTATTGTGTGAACTTTTTGGAATTTGGTGCCATGCTTCATCCCCGTGCGTCATGACACACGCAGGGTCCAGAGCCTGGCACTGATGAATTGAGCGGAGGACACAGCAGGGAGACATAATAGGATCCAGGGGACAAGGTAAGTAACTTTGCCTGGATCTTGCGATGCGATCCTGCGTGTGGCTCGGGGTTACCGCTTTTGGTCCTGAAAATGCACCCCGAGCTAGACTCTGAATACTGCCAGGGAGGTTAAACGCTTGTCTAGACTCCTATATCGTGGAGTCTAGAGATCTGGTAAGCTCATTCTGTTAACGTGGTGGAGCTGCACCATATTCATCTAAAGAATCACATTTCTTTGGCTATTACTTCAATGGATTTTCTTTTCATCTGTCACTATGCACTATATGGACTTTTTTTTTTATTAACTTTGAACCTCATTTATTTAGCGCTGCAATTTTTATTATGAATGTTTTTCCAATCTTCTAATTGTCCAAGTTTGGTGAGCCTGTGTGAATTGTTCTCAGCTGACAGGAGTGACACCTGGTGTGGTCTTCAGCTGCTGTAGCCCATCTGCCTCAAGGTTCAATGTATTGTGCGTTCAGAGATGGTATTCTGCATACCTTGATTGTAACGAGTGGTTATTTGAGTCTGCCTATTCTCCTCTGGTATCAACAAGGCATTTTTGTCCACACAACTGCCGCTCAGTGGATATTTTTTTTCAGACCATTCTCTGTAAAACCTAGAGATGGTCGTGTGGAAATCCACTATATCAGCAGTTTTTTTTAAATACTCAGCCCGGCCCAACTGGCACCAACAACCAGGCCACATTCAAAGTCACTTAAATACTGATTCTGATGCTAGGTTTTAACTTTAGCAAGTAGTCTTCCCCATGTCTTGATGCCTAAATGCATTGAGTTGCTGCCATGTGGTTGGGTGATTAGCAATGTGTTACCAAGCAATTGAATAGGTGTACCTAATAAACTGTCTGGTTAATGTATGTGATCTGGTCAATTTCATGAAGGTATACAACCACTAGTTCTCACAGATGGGCTTACTAGCAATAATTGCACCCCAAAACATTCTACCCCTGAGTATGGGGATACCATATGTATGAAAGCTTGAAGTTTAGGCAGTAAAAAAGTCTCAAAGTGCATACATTGGGCATCTTTCTGACTACCTCTTGCATGCTTGGAGGCCCTGGAGTCCAAATAGAAATGATTAGCTGCACACCGACATACATCCAACAGGATTATGACAGTAGACCAAAGGGTGATGACGTTTCACACATTGTGCTTTTTCAAACCCAAAGGAAGACTGACCTTCCAAGCCTCACACAGGTGTAGGGTAGTGTGATCAGCTCTCCCCATGTCTTGATAAGCAAAACTAAACATTCTGAACAATACGAGTGCATATGCATGACCAAATACTGACACCATAGAAAAAGTAAATGCAAAGATAAATAAAAATATTTATATGGAGAACACCAAAACCCATGCGTTTTATAAAAGTGATAACAAAGGATCGCAGAGACACATGTGATATATGGTGTCCGCCAACCATCAGAACAATATAAAAGGAAATAGGCACAAAAATACTGCATGGGGACATGTGGATTCTGCTCCGATAGATATCAGTGGCAGACCTAAATAAAGTAAGTTTTAAGCCTAAATCTAATATAACCATATTCTAAATTACCTAAACCAACTTGGTCACAAACCCCTATCATACAAATGTATATGTAGGCAAATAGCCAAAAGACTCCAGGGGGCCTATATGAACAGGAGATTTAAGTGGGAAGACACCATTATAATAGGATGAATGCTACCCATTAATTATAAAAATGGCTTCCATCCCACTCAAAAGTTAAACCGGATGGAATGCGGGTCTGGAGTAAAAATATCCAAAATACCTCCCTGCAGCATAAAATATGAAAAATCTCCCCACCTCCTTAGGAGTGCGGATCTTCTCAATGACCTGAACCTTCATAGCAGAGATATCACCAGCATGCAATTCCCTAAAATGTCTCCCTACATTGGTACTTATGTTTTTCTGAACACTATACACATGTTCATAAAAATGGTCCCTCAACCTGTTGTGTGGTCCTTACCCCATATATTATGTGGCACAAATCGCATGTAATCAGGTAAACCACATATTTGGTGTTAGAAAAAAGAGATGTTAAATAGTTTGAGTCGCTGTGGCCTGAAAGGTGTTGCATTCTATGCATGAAGGTAAAAAACCTTCTGTGTGCAGCAGTCCCCCAAAATACCTACCTGAGCCCCATTGCGATTCAGCTATGTGCCTGCGAGTCTCGGCTCCCTAGAGACTCTCTCTCATTGGCTAAGACTGTAGTGGAAGCCATTGTTGCCTGCTTTTGTCAATCGCAGCCAGTGAGCTAATGAGGGGAGAGGAGATGGGGCCGAGCAACAGCTTGGTGTCCAAAAGGATGTGCAGAATAGTAGCAACTTCAAGTGATTGGGCACTCCAGGAAAATGACTTTACTGGCAAGTATATTCTATTTTCTTGATCATCTGGTAGACACAGGCTTCGAAAACTGTCCAACAGGTGTGGGAAACCTGGGAAAACAAAGCCAACAGGTCCATATAACAAACAGGATAAGTATGGCTTGACAGACTTGGAGCAGCTATTAGCACCTTACACCCAGAACTAGCATCAGAGGAGGCTTGAAAATTCACCTGATGGAACTTAATGTTTGAACAGATGCCCAGGTGGCAGCTTTGCAAATCTGAAACGGAAGCCTGGTGCTGAAAAGCCCATGAAGTGTTAACAAATCTGAAAGAGCATCCTTTAGTCTAAAGACTTCCTCCTGTCCCTGTTAAAGGCCTTAATGATGACTGTCCGATCAACCTTGCAATAGTGGAGTGGGAGGCAGGAAGACCATTAAGGGAACATTCTGGAAGCCCAAAGACTGCATCCAGTTTTCTTAAAGGAGGCAGTAGCTAATGGGGAAATGGACAAATCCATTTTCTGGATGTGATGCACATGGTAATCCTTTACCTAGAATGCTTTGAGGCTGGAGGGACAAAAGGACAATACCCAGATTAATGTGGAAAGCGGAGAAAGAAGTCCTTAGGCCTCAACAACCTTGTCCTTGTACAACACCAAGATAGAATCTTTAAGGATAAGAACACTAACCCAAAGCCTCTCCAGATGGCAGCGAGATCCAACCTTGAGTAAGGGTAGACAGGGGATATCCCTGACGGGTTGAAAGGGCAACTTCTAAGAGCCAAGAGAACCATATTGAGATCCCATTGGGGTACAAGGGGAGAAATGTGATTTTATGCAGATGGTAAAAAAAAAAATAGGGAACTTTGTAGAATTGTCTCAGAAAAAAGGCTGCCTTTGTTTTAGTGAGAATACCCTCTGCCTGTGCATCAGCTACTATTTGATTTTGATTCCTCAGTACATTTGGGTAAGGGGTCACCTTTGACCTTTTGGGAACTTAATAATTTTTCTTTTGAAGGCCTTTTTTTTTTTTTTTTTTGCTACTACTAGCTATACTAACAATACATAGAATAGCTGTTTTTTTTTTAATTTTTACCACTGACAAATGGAACCTGAATCACCTCATTGAGACTGATATTGGTTGGAACTTTTGTTTTTCCATATTAAATTCCTTTTAGGTAATTTTCCCCTCATTTTAAAATAAATAATGCTCTCTAACTTATTTTAATATAACGTAATATGAAAAAATAATTTTTGGTAAATCTCTCTCGCATAACATACCCATTATTTAAATATATTCGTACCCACAGTCATTAGCTTCTTTATTGTTGATCATTCCTGAGTATCTTGCAAGACACAAGAACGAATAACAATACCCACATTTCGATATATACCTTGTTTTGTCTCCTGATATTGGAATGTCAATATTTAACATGTATTATAAGTGTTTAGATGTTTTCTCACAAGTTATATTGCCTCTGGTCCACGCTCAGTGTGAATTTCTATATAGACTGTTTAGATCAATAGCCATTTAGATCTGACAAAAGCAGATCCATTGAAACATTATCTCCATGTTCTGATGTCCCTTCCGATGCGACTGAGTGTATTCCATGCTGGTTCCAAGATGACAAGACAGATGTCCGGCCAGTTCCTCTCCTCTTGTGTTAACATCTGCACACCACCATCCTTCGGGGGCCCGCTGAGTGACCACAGTATTATACTGTTATATGCCTATTGATCTTTATATTAGTGGGAGTAACCATTTGGCTGATTTTAATTTAAATATACCATGCGTTGTAACCTCTGCTGCGCCTTTTTTTTTTTTTTTTTTTTTTCACACCTTGTTTTTCTCCCAATGTTCTTCCAGAGACTGCTTCGCTCTCAAGGGAGCTGCCACTAATGCTGCATACGTATACTTCCTGGACTTTACAGACTTTAATTTGTGTTATCAGTGTGTTTTGGACCCCCTCGTGAGCCATTCTGTTTTTGTCTTGTTACTCCAGGGGAATGCCTGTGTCCACTATTAGCAGGGCCTCTGACCTAAACAGGTCAGATACCAACACCCCTCAACTCTACTGCAGTGTTGCATATGCATTCCATGTACAGGTGTTTGAGTATAGTAGATCATCTTTTTGTGAACCTCTGCCTCAGAGCAATGCTTATAACCATTCTGCCAAGCTGCAAAAACAAATTCAGGAAAAAAAATGCTAGTTTGCTTGCATTATTGAATCTTGTTGATATCTGCAGTGGTTCATTTTATAATAAAAACATATGGTTGCATTAGTTAACATAAGCTAAAATCACCATTATGTTTTTGGTCTTTGCACTTTTTTAGGTTCTTCCTCCACTGAAGGATGTATCTAACCGACCAGAGATTGGGACAACTGTAAGGAACAAACTGGTGCGGTTGATGACCCATGTGGATTTAGGAGTAAAGCAGATTGCAGCTGAATTTCTGTTTGTTCTCTGTAAAGAGAGAGGTAAGTTCTTTTCACTTCTGTCTGCTAAAAAAGGGAAATATTCTCCCTCCCTGACTCTTAAAACTAACGTTTTTTTTGTTTTTTTTTTTACCTCATTTAAAACTAATGGTATTTTTCCTCTTTTGCCAGTGGACAACCTACTGAAGTATACTGGTTACGGAAATGCAGCTGGGCTTCTTGCTGCCCGAGGGCTCCTGGCTGGTGGTAGAGGTGATCGCTGGTATTCTGATGATGAGGATACTGATACTGAAGAATACCTCCAGGCAAAACCAAAGTAAGAAGCATTCATTTGGGTGACCGCATTTGCAGGCTTGCATTGGAACAAATACCAGGGTTCTAGCCTGTCCAGCATTTATGCATTAAGAATATAACAAAGGGTCCATGTCCCCATGTCTAGTGCATGTGCTTGAGGGTATAACTATGGATTTTCTTTTATTATAATAAAAAAAGTTTTATTCATTTTAAACATTCAATTTTGCGCAAATTTTACATATTCCAGCTCTTGCTTATATCTATGTACATTCAATATTTCACCACTAATACTTTATACATTAACATAGAAAAAAGAGAAGAGAATTTTCCTTCCTTCCTTCCTTCCTTCCTTCCTTCCTTCCTTCCTTCCTTCCTTCCTTCCTTCCTTCCTTCCTTCCTTCCTTCCTTCCTTCCTTCCTTCCTTCCTTCCTTCCTTCCTTCCTTCCTTCCTTCCTTCCTTCCTTCCTTCCTTCCTTCCTTCCTTCCTTCCTTCCTTCCTTCCTTCCCACCTCTCACTTCACCTTTTTGTGTTTCTCCCCCTCCCCACACTTCTTTTATATTTAACCACTGCACACACACTTTCCTTTATTAATTTCCTTTTTAACCACTCTGCATCATTATATTCAAATTTCTTCAACAAAGTCACCACCACAAATACATTATTATACACAGTGGGGCAAAAAAGTATTTAGTCAGCCACCAATTGTGCAAGTTCTCCCACTTAAAAAGATGAGAGAGGCCTGTAATTGTTGTCATAGGTATACCTCAACTATGAGAGACAAAATGTGGAAACAAATCCAGACAATCACATTGTCTGATTTTTGAAAGAATTTATTTGCAAATTATGGTGGAAAATAAGTATTTGGTCAATATCAAAAGTTCATCTCAATACTTTGTTATATATCCTTTGTTGGCAATGACAGAGGTCAAACGTTTTCTGTAAGTCTTCACAAGGTTGTCACACACTTGCTGGTATGTTGGCCCATTCCTCCATGCAGATCTCCTCTAGAGCAGTGATGTTTTGGGGCTGTCACTGGGCAACACTGACTTTCAACTCCTCCCAAAGGTTTTCTATGGGGTTGAGATCTGGAGACTGGCTAGGCCACTCCAGGACCTTGAAATGCTTCTTACGAAGCCACTCCTTCGTTGCCCGGGTGGTGTGTTTGGGATCATTGTCACGCTGAAAGATCTAGCCACGTTTCATCTTCAATGCCCTTGCTGATGGGAGGAGGTTTGCTCTCAAAATCTCACGATACATGGCCCCATTCATTCTTTCATGTACACGGATCAGTCGTCCTGTTCCCTTTGCAGAGAAATGGCTCCAAAGCATGATGTTGCCACCCCCATGCTTCACAGTAGGTATGGTGTTCTTTGGTTGCAACTCGGCATTCTCTCTCCTCCAAACAGTTCCACTTTGGTTTCATCTGACCATATTACATTATCCCAATCCTCTTCTGGATCATCCAAATGCTCTCTAGCAAACCTCAGGCAGGCCCGGACATGTACTGGCTTAAGCAGAGGGACACATCTGGCACTGTAGGATCTGAGTCCCTGGCTGCTTAGTGTGTTACTGATGGTAGCCTTTGTTACGTTGGTCCCTGCTCTCTGCAGGTCATTCACTAGGTCCCCCCGTGTGGTTCTGGGATTTTTTCTCACCGTTCTTGTGATCATTTTGACCCCACGGGGTGAGATCTTGCGTGGAGCCCCAGATCGAGGGAGATTATCAGCCGTCTTGTATGTCTTCCATTTTCTAATTATTGCTCCCACAATTGATTGCTTCACACCAAGCTGCTTGCCTATTGCAGATTCAGTCTTCCCAGCCTGGTGCAAGCCTACAATTTTGTTTCTGGTGTCCTTTGACAGCTCTTTAGTCTTCACCATAGTGGAGTTTGGAGTGTGACTGTTTGAGTTTGTGGACAGGTGTTGGTTTTTTTTTTTTGTTTTTGTTTTTTAATACTGATAAGTTCAAACAGGTGTCATTAACACAGGTAATGAGTGGAGGACAGAGGAGCCTCTTAAAGAAGAAGATGCAGGTCTGTGAGAGCCAGAAATCTTGCTTGTTTGTAGGTGACCAAATGCTTATTTTCCACCATAATTTGCAAATAAATTCTTTCAAAAATCAGACAGACAATGTGATTGTCTGGATTTGTTTCCACATTTTTGTCTCTCATAGCTGAGGTATACCTATGACGACAATTACAGGCCACTCTAATCTTAAGTGTGAGAACTTGCACAATTGGTGGCTGACCAAGTACATTTTATTTTATTTTTTATTTTTGTGTATCCCCCCCCCCCTCTTGTTTTATCCTGTGCTCCTTAACCTATCTCCCCCACCCCTTCTACGCCAGACACATCCCAATGGGGCAATGGGCAACTACACACACACTTGTATCCACTTCCCTTTTCGTCGAACAATGTAGGGCAACTAGGTTGCTTCCATTGCCTTTGCTGCGTTCAACAAATGTGGGGTGATACTTCTTCCTATATGCTTTATTCGAAGACAGCATCCCATGGAACAAGTGCATGACCGAAAATTCTATAGGTCTTAAAGTCAACCTCCTTGATCCAAGGGGCCACTACTACCCAAATTTTTTTTATTCTTGGGGCATGTCCACCATAAATGGAGGGGGAGAGAAGGTACCCCTTTCAGCACATCCCCTCCAACAGCAGGCATCCACATTTTGAAAATATTTGCTAAACGGGCTGGGGTACGATACCATCTGGTTAAGCACTTATATGCCATCTCCTGAGTATGGGAGCTTATTGAGGAGCCATGGGTTGTTTTAATCATCTTTTTGTATTTGTAAAGCTCAGAATCTCTGTCCTAATTCTCTTTCCCATTCTTTAATATAATAGGGTATTGATATATTTTGGGTTCTAAGTATCAGTTTATACATCCTAGATAGTAAATGTTTAGCCTCTGGATTATTCACCAGGATTCAAATGTGGTAGGGGTCTAATCAGGGACCTCCTTTTTATTATAAAAATCTGCTATTTGAAAATATCTCCCTAGGTTGATATTAGGTCCCTTAAGGGTACCAATGTACCCATTGGGGCTATCCTAGCACATATTACCCCTCCATCTCTATCCCAACCTTCTAAATTTCTTCCATCCTCCCCCGGGTGAAATCATGGCTATCCCTCCATTGGTGATAATAGGGATATTACAGGGGCAAATTTACCTAGGACATTTAACTTGTCCCATACTGATAAAGTAGTCTTGGTTATTGGCGATGTCCACTCCGATAATCCCCTACACCCAACTGGAATCCAGGGGGCTCCTAAATTCCTACCTGCTATTGTCTTCTCTAAATTTACCCAAAGTTTATTTGAGGAATCATGTCGCCAATTCATTATTCGTACTAAGGACATAGCTTTATAATACAGAATTATATCTGGGAGTCCTAACCCTCCTTCCGATTTATGTCTCCTTAAAATATCATATTGACAACCTTGGGTGCTTATCTCCCCACACAAAGTTCGAAAGGCCCTTCTCATCTGCCTAAAAAAGGATTGTGGGAGCGTCACAGGGACCGTATATAGCAGGGATATGCAATTAGCGGACCTCCAGCTGTTGCAGAACTCCAAATCCCATGAGGCATAGCAAGACTGACAGCCACAAGCATGACACCCAGAGGCAGGATGGGACTTGTAGTTTTGCAACAGCTGGAGGTCCGCTAATTGCATATCCCTGGTATATACAGTAGGTGACCGCGATATTGTGTCAATCTCGCCGCACTTCTCGGCGAGATTTGACACCTACGAGCCCCGTCGCAGGAGCCAGCGCCGAGATGGCTCACTCATCCTGAAAGGAAAACTTTGTTTTCCTTCCGCGATGAGTGACAGGCAGCGCTGACAGCTGTCTAGTACTGTATGAATCCTGAGGCGGGAACACCGCGCCAAATTTTAAATGAAAAAACCGGCGTGGGTTCTCCCCTCGGGGGCATACCAGGCCCTTAGGTCTGGCATGGATTGTAAGGGGAACCCCCTATGCCGAAAAATCGGCGTGGGGGTCCCCCCCAAATCCATACCAGACCCTTATCCGAGCACGCAGCCCGGCCGGCCAGGAAAGGGGGTGGGGACGAGCGAGCGCCCCCCCCCTCCTGAGCCGTACCAGGCCGCATGCCCTCAACATGGGGGGGTGGGTGCCTTGGGGGAGGGGGGCGCCCTGCGGCCCCCCCACCCCAAAGCACCTTGTCCCCATGTTGATGAGGACAAGGGCCTCTTCCCGACAACCCTGGCCGTTGGTTGTCAGGGTCTGCGGGCGGGGGGCTTATCGGAATCCGGGAGCCCCCCTTAATAAGGGGGCCCCCAGATCCCGGCCCCCCCACCCTGTGTGAATGAGTTTGGGGTACATGGTACCCCTACCCATTCACCTAGGGAAAAGTGTCAATATAAAAAAAACACGCTACACAGGTTTTAAGAGTAATTTATTAGTCAGCTCCGGGGTCTTCTTCCGACTTCGGGGGGTCTCCTTCCGACTTCTCCCGGTGTTCGGCCTCTTCTCCCGGTGTTCGGCCTCTTCTCCCGGGCCCCGCCGCTATCTTCTTCCAGCTCTATTGCCAGCGAGGGGCCCAGTCTGCTGCCGCTGTCTTGTCGCCGCTGTCTCGCCGCCGCTGTCTTGCCGCCGCTGTCTTGCCGCTTCTTCTCTTCTTTTCTTCTTCCCCGATGTTGACACGACGCTCTCTCTGGCTCAAATGCTGTGTGCGAGCTGCGGAGCCATTTATATAGGCGGTAACCCCGCCCCCTTACGACGTCATGGTCCCAGCATGCGCAGGGACTCTGGCGTCATAAGGGGGCGTGGCTCCGCTCCCACTTGCCTTTAAAAATCCGGTAATTCGAGATGCTCTGATATTCAACCCTACAGGCACCTGGGGACGATAGGGCATGAGAAGGAGCAAATCTATTTTGGGAAGGAAGTGTGGAACGGCTCCTAAAACATCCCCCCAGCTGCAGAAATAGCCCGCTATAGGCCGCGTGCACATGGCGTCTCAAACCAACATGGCGGATCCAGCGACGGCGGAGGAGGATCGCTTCCAGGCTTTGATGCAGGCGATCTCTGGATGCCAAACGACCCTGATGGCAAAAATTGACACCCTCCAAATGGATTTCGGGCTGTTGCGGAGGGACATGGACAAGATGCGGGGGCGGATGGGAGAGGCTGAGCGCAGAGTGGGGGATGCGGAAGGCTCCATCCGGGACCACAGAGCATCCATCCATACCCTGCAAGTTAAGGTGAAGGCCCTTGAACCTAGAGGGGAGGACAGCGAGAACAGAAGCCGACGGAATAACTTGAGGTTTGTGGGGCTGCCGGAGGGTGCTGAAGGTCAGGACCCCACGGCCTTCACAGGGCATCTACTCCGCAGGCCCAGTTCTCCCCGCATTTTGTTGAGAGGGCTCACAGAATTCCACCTGTGCGAGGCCGCCTGGAGCCCCCCCACGCACCTTCATATTCAGGCTTCTGAACTTCCGGGACCTGGCACTCCGTGAAGCCCGCAAAGTTGGAACTGCGTTTTGACAATGCAAAACTTATGCTGTTCCCGGATTACTCCATCGACACACAGACTTAAAAGAACCTTTTGATCATGTCGAGGCACAGCTTTCTATTAAAGGGCTGAAATATAATATGTTGTTCCCAGCCCGGCTTCGGGTGATTGATGGAGAATCCACCCGCTATTTCACTTCACCGGAGAATGCCTCAGTGGCTGGACGGCCTTTCCCAGGCCCGGTAACGTATGTGCACCCTGATTACTGCTTCAGCCTGGATGGGCTTTCGCCCCCCCCCCCTCCTTCTTTAATTCTGCTCTGTTACACTGGGGAATCTCAACCACAGGTCTGTTTGTCTGCAGCATTCCTCTCCCCTTCTGGTTGAGATATCCCTCACCTGTCTCACCAGGAGACACTGGCCTGAATCAAGCCATTGTGCTGGAAGACTTGGTCACTTGTTCGCTATTGGCGCCCTTCTACCAGTTATTGCTTCAATATCTATACCCTACTTAGAGGAGACATTCACGGGCGGGAAGTGAACCTCCTGGTAGTGACGCAGCTGTTTTCTTTTATTATCCGTGTACAATAAAGGGGCTGTGGAGGGACTCATGCCCGTTGAACTGACAAGAATATATAATATTTCCCTCTTTTCTGAGGAAGTTAACTGTTGACCATTCTAAGTGTGTGCCCCTAGCTTTTTTTTTTTTTTTCTCTACATCCACATCAGCTAACCCTAATTGACTTTTTTACTTTTTCTGCACTATGCTATAGGTGTGGGACCTCCGATCTTATGTGAAATTGTAGTCTGCCTGTGCTTGGGAGGGCCGCCTGCCTCTCTATTTGCCCCCTCAGGAGACTTTCCTATGATTTAATGGGTTTGGGTAAAGGCACTCAGAGTTCCCCAGCGGGGTTGGGTTTTAGGTTTCTAAATTTTGGTTGTTTCCCTTTTTTTTTTTTTTTTTTTTTTTTCTTTCCTTTTTGTTACTGGTTTCCCCAGTTTGATAAGGTCATATGCAGTGGTCTCTTTTGGTCATCTTTCAGCCCTTGGCTTATCTGAGGACTGGATGATTGTGTATTCAGAGATGTGCGCCCTGTACTGGGTCAGTATAATCGATGTCCCCCTTATAATAATTTGCAGGTTCTACAAATATGGCTCCTCTGAGACTGAGACTTATTTCCTTGAACGTTAGGGGACTAAATGACAAACTCAAGAGGTCCCTGGTTATGATGTACTTGAAGAAATACAACCCACATATTTGTATATTGCAGGAGACCCACTTGGTGGGCAGCACGGTCCTCAGCCTTAAAAAACCGTGGGTGGGGCACTATTATCATTCAACTTACTCAGGATACGACGCTAGGGGGGGGGGGCTAGGAGGGGGGGGGGGGTTAGTGTCCTAATCCATAAGACCTTATCCTTCACCCTACTTAATGTTATTACTGACCCAGAGGGCAGGTTTGTCTTGCTACATGCTGTGATAGATACTGAGCTGCTGATTCTGGGTTTGTACATACCCCCCCCCGGCTACCATCTCTCCTTAAATACTTGACTCCAATACTGGCTACCTACCCTACAGACAACCTCATTATAGCTGGGGACTTTAATATGGCCCTGAATCCATCTTTGGACAGGTTAGCTCTGGGGGTGGGTTCTGATTCCCCCCTTAACAAATGGGCAACTCTCTACGGTTTAACTGATGTTTGGAGGTGGCGATTTCTGACTGATAGAGCCTATACTTGCCAGTCTGCTTCCTACCGCACACTGTCCAGGATAGACTTAGTATATGCGAGTGGGAGGCTGCTTTCCCGTGTAAGGGAGGTGACTATACTCCCCAGGGGCATATCAGATCATGCCCCCATGCCTATTACCCTACAAACTCAGACTCCCCCCTTCAGAGAGAATATGGAGACTGTCCCGCTATTGGGTCTCTGAGGAAAGTATAGAAGCAGATATGGCTAAATCTATAAATGATTTTTGAATATCTAATGCAGATTCTTCCGTGCTACATACTAGATGGGACGCCTTCAAGGCATACAGCCGGGGTTGTTACCAAACCTCAATCGCTCTCGCAAGACATAATGCCAGGGTTTCCATTGAAGATGCTGAGGCTAGGACACAAGCCCTTGACTCCCAGTATGTTCAGTCTCAAAATCCAATTACCCTACTTGATATGCAGGCTGCCCACTGTGAGGGGATGCTTCTGCGAGTGGCGGGGGCCAAAAAACAACAACTAACAGACACAGCGCATTTTTGAGCAGGGGGAAAAGACAGGACACTTGTTAGTATGGCTGCCAAAGGAACAACAACCAACGACTACTATTGCCCGTATCAAAACTGCGGTTGGGACTCTGGTGAATGATCCGGTGGCCATCAGCGCATGCTTTGCATCATATTATGGCTCCCTTTACTCCTCTAAGTTAGACTACTCTGAGAAGGAGCTGGACTCCTTCCTTGATCAACTTACCTTCCCTACACTTAGCGAGGAGGCTCAAAATCACTTAGACAGACCCATGTCTGTGGAGGAGGTGAAACAAGCCCTTGGCGAGCGACAGGCAGGGGAAGACTCCGGGTGTGGATGGTCTTCCCCTGAGTTTTACAAACATTATGGGGAGCAGTTAATACCCAGATTACATGAGCTGATCGTAGGGACTCTGGAGGACACCACCCTCCCTATCTGTATGGCAGAAGCAATTATCGTGGTAATTTCTAAGCCAGGTAAGGATCCCGATCTCTGCACCTCCTACCGCCCCATCTCCCTACTTAATGCAGACGCCAAAATCCTTACCAAGATTTTAGCTAGAAGACTTAATGAAGTCATACTCACTCTAATTTATGAGGACCAAACAGGTTTTATGCCAGGTAAGGGGACAGATATAAATCTTTGCTGGCTATATACAGTCATAGGTGCCAAGGGTTACCTTACCGAGTTCGACGCAGTGGCCTCCCTAGATGCTGAAAAAGCATTTGATTCAGTGGAATGGAATTATCTGTGGGAGGTCCTGTGTCGATTTGGCCTTGGTCCTAAATTTATATCTTGGGTACAGGCCCTTTATAGATCTCCACAGGCCAGAGTCTGCACGGGGATGACAATATCACCACCCTTCTATTTGCACAGAGGTACCAGACAGGGCTGCCCACTCTCCCCTGGCCATAGAGGCGATGGCAATCCTTCTCTGGTCCTCCCCCTTGGTTAACGGTATCCTGCTGGGTTCGGTCCACGAAAAGATATCCCTATACGCGGATGACACCCTGTTATAGTTGAGGAACACCTCTGCCTCCTTGGGGGGCCGCTCTGTCCCGTATCAGCACCTTTGGTGAATTCTCTGGCGTCTGCATTAACTGGAGTAAATTAGTGATTTTTGTACTACACCCAGGGAAGCCTCGATACCAGCAAACACTCCTCTAAAGAGGGTCTCACAATTTAGGTATTTAGGAGTTGAAATACATAGGGACTTGACACAGTTTATCCCTCTTAATCTGACCCCTACTGACTAAGATGCACTGCCTGGAAAACACTGCCCCTTAAACCCAGTGGGCAGGGTCAACCTGATCAAGATGTCCATACTACCTGAATTTTTGTATATCTTTAGACAAGCACCGATACATATACCAAATGCATTTTTCAAAAAACTTGAAACCCTGATTAATGCTTTTATTTGGAATGGTAGCATACCATTCCAAGAGGGGGGGGGGGGGGGGGGGGGGGGCTTGCTCTACCATGCTTTCTCAAATATTACTGGGCTGCGGTACTGGTCACTCTGCGTTGGTGGCTGTCGGAGGAGCCAGCAAGTCCTGCCTCCACTTTAGAGGCGGTTTTGCTGGGCTCTTACTCAGAATTGAGGAATTTAGTTCACCGGTGACCTAGATCTAACCCCAACATTACTCCCTCAATGAAGACCACCCTAAAAGTTTGGGAAACTGTCAGAGGCAAGGTCAGGAGGTCTGACAGCTGGTCCCCCTGCACTCCGTTATGGGGGAACCCACGATTGTCACACTTCCAAACTATTCTGGATCCAGTGATCTGGGCCTGCCATGGAATAGCCACAATGGCGGACATAATGTCCCCGGATGGCCTACTTTTATTTGACGCCTTAAAGCAGCAAAAAGGGCTACCCAACCGCATGTTCTTCAGATACTTGCAACTTCGCTAGGCCTATCGCTTCCAGTTCTCCACGCCACCGGTGCTGGGAATCGCTGGGATTGAGGGGTTGTTGAGCGAGGAAGGGGGAAAAAAAGAATCTTGTCTACTTTATACACTGCTCTGGCGGGCCTGGACACCTCTAAGGTCTCACAGTTGTTCTTGGTTTGGCAGGGCGATATACCCTTGCTGGCTGATGACAACTGGGAGGAAGGTATTCAGCAATATCTCCCTTTGATGATATCTGCCAGAGATAGATTAATTCAACTAAAATTCTTGCATAGAGCCTACTTCTCCCCACAGAGTCTTGCAAAAATATACTCTACTAACAACCCAGTTTGTACCCAATGTACAGCGGAGGAGGGTTCCTTCTTCCATGTGGTTTGGTCCTGCCAGTATATACAAATTTTCTGGAGAGGGGTAGTTAACACAATAAATTTAGTTGGCAAATTAAAAGTCCCATGTGATCCAATTCCCTTGTTGCTTGGAATTGTGGATACACTGGATGCTCCTCAGGCCAATAAACTGTTTGTATTTTATGCCAGGAAGGCTATCCTGCTGCATTGGAAGGGTTCCACTCCCCCAACAATGTGCTTTTGAAAGAATCCCATTAATAAGGCCTTTCCGCTGTATAATTTAAGTTAACCTATCTTGGCCGTAATTGCCCTAAAAAGTTCGCAAAAATATGGGACCCCTGGGTATGTGAGGAGCAGCTGGCCCTAGAGTAGGAAATGGAATATCATCTTGTGGCTGCAGTAGCACTAGACCATACATGCTGAAACTCTGCTATGATGACACTACCTGGTTAGCTCCAGGATCCCACTAAAAACGGTGATTTACCCCACCCCCCCGCGCGCGCTTCCATACCGGGGATTTCCCGGGAACAATACCCCCTGCAACTTCTCTTTACCGGACCCCATATTGGCAAATATTGAAGACTGAGACTCACTCATAGATCCATATTGATAAATCCCACTGAGGATGGTGATGTTGATATTCTGCTCCCCACGATAAGATGATAATGTTGTAAATGGAATACAACCAGATTGATATCTTCTCACTCTGTTCCCAAACCCCCCCCCCATCTTCCCCTGCTGGTTATTTAAGGGAATTATTGATGGATATGTAACATTTACTTTACTATCTATGTATGTTGTACATTATGACCACTGCTTAATGTCTTGTCTTTTTTCTGTTTTATTGAAATAAAAAACTTTGTTTAAAAAAAAAAGAAAAAGTCGTCCGCATAAGCCGATAACTTATGCTCCACTGCCCTAATGCAAATCCCCTCCCACCCCCCACCCCATTTCTCCTAATCATACATAGAAAAGGCTCAAGGACCAAGACGAACAACAATGGGTAAAGTGGGCACCCTTGTCTAGTCCCATTATGAATACTAAAATGCTCCGTTAACCCACCATTTACCTTAACCCTTGCTCTAGGGTTGTTGTTTAATGCCAGAACCCATTCCATCATACGATCTTAGACCCACCTCCCTCAGAACCTCTGACATAAAGATCCAATTGACTCTATCAAATGCTTTCTCAGCATCCATCGACAGCACCACCCTTGGGATTTGCTCTGGTCTGTTTTGGGCCCAATGTAATATAGGTAGAGCTCTGATTGTATTATCTCTGGCTTCCTGGCCTCTTATAAATTTCTGTCTGTTCTAGGTGTAATATCTTTGCTATATGGTCTTGCATTCTAAAGGCCAAAATTTTAGATGGGATCTTCGT
Source organism: Lithobates clamitans (assembly GCA_037952925.1). NCBI lineage: Eukaryota > Metazoa > Chordata > Amphibia > Anura > Ranidae > Lithobates > Lithobates clamitans. Next base: position 164,205 of record JBBGZY010001026.1, on the reverse strand, counting down.
GTCTGAGTTAAGGAGGGAGATGGGCCTATAATTGGCACAAAACTGAGGGTCCTTCCCCATCTTTGGGAGAAGTGTCACATGTGCCATTAATGCTTCAGGGGGCAGTGGGCTAGACTCTGTTATAGAGTTGAAGTAGTCACATAAGGGATGTATTAAAACTGAAAGAAACTTCTTATATATTCGTAAAGCCATCTGGGCCTGGACTTTTTACCTAATGATAATACCATTATTACTTTACCTAACTGCTCCACCGTTATTGGCTGTTCCATTTCCTCAAGCGCCATGGCTGGAATAGCAGGTAGTTCCGAGGCCCTTAGGTATCCTCGGATCTTATTCAGTACCCCTCCATCCACAGCCCCCCCGCTGAAACCAAATCTATATAGTATACAAAGATTTATAATGGCTTTGGGACTCGGTTGCTATCTTTTGGGTATCAATTATTTGTTTATTTACTACTAACTTATGAACGTGTCTTGCCTCCTGTTTCTTTAATTGTCTCGCTAACAACTTTCCCCCTTTACTGCCCTGTTCATAAAAACGGTGAGCGTAATACCTTTGTTTATTTTTTTACCTTCATATCTAGACATCGTTAAGTTAAGTCGCAATTCCTCCAATCTTTTGGCATCCCCTGGGTTCCGGCTGCTCTTATACTTAATTTCTAATTTATGTATTTCTTCTAAAATCTGTCTTTTTTTCCATTCTAAGACGCAAGCCCTGTGCGATCATTTCCCCCCATAAACCCCTTTGTGTGCCTCCCACACTGCTTGGTTGGACACTTCACCTGGTATGTTGGTTTCAAAATATAATGTCAATTTTATTATGCAGGGTTTCAAAAAACACTTTTATCATCCATAATGGACTCATTTAATCGCTATATCCTTTCCTTTATTACTTACCACACTCAATCGTAAACTCAAAGCTATTGGGGCATGATCAGATACCGTGATTGAACCAATTACAAAAGATTGCACAAGATGTAAATAAAATTGATCAATCCATAAATCAATCTGTGAGTATGTATTCTAGAGTAGTAACTGTAATCTTTTTCTGAGCTATGTAATGCCCTCCAGCTATCCACCAAATGAAGAGGTGGTAAGCTCCTGTTTTATGTCTTTGGGCTCTAAATGATAATGATGTCTTACCTGATGAAGTGTCCATCTCAGGTTCCAGTGTAAGATTAAAATCACCCCCCAATACTAGAACATCTTCCCTTGTCCTCCCCAGTTTCTTAGATATAAAATCTACCGTACGGTTATTAGGGGCATAAATTGAGGCAAATGTGTAACACTGTCCCTATATTCTCCCTTTTACAAACAAAAAGCGACCTTCAGGATCAACCTCCACTTCCATAAGTGAAAATGGACATGATCTGTGAAAAGCTACTGTGACTCCCCTAGCTCCCCGAATAGGAGAGGTCGTATGAATCCATTGAATGGAAAATAGGGCATGCGGGGATTGACCCTGCCGCAAAGTGCGTTTCCTGGTGAAATACAAATCTCTGCTCCGAGGGTATGCAGTTCACACCAGAGACGACCCCTCTTACATGGAGACTCCCAATAGGGGTATACCGCCCTCCCTGGGTTTGTCATCCCTTCTGCCAAAATGCAGAATAAAAAGTCCCCCTTTTTGGGACCATCCTTTTGGGGTAAAGATAGTTAACAGTATGGTTAAAATACCCGGTTCTCCCCTGGCTTCTAAGAGAAAAAGAACACCAGCATAAAAAAAAGAAAAATTCCTTTCTTCCCCCTCCCCTTTAAAAAGGAGAGGGGGTGGAAGAAGACACACAAAAAAGGTGTTTCCACTAATTTCACCACCCCATAACAACTCCCCCCCCCCCCCCCCCCCAGCACACCACCTCCAAGGAAAATACATTTTATCCCTCTTTCCTATCTTTTTCCTATCCTCCTTATAGCCAAATTTCCTTTTAAATAAACCCAGTTCAACTTTTAAATTTGCCCATTTGCAGTTGAGTTTTGTCCTTTGTCTTCTTCCCTCTGCTTCTAATTGGGATTTGACTCCACTGCTCCGGGCGTTGCAAAGGAGATTTAATACTATTCATTTTCCAGTCAGGAAAGTCAACTAACGGCAAGCCTAATATTTCTGTAAAATTTTGTAAGTCCTCTTTGGATCTGAGGACTGCTGTCTTTCTATGTCGGGTGCTCGTTATACAAAAGGGGAAACCCCACCGGTATTTCACTTCAACAGCCCGCATGGCTTCTAACAAGGGTCGAACAGTCTGACGTTGCATCAGTGTGCGGTATGATAGGTCCGGGAACAAAGATATCGGACAACCTTCATGCTTTATCTTGGGATTATTACGGGCTGCTTTCATAATTGCCTCTTTAGTTGTAAACTTGTGCAATTTGCATACAATATCTCGGGGTCTATCCGTACTCTGATGGGCATAAGATAGAGATTGGTGTACTCTATTTCAATAACATCTAGTGCCTGAGGCCCCAATATTTGGCGAAACAGACCAGTCACCGTTTGAAGCAAGTCCATGGTCCCTTTAACCTCAGCTAGACCTCGTATGCGGATATTCTGCCTGCGGTCTCTGTTTTCCTAATCGTCCAATTGATCTAATAAAAAGTTTAATACTTCATGACATTTTACCGTTTCTTGAGTGTCGGCCACCAAAACTAGATTCCCATTCAGCTGTCTATACCTATCTGTCTGACCTCCTTTAAAAAACTGTTTTTCAGGTTTGTATAGAGCAAGGAAATGTTAAAAACCTCTGCCAGGTTTTTGCAGCTGCTAACGATTAGTGAGATGCCAAGGATGGGGAAATGCTACACTAGAGTCACAGCAATAAATATAAATTGAGGTAGAAAAAAATGCTCAGGATTTGTGCCTGTCGCTGAGATGGCAATGTCCCTCGTGTCTTGTCGCAGACGACCATAAAAAAAAAAAAAAAAAAAAAAAAAAAAACCTGAAAGAACTTCTAACCCCTCCTTTTTACACTTTCCAGATTTGAAAAAAAACTAAGTTGGGATTAAACTGAAAACTTTCATCAAACGAATTCTCTTGTGTTTGTGTTTCAGCATAAATCTAATCACGGGTCATGTGGAGGAACCAATGCCAAACCCAATGGATGAAATGACAGAGGAACAGAAGGAGTACGAAGCTATGAAACTGGTCAACATGTTTGACAAACTGTCCAGGTACTGTGATGGAGCCTTTGCCTAAGCCAGATCCCTTGTATCTTGGAGACCAGTAGTACATTCTGTAAAGGGGCTTAAATGACCAGACGGTCACATAATAAAATTCAGTGTATTTAATGCTACATAAAAAGAGGCATGCATCTTGCAGAATATGATTATGGATGCAACAGGTGTTGGAGATGTGCTACAGGTGAGTACTAGCAATATTCCCAGCATTCATAGAATAGGTAGAGAACAAAACGGTTGCTTCAGCAATGTACATATTTGGCAGCACACCATGGATCTTCAAGTAATGTCTGAATGCATTTAGTCAAAAAGATCATGTCACTGGGGAGATGTACAACATTTTGGGCCAAGCACAACTCTTTAGCCCAGGCATGGGGTAAGTGCATACATTTGTGCTGATACATTTCAAGTAACATCCACTGGTCAGATACAAAATTTAAGGAGCCCCCCCCCCAAATCATAAATGCAGTCTAAAATAGATAGCTAAGCAAAAGGTACATGGCTGCCTGTAATAGTAAATCCCATTAAAATAGTAATGAAGAAGGAGACCTCATCCTTGCTGTGTGCCCTAGCCACATATCTCAAAGTACTAAACCAATGTTAATTGGAAAATTGAGGAGATGCGATCAGTGGGGTCCAGCATTGCTATTTCCAGGCGACTAGACCACTTGCCACCCCCATTGCTCTACACTGGTCACGCAAGTGCATTACAGCCGGCTGTCCCATGGAAACCCATGATGTCAAGGCACCTGGCTGTCTCCAACTGGCAGAGATGCAGACTGCTTGGAAAAAAAAAAAAAAAGATGAAAAACAAAGCATAAACAGCAGATAGAGACAATTATAAGAGCACATCAAGACTAAAAGATATGAGGCTCTAAGGGGACAAAAGGAGGCCAAAAAAAATAAAAAATCAGAATAAAGATGAGCAAATGGGGGGGGGGGGGGGGATAAAATGAAGGAATATGGGAGAGGTGGAAAGGTAAAAACTGGAGGGTTATAAGCAAAGAAAGATGAAATGCCTACTCATAGGCCTTGATTGAGAAAGAGGGGAAAGGATGCTTTCATAATAAATGCAATGCAAATTAAAGAAAAAAAAATAAAATCTTCTTAGACTGGCCAAAATACTACAGCAATATCTTAAATATAGCGGTAATTAAAACAATCACCACTGGCCCATGCCATGGTGCGAAGGTATGGAAAACAAAGAACCAAGGTTAGTCATGGTGGACCACAAGTCCAGGTAAAGCTAAAACAAATGAGTCATCTACCAAGGAAGCATGTAAATTAGGGTTGCACTGTTACTGATTTTGATTGATAAGTACCAGTTACCGATCTCTTTTGCGGTGCAATTTGAGCCCATACAAAATGAATGGGCTCAAATAGCACTACAAACAATCGCATGTGATCTGAACTGGAATATGTCGAAGTCGCATATGGTTTTCTGTACTGCTCCTGTGTGAACCCAGGCTGAAGTCACTTTGACACGCCTGGGTTCAGACAGGAGCGGCGGGGGAAACCACAGGTGATTTGGATGGGAATTTCACCTCATTCCTGATTTAAACCCATTCAATTAATAGCCATCTTCCATCCACTCACAGTGAGGTGAGACAAAACTTTCCAACGTAGGAGAATTTCTCTACGAGTATAATATGCAGAGTAAAACACAAAAAAGGTGTGGGTATCTGCCAAGTACCACCCGTCCACAAGGCCCAGTGGCCAAATGACTGGTTTCAGTGGGAAAGGCCACCCACATCATTAACTGTATCTATCTACCACTCTTTTCCAATAACGTAGTATGTTTTTGAGGTCCTGGGTTATATACGAAACAATAGTTGGGGTGTATAATAAACCTGATGGAGAAACTTCAGTTAAAGGAACCGATCCCTAGAGGAGATCATGTTTTTTAAAAATTGGAGTAAACAGTCTTCCCAATTGTCTGTCAATGTAGGGATGTCAGTCTCCCATTTAGCACATATGTCCTTTTAATTTTAGGTGAGGTCAAAGGAATCAAGTGAAAATAAAGTGGTTTAGAGAGGCTAATACTTTTTCTAAAGGGTCAGACGTTGGCACAATGATATGAGGGAATTGCGCGTTAGTAGCATGGTGCAGCTGTATTAACCTAAAAAAATAAAATAATAATAATAATAATATGGTGAGAGTGTATGTGTTACCTGCTGCATATTGGGTCCTTGCTTGTTTGGACTACTCTTTTTACCCACATCTGTCAATACACACAGATATTTCAAAATGTAGACACAATATTCTGTTACAGTTCATGTACTGAATTCCCCACGTGGATCTGAGAAATATCCCCCACAAATTGCACACATTGCTGTTATGACACCTATAACCACAAGTCTTCTGTGACATTTTGTAGAGGGCTTTTGAATATTTCTGTCTGGGGTTAGCTAGCCTGACCCAAAAATCATGTAGGGTTCTATTACCTCTGTGTGCCAGTAGAGGCGTTGTCTTAAACTAGGTGTCAAAGAGTTATCTGCTAGCAATACGTTAAAGCGGAACTAAAGAGAGCTGTATTCTTCTTTCCCCAAAGGTCCCTGTCCTTCAGAATCTTCTTCTGTGTGCTGGGTTTTGGCCTTCTTCATTGGCTAGCGTGGGATGGTGTCACTGATACATAAGAGCTAGTCTCCTGGCACACAGGGGTTGGGCTAGCTGCTGTAAGCAGAGCCGTACATGCCCAGTTTAGCTTACAAGCCAGGTAACACAGAGCAGGCACATATGTGTATTTTATTGTGTATCTGAGGTAAATAGCCTGCCTGCTCGCAGTAAATATTAGTGGAACTTCAGTACCACTGCACTTCTGATCGTTCAAACTCACAATTGAATGTGTATAAAAATAGTGGTTGATCGGTTTTCTCAGAGGGTTTAATACAGTCTGCCAAATATTTTGCTAGGGCTTGGTCTAGTACTGTGGCAGGATATAGACATTCCAAAAGCTTTTATACATTTCCTCTAACTGCTGTCTCTTATCATACTACATCTGAGCAAATACGTGACACCCTCAAACCGTAAAATAGGTAGGCTCTTAAAATTAGGGTGTACAATCTGGTCATTTTTGTTTTACCTGAATGTTTTTGGGGGGATTTATTACGCTAGGGTGGGAGAGGAGGTGGCTCCTTACATGTTATATCTAATGGATGTTACATTGTCTCAGCAGCAATGTATGCCCTTATATGCTTGACAAATGGGTCCTGTGTGGCCCTGAAATGTTGTGTTTTCCCCTGTGATCTCTTTTGAATACAAGCATTTGGATGTTGCTTGAAGATCCATGGTGTGCTGGCAAATATGTATGTTGATGTTACAGGAAAGATTAAACTCCGGGACTATGCTATAAGACAATACCACAATGTGAAACTGCTAAAGATCATTGCCATTATAGACCCTCCTACATTTGCACCTCCTAGAGCACCCTTAATTTATCAGTGCCACATTTAATATTACTCCTAACAAAATCCATTGGAACAGTTCAATGAAAAAAAAAAGGAATGAACAGTACAAAAAAGTATGTACAATCAAACCAAATAATTTTACTAGCAAAAACAAGTAATAATGAATTTTATTTATTCATTTTTTTTTTCTTCACTGGGTAAGAGTAACCACCACCACCTAGGTCAGGATAACCTTATTGCTGGCTTCTGGGGACTTCATTCAGGTTCACAGGCAGCTCAACAGGATTTTTTTTTTTCTTTAAAGGCAAAATGTCTTAAAAAAATAAAATATAAATGAAAGGGGCCCCATCCTTCTGATCGCATGCAGAAGGGACCGTATGTGCAAGTCGCACCGGCATATGTAAACTGTGTTCAAACCACACATGTGAGGTATTGCCAAGAGCAACAATTCTAGCGCTAGACCTCCTCTAACTCTAAACAGGTAACCTGTATAAAAAAAAAAAAAAAAGCGTTTGTGTCGCCTATGGAGATTTTTAAGTACTGTAGTTTGTCGCCATTCCACGAGCATGCGCAATTTTAAAACATGACATGTTGGTTATCTATTTACTCGGTGTATCATCTTTCACATATAAAAAAATTGGGCTAACTTTAGTGTGGAAAAATATTGCAACAATTGCTATTTCATTCTCTTGGGTCTCTGCTATAAAAAAAAAAAAAATTGTGTATAATTATAGAACCCTCAAAGTAATTTTCTAGCAAAAAAATACTAATTTAAACTTGTAAGCAAAGTGCCAGAAAAGGCCTGGTCAGCAAATGGTTAGTAAACCCTATCACTAAAATCTAATGCATGATTTTTTTTAATATGTTATTTTATTAAAGGATGCAGATTTCAAATATAAGAAATGCCATGTGGGGCCTTCACACCTGCAAGTTCTGTTCCCATTTACTACCACATGTACTGTATGTTAACATGCGGTATTATGCACACGAACTTGCCTTATAGCAAACCATTTATTTAGAATAGGCTGCCAACCTGTCAATGGAACGGAAAGCCAAACCGCTACAACGGAAGGTGTGGCTCATTGCAGGTTCATCAGCACCTTCGCGGGCCATACTAAATGCATAACACCAGAACACAATGCATAGTGTGGAGCATGAAAGTTCTTGTGCAGGCATGACTCTCCAATGACTTCTAATTGTGCTTCTAATAGAGACTGCATGTGGCTGGTTCAATACACATTCATGAGAATGGAATTGGAGAAATCCCCTAGGGGTGGGGCTTTGAAGGCACTACCAAACCAAAAATTATATAAAAACGTATAAAGTTTATTATATATACAAAAAAGACAACATAATAAATAGAGAATATACAAATGGATGCATTATGATGTACAAACGTTTGGTGAAAAAGACATGATACAAAATCCTAAACCCAACGATGTTTCAGAGATGAACCGTAGTCTCCTTCATCATGGGTTTACAAGGAAGTACATTGTCTATGAAATATAAATATACAATGATCAATCGGTCCTAACATATAAGTGCATATTAATCATGCGTATATAACAATGCTTACATCATAACAGCAAAACGGTACATAGATGCAGCCAAACCAAACTTTAAGAAGTGAGGAATAACTGAGGCGAGGGGTCCCCCGTGGCCCACATCCCCGGGACAACGGTCAATATAGAATAAAATGAAAAAATTGGCATAGAGGAAGGGAAGAGAAAAGAGTAAAAATCCCTTCCTCGCATCCAATAGCCCCACTGGATTCCTATAAACAGACCAGCAGCAAGCTGACACATTCACTGGGGCCCAAAGTATGGGGAGGATCTGGAAAGAGCAGGGAGAGGAAAATATTTAAAAAAAAAATAGTATGATATAACTGTATATACAAGGGGGAAATTATATATATATATATATATATATATATATATATATATATATATATATATATAATATATAATTAGCCCCCCTATGAGGTAACAACAAAAGAAAGGTAACATCCAAAAAATATATAAAAACCTACCTAAATTTGTAAAGGTGAAGGGTATACAGACCGATGGAGAAGAGGGAGGGCTGCTGGGAGGTCTGAGAAGTCGCAAGCTGCAGGTAGACACTGTGGGATAATAGAGATATTAGCAGCTGAAAAGCGCCCAACAAAATAAATACGTGGAACAGAGAGCAAAAAAAAGCTCTGCAGATGGGGTAACATGGAGAAAGATAAGGGTTGTGTCTTATCAGCGCAGCAGGACTCCGTCACAGAAAGGACCCCCAGAAAGCATCGTACCCCTGGCCCTACCTGATCTGCAGTGAATGGAAAATATATTTAGTGCAATCCCCCCCCTGGCCCTACCTGATCTGCAGTGAATGGAAAATATATTTAGTGCAATCCCACCCCTCCTACCGAGGACCCAGCTGCTTCGTATACATTCATGAGCATGGCCACTATTGTATATTAGGATTGCTGATCTCCTGCACCGACTGATGATTTCAGCAAGCTAAGAACAAAGGTGAAAACAGTAGTCGGGACCTGCTTATGACCCACCCCTGGCCCTGAACCTACATTTTAGAGACCACATAAGAGTCTAATGGGACCTGGAGGGGAGTCTCTCTAACAGAGGCCCTTTCAGTGTCTATTATAGAGCATGTTAGAGTCCCTTCCAGGCCCCATTAGAGACTACAAAGGACTCGAATGGGACCTGGGGGGGGGTCTTTCTCTAACAAAGGTGCCCCTTTCAGTGTCCATTAGAGTCCTTTGTAGTCAAAGGAGTCTAATGGGACCTGGAGGGGGGCCACTTTCTAACAAAGTGTAGTCCTCACAAACACCCTCCTTGTGCCATGACTCACTCCTGACCCAACCTCTCACAAAGTAGAAATATAAAATTGGCACTGTGTAGCGCTCCTCTTACCTTAAAGTGTAAGTAAACCCCTCCTATAGTTTTTAGCCAAGGAATCTGCCATCTTTGCCTGTGTTTATGTGATCACATGTGATCAGTTATGATACCAGCCATTGGATGGTTTAACTGTTTGGTTGAGAGCACAACCAATGGTAGTGTTTTCATTTCCGGCATGTTCCGAAAACTTTTATGGATGGTTTTACTTCCACTTTAACTATGGGTACTGTGGCTGGCGGGCCCCAGCACACACTATAGTCTCATCATAGGAAGGAAGATTGGGGGGGGGGGGGGCGCCCAGGTAGAAGAAGCCAGGACTGACTCAGGTTTGCAGGCCCAGTGCGTGGAGGCGCAACATAAGTACTGCCGTTCATGTCACTTGATGTTGTGTGCGTGTTCCATGTGCCTCCGCGCACTGGGCCTGCAAACCTCCTGAGTCCTGGCTTCTTCTGCCCGGGCACAGAGTGCAGGGTTGAGGGGGCAACCTGTGGTGGGCGTGCAGTGTTGAGGGGGGCGCGCTTTCTCTCACAAATTGCAGTTCAGAGCCCCCCTTCCATAAAAGGGCTTTCCTCCTGTAGAGGAGTACTTACAATGTTTGTGTAGGCTGCCAGTGGGGAGGGGTTTCTGCCTTTGTAAATGCCTCATCCTCTTCCTTTTCCTCGTGCCCCGGGTTTCCTCCAGTCCTGAGGTGATGCAGGGTCAGAGTGCCGGAGCCCATGCAGCAGTATACTATACTGACAGGTAGGTGAAGCGGCAGCAGAGGTCCGGGTTGTCGGCTAAAAGAACAGTGGGGATTCTGGTGTTGGGAGTATTGGAGAGGATGTCTTGCCTGCCCTCCTTCCCCTCTCAGCAAAGTCACTGACCGGCCTCTCTGATTCCCAGGACTCTGCAACTCCTCTTAGTAAAGAGCTCTCCTAGACTGCACAGTGCACCACAGCTGCAAGTCCCTTGAGTTCCAGCAGGCGGCGGGCCATTGGACCACGGCCCAAAGTGCACCCGGCCGGTCAGTCTGCCCCTGGTTACATGGCACTACCTTAAAGTAAATGCATTCTGGCAAAAGCTTTCCTTGCTCTGTCCCCATATAACCCACTCCATGTGGCACCTGTGTTTTTTTTGTTTTTTGTTTTTTGGCACTTGAAACCATTCTCCTGTTGGAGAAGAATTGGGGTTATATGGGGACACAGGGCTAAACCCAGCAAAGGTTTTACCATGTCCATTAACCTGAAAGAGTGACATAAAACCCATGGTGCAAGAATCAACTGTTGTGTCTTGTATGGCACAGCAAGAAATGGAATTTACCGGAATGTCAAAACTTTCTATAAAAAAAAAGTAATGTGTGTGTGTGAGGCACAGTGCTTTAGAAAAATAAATATCATTTAGGGTTTGGATGTACTTAAACCAGGAAAAATAGAGATGTGACTGTGGCTATACCAGAACAGTTGATGACAAGTGGGCCATTTTAAGTGTAGGATTTATAGATTACAAAGGGCTCTGGTTAGGGTTTTGTGCTACCAATCTTTTGATGACATTGTAAATACTACAGTGGAAGCCTCCGCTCCAATTATGCTGGCCTATGTTGTGTGATATATTCAATAAAGCAGAGTGTGTATAAGAAACCAACTGCCAGCCAGCTCATTAAAAACACATAATTACCAGCTAATTGTTTGGGCAATGCTGCTCCTAGTCTATGCTCCCATTTGTAGTCACTTACCAAAGAAAATCACGTCACAGGCAGCCGACAAATTATTGTTGGAATTCAGACTTCAATTAAAAGAAAATATTAATAGGCAAGGAACATAGTCTTGTGAAACAAGTTCCTGTGGCTGAATAGTATTTGTTTCTCTGGAAAATCATTACTGTCATAATGAAAAAGCTGGCCTTTTGTGCCTTACTGCGAGGGTGAAGAATCGTTGAGGTAATAAGTCAATTTGCAGGTAACAATTTCATTAAACCTGTGCAGGACCCTGCACACTGGCTAGGTGAGTGGATATGTCTAAGGAGATATGTAATCAGGTGATGGAATGTGACCTAGAAACAATTAACTATTAAATGTTTGAGAAGCCGTATTCAGGTAACTTGTAGCTAATAATGAAGCATATTTTTTGATACACACTTCCCATCATTTTTATGTCTGTTTTCACTTTCTCACTGTGTCTATGGAGGGTGTCATCCAGGCTGGACTAAAATGCCAACATACTTGCACTTAATACACAAATTATACATCCATTAAAGAGAGGTTTTGTGTAGTGGCCTTTTTTTTTTTTCATACAATAGGCATAAAGAAGAAAAATAGGAAATAGCCCCTACTGCTGCCAGAACTCTGCTGCTTACTCTATGTAACCAATGCTACAACAGTATGATACAGCGGCCACATAGTTATGTAAAGCAAATAGTTGGCCCAAACTAACTATTAGGGTTATAGCAAAGCTGGAATTCTACTTTGAGGATAGCTCTATATAAATCCTCCTACTTCCAACAAGCTTCAGTTTTTGGGTAGTGTCCTTTTTAGGTGAACAGAGTTCTTTTCTCTGCCCTGAGAGAAGCAAACTGCTTGTTATTTAATTTTTTTTTCTTTTTTCTCTGGTAAAAGGATTAATACAGGGTGTCACTCACATTGCTCCACTTGTGCATTCTCCAGTGGATCCATTGGATCTTGGCCTGGTTCTATTGACTGCAAAAACCTCCCTTTGAACATATCAAGAATATCCCCTTGTCTACCTTCACTCATAAGCTATCCTTTCTCGCTGATATCACCACTGCAAGGCAATTGGCAAAGCTTATCCTGAAATAAGCCCTTCCTAGTGTTATTTATGGATGAAGTTGTCTGGAGGCCACAGGCCTTTTTCCCAAGATGGTTTCCTCTTTTCACCTTAACCAACTCATTATACTACCCTCTCTAGGGAGATTTCTCTTCACTGTCTATTTTTCCACTACAGTTTTAGACACTTGGGGGGGGGGGGGGGGTGTTGTTTACTAAAACTGGAGTGCGCAAAATCTGGTGTAGCTGTGCATGGTAGCCAATCAGCTTCTAACTTCAGCTTGTTCAATTAAAGTGGATGTCATCCTTTCTAAACTACTGCCATAGGCGTTATCTGTAAAGCTATACATGCCTCCTGCATGTATCTTTACCTGTCAAATGTCTCCCCTCTGTCTGTTATGAGACCCAAAAAACTGCATATTCTGTGGGTGGGTCTGTTGTCTGGAGCTCGGTGGGTGGGGTCATGATGTCAGACTCCCCAACCACCCCTACACTCCTTGTCAATATGCATTTTCTCCTGTGTAATTCTTACACTGAACTTCTGCTATGATCTCTAACATCCAGTGAAAAGACAGGAAATTAACCACATAACTTCAGCATGCCAAATCACACAGATGTAGAACAGCCAAGCCTTGCAGAGCTGCTGAAGAAAGGAGTGGGGGTGGGAATTAAAAAATAATGCATGTCTTAGGCTAGTGCACGAGATATGTAAATCACCTGTCACTCACAGCAAGGGGGAGGATTTGACAAAGTTTTTCTGTTTGTCAAGTTTTATCTCACTGAACAATAAAAGAGGATTGCTCAGAGCTGGGTTAACTCTTTTTGTGGCAAGACTGGGCTCAAATGATAGGAAATCTTATACTCTACATCAGTGTTTCTCAACTCCAGTCCTCAAGGCGCACCAACAGGTCATGTTTTCAGGATTTCCCTCAGATGAAACAGCTGTGGTAATTACTAAGGCAATGAAACTGATCAAATCACCTGTGCAAAATAGTGGAAATCCTGAAAACATGACCTGTTGGTGCGCCTTGAGGACTGGAGTTGAGAAACACTGCTCTACATTATGACAGCAAAAAAAAAAATTTTTCTCAGGTTTACATCCACTTTAAGCTTTGACAAAAAATGCAAAGCTGCACCAGATTTTGCACCTTCCAGATTTAGTAAATCAACCCCTAATGCCGCGTACACACGAGCGGACTTCTCGTCGGACTGAACTCCGAAGGACTTTGACGGAGTTCTGACGAAACTGACTTGCCTACACACGATCCCACCAAAGTCCAATCTCTTTGAATGTGATGACTCATGACCGGACTAGAAAAGGAAGTTCAATAGCCAGTAGCCAATAGCTGCCCATGCGTCGTTTTCGGTCCGTCGGACTAGCATACAGACGGACGTTTTTGTGTTTTTGTCGATAGGAATCGAGCCCGTCGGAAAGATTTGAAACACGTTCTATTTCTAAGGTGCGTCAAATTTTTCGACAGAAAAGGTCCGATGAAGCCCACACACGATCGGAATGTCCAAATGGTTCGTTCCGTCCGACCTATTCTGCCGGAAAGTCCAGTCGTGTGTACGCAGCATTAGTTTCACTCTGTCATGTCTGAAGGTCCCTGCAGAAGGCACCCTGCCACTCATCATTTGAGCCTACAGTTTAAAAGGAAAGGATTCCTACCTTTTTCCCAGTCAGGTCACATTCCTGTCCCAATGGTCCAAGACTTTAAAAGTCCATTGCCTGTAATTTTATAGTTAAGAAATGTATTTGTCTTATTTGCAAAATCCTTATCATATAGTACATTGGACAGGTACCCACACTAATCTCTTAAGCCCCATACACACTATCAGTTTTTCTGCTGACTTAGTCCTTCAGATTTACCAAAACCATGTAGTGCAAGGGCCTGCCTGATTGCATACACATTGAAACTCCTAAGGTTTGACCTCATATTATATGGTTTTGGTAAATCTGAAGGACTAACTCAGCAGAAAAACTGATAGTGTGTTTGGGGCTTTAGATTTGCATTCTATAGAAGAAAACAAGAGGTAGTAAAAAGAAACGCATGCCATTGAGTTGTCAAAGCTTAATTGAACAAGCTGAAGTTAGAAGCAAATAAAAAATGTTGCGCTGCGCTTAATTATATACCATAAAAAAGGTAATACTGAAATCACTTTTAAAAATAAAAAATATATTTTTATACACAATACTTCTTACGTGCAATGTGCACAACACCATCTAAGATTTAATATATATATGTTTGAACAATTCTAAGTGCAATGTGCATACATATGATTATAACAACAATAAATCATACATGTTTGTGCATATAATAAATATCTAATCCAGTGACAGATTAAAAAACATGCAATAACTCGCATAAAGTGCGACATGCAAAAATGTAAAAAATTTTTTAACTTAAATTTGCATATAAGTGCCCAGTGAACCTTGAAAATCACGCTGTGTACGCAGCTAATCACTGTGTCACACGCTCTAAGGTGAGCGCAATCACTTTGGGGGGTCACCGAGGCACATCAGAGCCGTTTGTGACACTTGAATTCAGCACGCTGGATGATTTGGACATTTAATAGTTTCTTTTGGATACGGATGCACATTTATTTTGGATATTGTGGACACTAATATAAGAATTTCAATAACACAGATCATACTAATTGATTTTCAAGGTTCACTGGGCACTTTAATTTAATTTAATTTTAAAAAAATTTAACATTTTTGCATGTCGCACTTTATGTGAGTTATTGCATGTTTTTTAATCTGTCACTGGATTAGATATTTATTATATGCACAAACATGTATGATTTATTGTTGTTATAATCATATGTATGCACATTGCACTTAGAATTGTTCAAACATATATATGTTATATCTTAGATGGTGTTGTGCACATTGCACGTAAGAAGTATTGTGTATAAATATATATTTTTTTATTTTTAAAAGTGATTTCGGGTATTACCTTTTTTATGGTATATAATTAAGCGCAGCGCAACATTTTTTATTTATATTCTTTGCACGGTGATGAATACGTGAACTGCGTTTGCTGCTAGATATTTATTTTTATTTGCATGTTTTATGCACACTGAGCATTGGATTATTGTGGCTCGCAAGACTTCTTACCTCTGAAGTTAGAAGCAGATTGGTTACCATGCAGAGCTGCACCAGATTTTGCACTCTGGTTTTAGAAAATCAACCCTCATGTGTTATATGTGAGGAAAAGCAAAGATCGGCCAGGCAATTACTAACATTGTGTATTCTTGGCAAATTCATTGCTTTTTTTTTCTGTGTATATAGTGTGTGTGTGTGTGTGTGTGTGTGTGTGTGTATATAGTGTGTGTGTATATGTATATCATACTAAACACATGCCTTCTTGGAAAGTATTAAAAAGATGGTTACTGTCACAGTACACATAAGTGCTGCCTAACAGGGATCCAAATGCATCCCATGGCTGAACACATTGGGCATAGTCCCCTTCAATGCAAGCAAATGCACTCAGCACATCTAAGTTTTACATAGCTTTACCGATTCAGGCCTGGCACTCTTATAGCTCGATAACGTTGGAAATTAATTTTAATGTGCTCGTTTATTAGCTTTAAATCAATAATTAGGGACTACCAAATGAGGTAGTGGCTTGGGGGCTAGATATAATTGGATTGATGATGGAGGGCCGTTGGAGGCTTTAAAAGGATTAAAATGATTGTCAGCTCTGTAATTAAACTGTCACTGACAAAAAGCTACAGAAAGAAGGTTGACTAATTCTTAGGGAATTGAGCAGGTCTCAAGCACCACTAGAGGATGTGCAGGCAGTACCTCACCTACATTATTTTCTTTTTCCTAATTAAATAAAAATGCGTCTAACTGAATAGGAGCCATTTGCTGAACTGATGCTGAGTGTGTCTGGCAATCCTTTTTTTTATTTTTTTTTATTAACTGGAATAAAATCAGACAGACAAAAGCGAACTTGTATACACAACGCAGCAGTCTTATGTTCTTGTTCAGGACTCATTAAATGTGGACTTTGTTGCTGTCTGCCAATTAAAGGAAAAGCACCGGAGAAAGAGTTGCATCTATTCTTCACATTTTTTTGGCCCTTTAAAGGTCAACTTTATTTGTTAAACATGGAACTCGGATTAATAAAAAAGGAAAATATTTGTATGCTGTCCCTGTCTGAGTGACTACCACATTCTGAAAGCTGAAAAGATTTTTTTTTTTTGTCTTCCAGGGAAGATATTATTAAACCAATGGGCGTGAGAGCAGATGGGACGATGGCACCATTGGAAGAAGTTATACACGGTAGACGGGTGCCCGAGCCAGAGAACTCCGATTCAGACTAACACAATCTCCTATGGTTTTTTACTTTTGTTTTTGATATCTATTTATACTCTTGATAAGTCTGAACATTTTGTCTTTAAGAAGTAAAAATAAGGTATATACTTTTTTTTTCTGTTACCTTTTCACCAAACTACTGTCCATTTATATTTATAAATGGTTTATAATAAAACAAATTAATTATTGTAGGGGTGATGGCAGATGGGTGTTTCTGCAAGCTGTGAATATTTTAAATAAAATCCAATGGTGTGATTCGCCTATTACTGTGAATATTTAAATTAAAACTTAGGACGCGATTCACCCATGCTAAGCTAAAAATTTAAACATTTTAGCGACACTAGTTTTTACAAACAAAAATTAAGGCACAGCTGCAGCCAAGAATTATTTGATATTTCAATGTTTTTATTGAAATTTAAAATAAGAGTACAAGTGTAAATACAAGTAAACATCGGGATCAGCAGTCAAGGTTGAACTGTATCCACCATATTAAACATCGATTGTCTGAAGAAAGAGAATGCCCTGACCACAAAACAGTTAATGTACAACCATACAAATACAATCAATATCCGGTGGACTTTTAGCCAAGAATTTTGTGTTGGTAAAAAAGGGTTAGAGTCTTTGTCAACTTTGTATTGCTGTTCATGTCCCTGCTGGGGAGAATAAGCTCACGTCTTGCCAGGACAGGAAGTGACGGGAAATTCCCCAAGGGGATACAAAAAAAACATGTTTTTAGTAGAGAGGGGAAATGTTTGAACAGACAATGGGCCGGCTAAACTATGAATGGTGGTTGTAGAGGAATGTAAAGTGATTCTCGCATCTCATGCCTTGCGCCATCATCCTTTTGGCGCCTTACTGCACGCCTTCATTGCCGAACTAATTCTTGGAAAATTTGGTGCAGATCCTTATATTTCTTGTAAGACGTGCCCATGAGATTTGTTTTCCTTTAATCATTTGTTTAAAACTCTCAACTTGAACTATTTGGTGGATTCATGAAATCAGTGTTCCATGCACAAAATTTTTTGGACATTCAAGAGTTTATCTGGGCTACTGTTTTTAATTACGGTCTGTGCCTTCCTAATTCAGTGCCAATTATTCATTCCCATTTCTTGCAGCATAAGGACAGGGTACAAGGGAAAACTTCCAGTGGGATCACAGCCAGGAATAACCCCTACAACAATTTAAAGCCCAACTCCAAGCACGATAAACTTAAGCTGCCTGTAAATGGATCAAAATTCAGCTGCTTCAGCAGGAAGCAGCTAAAATTTGATCCATGTATGAGCATTCTGGGTGTACAGAAGTCAATCTACTGATTGACTTCTGTACAACTGCCCTGCTGGAAAATTTTCTCTCACCTGCAGCTGTGACCTGTGTATTCTGACAGCGGTGAAGTCTTCTGTTGTCATAATACAATGACACAGTAGGAGGATTCCCCCACCCACAACGTATGTGTGTGTGTGGATGGGGGATATCCGTTTTTTTTTGGGGGGGGGTTTACGTTCAACGCGCTGGTTGAACCTGATCCATCTGTGGTCAGCTTTCCCCAGTTTAAAGCAAGTACACATTCCGTTGCCACAAAAGCAATGCTTGTCACGCAATCTTTATTCTACATCATGAAAATCAGTTCACATGCTGAAATTCGTACCATTCCTGCTGCTCATATGTAAGTGCTGCAGGTTTCAGACACCACTGCTGCAGTCATGTGTCTGCCTGCCTCTCCTTCTGGCCATTCACAAAACTCACATTGCCAGTCTTGTTAATAGTAGGGCAGGTATGACCATATTCATTCTATGTTTCGATTTAAATGATTAGCAAATACAGAGGTTTTTATGATACCTGGCGTATACAGGTATAGTCAAGTAAGGCTAGCAATGCACATTAGGATTTCTCCCATTCAGAATACCTGAACAGTGACTGCAGTCACCATTTGTGTGAGAAACTTCTGCCCAGCTCCTTTGATTTTTCAGATCACAGTTTGTTGAGTGGTGCTAACAGCAGTAATTGCACTGTAAGGCCAGTATAATTTGAGATTTGCATCAGTGTTCTTTTAATATGGTGAAAGATTTTGGACTGTGACATGCATTGTTGTGTGCCGAGTAGCAAAATACACGTTCTTATAGAGCAGTATTTCTCAATAGGTTTTCACATTGAACTGATAGAGTGTTTTTTGTTTAATATTTTGAAGGAAAATATGTGCAATGCAAAAGTACCCATCAACCATCTTCCAAATAAAGAGAACACTTGTCTCTTATGAGAAAATGGTTGCTTACTCCTGATGTTGTCTAAGATTAGGTTGCAAAATCAAGCAGTATTTTGAACTTTTTTTTTTTTTTTAATTAGTATTAAAACAGCTCTGGCACAAGATTAAAATGTTAACAAAAGCCTAGCTTGTAAACGAGAGGTAATACTCACTCTCCTACCACCTGAGCAATTGATCCTTGTTTTTGGAGGAGCTACATTGGCGGGGAAAAAAAAAAAAAAAAAAAAAACTTCTGCATTTGACACTTCTGGAAGTATCAGATCCTTGCTTCCCTGATGTGCAACATGGTTTCATCCACCATCTCTTATGTCACTATATTGGTACTGTGTCTTGCTGCAATGTAGCAGATAGATTAAATCAGCACAGTTGTGGACCAGCCCTTAGACACTCCAGAAAGTGTGGTGAAGCTGATGTTCTAGCCCCTAAAGAGTAAAAAGTGGCAGCAGGACAAGCAGGTTTTTATTTTGTTTGCAGAAAGGCCTTAAAAAAAAAAAAAAACTTCTAGTGACAGTTGCTTTAAAAAAAGAAAAAATATATACTAATCAGTTAAAAAAATGTGGGTATACCATACCTGCAGCAGCCTCCAAGTTCTGTTACCCATGAATAACAGGTTGGACTGATGGTCAAAGCTTCAGTACTTCTTGCTTGAAGCTTGCCACCTCCCAGACAATTTAGTTTTGGTCCACCATTATGATAGGCTGCCTCACTGGCCAATAGGACTGTGGGGGATGGGTGTGCAGTCCCGACACTTTATACTTGGCAGCTTTAAAGCACCTTTTGTAGCCCTTACAAAATGGCTCATCTTCCACTTACACAGGAATGTAATTAAGAACCACTAAACACTAGTAGATCTAAACTTATTCGCTTAAATCTCATATAATCTTTAAACAGATCAATTTCAAAAGTTGTTTCCAGTATTTAAATCAGTAGAAAGTAAAACCTGTTGATCCTGCAATGAAGATCATTCAAGCACTTCCTGTTATGGGGTAGACTATGATCTATGGTCTGTGTTGTCACCCTGTCACAGGCTCTCCTGGCAGAGCCTACAAGTGGTCATGCGAGCACATTGCTCAGGCATGGTCTGCCATTGCAACTATGAGAAAGCTGGTCTATAGTAATGATGTGCAGCTGTTGT
Organism: Lithobates clamitans; assembly: GCA_037952925.1. Lineage (NCBI taxonomy): Eukaryota > Metazoa > Chordata > Amphibia > Anura > Ranidae > Lithobates > Lithobates clamitans. Next base: position 144,254 of record JBBGZY010001026.1, on the reverse strand, counting down.
TAGAGCAAGTGCATATGTAAACAGGGGTGGCTGAAAGAAAAAGCAAAAATGAGATGTAAAAAGAATAGAAAAACAACATAGCAATTATTTGATTTATTGAGAGCAGCAGTAGCCATTGCCTCCTGCTGCTGTCTATGATATCCAGTGATGGGGCAGAGTTAAGCCAAACTGTGTGCGTCAATAGACGCACACAGTGTGTATAGAGATTGAGCCCCCATTTGTGCCACCATAGGAAACGGCTTCATATAGTGGCATATGGCTGAGAAGGAGAAGTCCTCAAGTACCCCCAACAGGCCAGGTTTTGCAGCTGTCCAAAATACCAAGCACCTGTGCAAGATAAAGGAAAACCTGCAAACATGGCCTGTTGGGGGTACTTGAGGACTGAGGTTGAGAACCACTGTTCTACTTGACACAACTCAGCTAGTCAATCTTGCCATTCTCAGCCCCTTAAATCTAACTATGGTCCTACTAATGGTAGTTAGTAGCAGTTACTGCCTGTGATCCATTCTTGACAGTTGCAGGATTGTAGCAACCCACCTTTGTTGTTTTGAGGCAATGTGAGGTTTGCTTGACTGACTAGACATAATATCTGTGAAATTGGTATTAAAACAGCACTATAGCTTTAGCTTGTATCAAGTCATATTATACCTTCATCATCTGTGTGGCAAGGTAGAAGCCATTTTGATTGCACATAAATGCAGTGCAAAAGGTTTTACAGTCTTCTAGTGGACCAATCTGTTTTCTGTATATTTTTTGCAGTCTCCTGGGTCTCTGGGAGTGGTTTGTAAACTGCATTACAAAAAAACCTCCATAAAGCTTGCAGGATTTAAATTTATATGTAAATTTTGACTTTGTAAAAAGTCAAGCACATGAGTAAAAGCTCTCGCACCATCCCCTCCATGGTTTGCTGGGACCTCAGCAGGCTGTGGCAAGGTCAGAGCATAGTTCAGGAGGCGACTCCTTAGGTGTAATGAAGCACATTCTCATAAGCTGGCAAAATTAGCATTTGCTAAGCTTATTAAAGCCAGGCTAGTGACAAGTTTGCCTTAAAGGGCAATCAAATTTGGGAAAGCCACACTACGGTAGATGTTCCCATTCAAACAGCATAAGAAAAATAAATTATATACACATATCCATACATACATTCCTTACTTTTTTTCAGATGTTTCCAAGGAGGTGGTGTCATGGTCATTTTAAGAATTTCTGAGCAATCTTTCTCCACATAGAAATACCTATAGCTCATTACAACACGGGGGTGATTTCTAAATTTTGAACCTAGTTAGGACAGACAATGTTAAAATCCAGTTTACAACTGATAACAAAGAACTACAACCACAGTACAGACAGGATAATCATTACTCCACAGCAACACCCCCTCCCCCCCCCCAAAAAAAAAAAAAAAAATACACACACACACACACACCACATTACAAAGCAGGGGTACATGGAAGGATTTTAACGCAAGTAAGCTCTTATAAAGTATGTTTTATCGTAATGTGGCTGCAAAAGTTGATATACACTTTAAAAGGACACCATAAGTGATCATTATGTAGGTTCTGTCCACCAATGCAGCTTTGCTCAGAGTACATGTAACACAGTGGACTGTATGTGTCAATTTGCTAAATGATAGCTTTGGATGAAACCGGTGATTTCACCTTCATTGAAGAGAGAATTAAAATTTTGCCTTTAGATTGCCCAATAAAAATTGATACAGCAAAATAGAGACATAATAATTTATTATTTATCTATATCAACGTTTGGTTTCCTAACAAACGCATATCAAAATGGCAGCTACTGCTATATTTCTTCCTAGGCGCATTCCATGTGTACTAGAAAATAACATTCTTAAATAGAAGACAAACTCTTGTAAAATAGCTGAGAAAAAATAGCCCTCAGGAGCCAGTCAGTCATTCTGTGGAGCTCTTAAAAAAAAAAAAAAAAAGCTTCGCCTGAAAAAGATCTGATGGTGTGGCCCACTGGTCACAGAAGTGATAAGACTAGATCGCGTTTGATCGCCTCCATGGGCTTGGAGGACCGGAGCGACTTCTGGTCCAGGGTGGAAGTAAACTTTTTTTTTTTTTTTTTTTTTTTAAAAGCAAAAGTTTAAAAATGTTTGTTTTTTTTGTTTTTTCAAAAGATAATGGAAAGATTTGGGGTCTTTTTGACCCCATATCTCTCCATAAAGAGGACCTGTCGTACTTATTTATATTACAAGGGATGTTTATATTCCTTGTAATAGGAATTAGTGTTAAAAAAAATTAAAGGGACAGTGTAAAAACAAATATATACATACTGTACATTTATATATAAACACACACACATACAGAAGATAGACAATATTGACAGGCAAATGGCTCAAAATATGCATTTTCTGCATTTTTTAGTGGTTTACCTGGAGTCCGGATTTAAAAACCACCTTAAAATTTCATCTTCATCAGTTCCAATGAATTTTGATTTTTTTTTTTTGCAGAGGTTTTGGCAAGACAATTCGTCATTACCTCCCATTCATCCCAGATAACACGTATGGCAGTCACCACTGTAAAAGGCATTGTAGAGTCAGCTATAATATGCAGACTTTAGCAGTAGACAGGGACTTATTTACATATGTTGTCTGAGCAAGACTGCAGCAGGGAACTTATGAAAGTTTTCTCACTGGTGTCCCCAATGTTACATGAAACCTGCTGGTGATCAAACCAATATCCACCTCAAACAAACTAAACTATACATCTTGGGTAAACATACTTGAAATCCCATTTATGAATATTTAGTTGAAACTTTCTGAGGGGGCAGGGGGGAGACCGGAAAAATGCTGGAAATTATGTTAAAATGCTTTATTTATTAAAGGCATGAGTTTGTTTTCTGAATTGTTCTTGCTCACTTGTCAGAATAAAAGCACGTGTTTCTTTTTAATATCTCTTGTTTTCTTCTATAGAATGCAAATCTAAGAGATTAGTTTAGGATTTGCTGTTACTCTGCATAAGCAATTTTTGGAGCATTATACAAGTTTCTAGAATTTAAAAAGTTCTAAAATCTCAAACCTGTTTGTGAATTTAATTTCAAAAGTTTTCAATCCTCCAGCTTTCATTAAAATCATTCTTAAGCCGGCCATAAATGCATTCGATCTCAGCCCGGCCATGACTCGATCCATCTATAGGCAGGCTGATTGACTTGGTTACAACCAGCATGTCAGATTTTCAGTATGTGATTATTGCCAGCCACTAGCAGTAAATGTGCTGTCCCAGCAGGGATGGCTTCCTGCGCCCCCCCCCCCCCCCTTCCCCCGCCTGGAGAGCACTATGGCTCCACTGTTGCAACCAATGGTTGCAAGAAAGAAAATTGCATAATCTATGGCCTGCCTCAGTGATCTTGCTAAAATGGCCCCCTACTGTACTTCTTGTTATGAATGGCAACTATTACCCAGCTGTACTTCTGTGTTGTTAATCTGTCACATGCACCGCTGGTGGACACTACAAGTGGTTGTGCCAACACACATTTGATCCAAAGTTTTGATGTGCAGCCTACACTGGAAGAAGCATGTAGACAGGACGTGGCTACAGGAGATGATCAGCAGCACCAAGATGCAAATAAGGATGGGGGGAAAAATAGTTGAAAACAGTATTTTATGAAAAAAAAAAGTTATTGTTTATGCTACACAGTGATTTAGTAAATGAAATTTAAAGTGACATTAAAGGTTATTTTTTTTAAACAAACATGTTCTACTTCCCTACTCTGTGCAGTGGTTTTGGACAGAGCAGCCCCTATCCTCTTTTCGTGTCCCTCGCTGGCGCTCCTGGCTCCAATAGCAAGCCGCTTGCTGTGGGGGCATTGGTGCATGCTCGCTCCCGAGCCCCGTTCTATGTGTCCATAAGACACCCAGAGCCCCCTGCTCTCTCCTCATTGGCTTGCTGGCTGTGATTGACAGTAGCTGTCTCGACCAATGAGAAATGAGAGCCCCGGGAGAGGCTCAGCTCTCATGCACCATTGCTGGATCGAGCGGAAGCTTAGGTATTTGGGTTGGCCGCTGCACACACAAGTTTTTTTTTTTTTTTTTTTTTACCTTCATGCATAGAAGGTAAAAAATCTTGAGCCTTTAAAACCACTTTAACCCGGTAAGTGTATATTACAGGTATTCATTTAAGCACCAACCATGTATGTAGTGCTTTTAACATGCTGTTCAATAACATCCCAATCCCTGCCTTCAAGGAGCTTACAACCCAAGGTCCCTGTCTAGGTAAACACACACACAATCTCAATTTAGATAGGAGCCAACTAACTCACCAGCACATCTTTGTTAAGGGGAGAAAACCCTTGAAAGCACAGGGAGAACATTCAAATTCTATGCTGCAAGGCATAAGTGCTAACCAATAAGCTGCTATGCTTCCCATGTATCTACTTTGAGAAGATTTGTATATGTAGTCATAGTTTGGGTTGTCCCTTCTCTAGGGGAGCAATGAGCGATACACTTTCTCTCCACTACAGTCACTCTGGGCTGCCATAGTGGAGGTATACAGTGATACAGCCTCTGAGTGGATCCAATATTTTCATAAATGATATTAAATCGTGATTGAAAGGCTCCTATATGACAGTCTAGATACATGCCAAATCCAGTTATGTTTAGCACAAACCTCAAAAAAGCCAAAGCTTTTTTTAGTCATACTTCTTTTAGGTCACAGAAATGCACTTATTTCTGCACTAATGTGACTCAGATTCAGCTGACAGTTATGGTTCTCTGCTCAGTGAAGTCAGAGTGATCAGCAGTCATGTGATCACTCAGTTCTCAGTCTTAGAGCTGGTGTTCTATTGAGAAATGCCCTCCGTCAAAAAATGCCTCTGTTGGGTCTGCGCAGTACGCATCATCACTCCAGCTGATATGTTGATCAGCTGGTGTGATGTCAACACGGCGCATGCACAGATCATCGTGGGCAGTATCCGACAATCTGCTAAGCGTTGAGGGAGATTGCAATTGTCAGATTCTGCCTCGCTATTGTGGGGCGGGTTGTGGGTGTGTTGAAGGGCGGGTTTTGTGTGCGTTTTAACCCGTCCTTAGACACAGCCAAACACACTTAAGCCGCCGTGCAACCGAGAGAAAACATGCCATTCAATACAGCCAAAACCCGCCCCGCAACAGTGAGGCAGAATCTGATGTCATTCTCTCGGCGCTTAGCAGATCATCAGATACTGCCTCAGACGCTCTGCGTATGCACCATGTTGACGTCACGCCAGCATACTGCACATGCGCAGACCCATCGGAGGCATTTTTCAACTGAGGGCATTTCTCGATTGAACACCAGCAGGGGACAGCTGAAGCATCAGATCAACGCTGCAGCTATAAAGACGAGTATGTATGTTTTTTGCTCTCCCACACCTCTTCTTTATGTAAAATCAAACCCCAGATTTAAATACAAAAAATGTAGCTGCCATGCCGACTTGTTTATCAGGGTACAGATTCCAGGTACAAGTGTCCTCCAGACCTTGACATTACTGATCTGGAACAAACCTGTACAGATCAGTTGTCTAAACACCTATTAGTTATAATAATCTTGTAATTCACTTACAGAAAACAAGTATAACGAGCACAAGATGCCAGCACTGGAACTTGCACCTTGAAAAAATAAATAAATAAAACAAAAAACACAAGTCAGTAGTGGCAGCTCCATCCTTTGTTGCAGATTAACTTTGATGTTAAAAATTTAAGACAAGTAAAAAAGGCGCAAAGCACAGTTACCTTAATGCAAAACCGATTAGTCCAGGAACTAAAATTGGCCGGTAAAATGCATGTTTAAGTTCATGCATGCATACTGGGAGCATATAACAGAGGTCAGTCAGGGCAGCCACCAAAGGAGCCAAAAGCGGGGTCCAGCAAGCTAAAACAACAAGGAGAGGGGTGCCTCTGAATATATCATAAACACATTTTATTAAAACCGCAATATCCACTCACATAAAAGTTGGAAGAGTTGCATTCCGGTCTGTTGGCTGGGCTGAAGAGATGCTGTGGAACTACAGGTCACAGCGGTTCCTGCAGGGCATGTCAAATCCAGAGGAGGAAGGATGAGCTGGTGCAGCCAGGTGCTTGAAAAAGGAATGCGGCCATTCGTCCACCAATGGCCAGCTTGTTCTAAAACGCGTCGCATACGTGTGACGTCATCACCGGGCGCCACACTGTATTTGCTCCCCAAGCCTCGTTTTTGATCCTCTGCATGGCCGGCCGTGTTTTATCCCAGAGGCTTTCACCATCCAGCGGAGAGCAGCAGCACGGCTGACCGACTGCTCTGGCGTCCCATCTCTCTCTCCCCCCATTTGGAACCCTTATCGTTGCACCCAGGACACCATCAGGCTCCTAGTACAGCAGGATTTGTGTTGGACTGCTAGCTGTAAGAGACTGCACCTGGCTGCACCAGCTCATCCTTCCTCCTCTGGATTTGACATGCCCTGCAGGAACCGCTGTGACCTGTAGTTCCACTGCATCTCTTCAGCCCAGCCAACAGATCGGAATGCAACTCTTCCAACTTTTATGTGAGTGGATATTGCTGTTTTAATAAAATGTGTTTATGATATATATTCAGGGGCGCCCCTCTCCTTGTTGATGTTAAAAATTTAGGCAAATATATATCAAACCTCTTTCAAAAGGTAATTTACGCGTTTATTCAAAATACTATACCTGCACCCTACCACTATACCAACTTCCCATAGATTCTCCTGCACATCTTTGATACAAACTATATCTATCTGGATTGGGGAAGTTTCCAGTATCTAGCATTTATAGGATTAAAGCATTCATAATAAAAATACTAAAATACGCAAACACTAAACAAATGCAGGAAGAAGTAACCCCACCCCGTCAATTAATAATCCCCCCCTTGCCTCCCCTCCTTTTTCTCCCCCCCTTCCCTTTCCCCATCAAGTCTCCCTCTCTCCCCCCTCTCTGATAAAAAATATATTATGTATCGATTATTTTGAATATGCAGGGTAAGAGGGCTATGGTAGACCCGAGTATACAATAATAATTTGAGAAGGGCTTGAATTAAGCTTGTGTTATGTTATTTTGATATGTACGGGAGCCAGCAGGGACCACCAGGAGCACTCCCCAGGTCGGCTGTTCTTGGGCTACTTCCCCTCAATAAGTTAGCACTCAAAGCCTAGATTTAGGAGGCAAGATGCGCTTAACTACTGCAATACAGGGCATTTAACCCCCTTCCTGCCTAATCCAATTTTCAGCTTTCAGCGCTGTCGCTGTTTAAATGATAATTGCGCGGTCATGCTACACTGTATCCAAACAGAATTGTTATCATTTTGTTCCCACAAATAGAGCTTTCTTTTGGTGGTATTTGATCACCTCTGGGGTTTTTATTTTTTGCTAAACAAAAAAAGGATTTCTTTTCTCTGTTATAAAATTTTGTAAATAAGTAAGTTTTCTCCTTCACTGATGGGCACTGATAAGGCGGCACCAATGAGGTGGCACTGGTGGGCACTGATAGGCAATACTGATGGGTACTTATGGGTGGCACTAATAGGCAGCATTGATAGGCATCACTGATGGCACTGGCAAGCATTGGGGGTGGGCACTGATTGGCAGCTGCCTGGGCACTGATTGGCATTTCCTTGGTGGTCCAGTGTGGTGGCAATCCCCGGTGGTCTTGGGCAGGCATCCGAGGAGGGGCTGCGCTGATAAACAATTAGCACAGACCCCCCCCCCCCATCAGGAAAGCAGCCAATCGGATCTCCTCTACTCGTGTCTGTCAGGCGCGAGTGAGGAAAAGCCAATCAGCGGCTCTTCCTGTTTACATAGTGATCAGCCTTGATTGGACACGGCTGATCACGTGGTAAAGAGCATCCGTCAGAGGCTCTTTACCGAGATCGGTGTAGCGGTGTGTCAGACTGACACACCACACCTTCGATCGCCGCGATGCGCATTTCCACGCGCACGCGAGAGTGGTCGTTCTGGAGGGCCGTCATATGATGTCCACCCATAACGAGAGCCGCGCTGCCCAGCTGTCATTTGACACCCGGGGCGGGTAGTGGTTAAAAGCAAATTGCTTAAGTGACCCTTGGGGGGCCTATAGGCCAGAGCTCACCCCAGAGGGCCACAGTTTTGGGGGTTTTGATGTTCTTTTCCCCTTCTTCCTCTCTCCTCCCCCCCTCACCCACGGGTCATGCCGCAACCCTCTGCTCCCGAGTTTATTCTTAGTGCGGAGGACCCAGCTGTGGAATATAGGAAATGGATAACCTCTCTATGATGTCCCTTAACACTAGGGGACGAAATACTCCTGAAAAAAGACGAATACTCCTTTAGGAGTTGAAACGATAGCAGGTCGACGTTGCATTTCTCCAAGAAACCTATCTTAGAGAGGGTAGCTTCCCTATGCCCCGAATTTACATGACGCATTCTTCAGAAATACTATAGGTAAACTTATGGAATTCTCAGAGGGTCATTTGATTGTGGTGGAGATCTTAATGTGTCTCTGGTTCCTAGAGAGATACATCAATAGGATCATTGTCTGTGTCTTTGGGCCTACGGAAACAAATCCTTCAATCACTTCACAGAACAAGATTAGTAGACATATGGTGCCTTTTCCATCCTGGAGAGAGAGATTATTCTTTCTTCTCCCCAGTACAGAAGTCATACTCTCGCATTGACTTTTTTATCCCCCACAATGAACTTCATTCAGTAATTGAAACCACGATTGGGTCAATTATCTGGTCGGACCACGCGCCAGTATTCATGAAATATAATATTTTGACGCTAGCCACTGCAACCCGACAAACGTGGAAACTTAAAAGCCTTTTACAGGACCAGGAGGTTATGGAGGACGTCAGAAGGGAGGTGGCATGGTTTTTTTCAGACCAATGACACTCCGAAATGTCCCCCCAGGGTGATACGAGAGGCTCATAAAAAACAGTGATTTGGGGTGTCCTGATCAAACATGGGGCTAGGATTAATTGTGAAAGAGGCAAAACTAACATCTATTTTAGCGGAAATACATAGATTAGAAATTATTCATAAACATACCTCTTCCTCAGAGATAGAATGAGATCTTTTCACGGCACGTAGACAGGTCACGGATTTGCCGCTTTATAAAGCTCAAAATTCCATACAGATGGGGCGTAAACAATTTTACCAATCCGGTAATAAATGTGGTAAACTATTGGCTCGAACACTATGGGAGCAACAATCAATGACCCATGTTTCAGCAATTATGGGAGCGGAGGGAAGAAAACTCCCCTTGCCTAAACAAATAGCCCAGAAATTTGCGGATTTTTTTTCTGCAACAGCACTCGCCTGATCAGTTAACAAAAGATGAATAATATCATCTGGTATGCCTGGCTTAACAAGCACAATACAGGAAGAACTGGATTTACCCATTACTTTAGAGGAATTACAGATCGCAGTGGATTTACCCAAGCCTGGTAAAGCACCGGGCCCAGATGGCTTGACTGTGTAATATTATAAACAACTAATGGTTACTCTGGGGCCTTACCTCGTAAAAATGTTTAATGGATTGGCCGATTTAACTTATACTTTTCCTACAGAAACTTTGAAAGCTCACATTACCATAATACCGAAAGAAAGTAAAGACCCCACGCAATGCGGGAGTTATAGGCCAATCTCTCTCTTAAACAGATTTGAATGTTTTCACTAAACTTATTGCGACAAGCATGCAAGAATAGCTGCCCTCCTTGATACATTTGGATCAGGTGGAGTTTGTCACGGGAAGGGAGGCACAAGACAACACCATAGAGCAGGGGTCTCAAACTGGCGGCCCTCCAGCTGTTGCGGAACTACAAGTCCCATCATGCCTCTGCCTATGGGAGTCAGGCTTGTAACCGTCAGCCTTGCAATGCCTCATGGGAGTTGTAGTTCTGCAACAGCTGGAGGGCCACCAGTTTGAGACCCCTGCCATAGAGGCTTTGAATGTAATTCATTTAGCCAATACATCCAAGATCCCATGCGTGTTTTTAGGAACAGACGCAGAGAAAGCCTTAGACAGAGTGAGCTGGAAGTTTATATTTTCGGTACTACGACATGTGGGGTTGGGAGAAAACATGTTACGATGGATCAGGAGTATATACACATTCCCGTCCGCACAGGTTAAGGTAAACTGAGCTTTATCCCTTGTGACCTATTTTTTGTGCTTTCGTTAGAACCTTTCCCATGTAAGATTCTAGCAAATCCAGATATGCAGGGAGTGAAAGTAGGTGGAGCCCATTATAGGATCTCAGCATATGCAGATGATGCTTTTTTCACTAATAAACCCAATGATATCCCTCCCAAATCTCTTTCAGGAAATAAAGAAATATGTATTATCATCATAATTTAAATTAACTTTTCCAAGTCAGAGGCAATGTTAATAGCTGTGCCTAATACTCTGATAAAATAGCTAAAATCTAGATATAAATTTAATAGGACGGATCAAGCATTCTAATACCTGGGGACTATGATTCCAGTATACCTTACACGCATATTTAAGCTCAATTTTCCACCACTCTTATGTAAAGTGCAGACACTTTTGGAGAAATGTCATAGGGGGTTCCATTCCTGGGTCGGGATGTGTAGCATTATAAAAAAAAAACATTTTACCAAAGCTTCTGTACCTGTTCCAGGCTTTACCTATCAATATATCTTTACAGTATTTCAAACAGATACATACATTATTCACTGAATTTATTTGGGCACATAAAAAACCGAGGCTTAATAGATTTCGGTTGACCCTCCCCAAGCAACATGGTGGACTGGCGGTACCAGATATGTACAAATATTATCAGGCAGTACATTTAGGACGTTTGATTGATTGGTACCGACATGGAGACCTAAAAATCTGGCCGAACCTGGAGCAGGAACAGAGCAGCGTTTTGCTACACATCGAGTGTCATGGGGAGCTTTCACCCTACATTAACCATTTCAGCCCCGGAAGATTTGGCTGCTCAATGACCAGGCCATTTTTTACGATACTGCACTGCGTCGCTTTAACTGACAATTACGTGGTCATGCATTGTTGTACGCAAACAAATTGACGTTTTTTTTCCCCCACAAATAGAGCTTTCTTTTGGTGGTATGTGATCATCTCTGCCTTTATTTTTTGCGCTATAAAACAAAACCAAAACAAGCAAAAAAAGCGACAATTTTGACAAAACACAATATTTTGTACTTTGATATAATAAATATCCCCATTTTAAAAAAAAAAAAAGCTTAATTTTTTTCCCCTCAGTTTAGGCCGATATGTATTCTACATATTTTGATAAAAAAAAAAAAAAAATTGCAATAAGCATGTATTGATTGGTTTGCGCACAAGTTATAGCGTCTACAAAATAGGGGAAAGATTTATGGCATTTTTCATTTTGTTTTTTTTTGTTTTTTTAACTAGTAATGGCGGTGGATCAGCGATTTTTAAATCAGGACTGCAACATTATGACGGGCACATAGGACACTTGACACATTTTTGGCACCATTGGCATTTATACAGCGATCAGTGCTATAAAAATGCACCAATTACTGTGTAAAAGTCACTGGCAGGGATTGTGTTAATACTAGGGGACGATCAAGGGGTTAACCGTTACCTAAGGAGTGATTCTGTGGGGGATGGGACTGCCTGGGTGAGGAGACCGATCATTGTTTATACTTAGTATGAACAACAGATCACCCACCTCACCCCTGACAGCACAGGGATCTGTCTGTTTACATTGTCAGATCTCCGTTCAGTCTGTGTGGAGCGATCGCGACCGCTGGGCAAGTGTATTGGCTCCAGCGTCGTGCGCGGCCCCGAGTGGTCAAAAGGAGAGCCGACGAATAGCTAGGACAAAGGACAACCGCGGCAGCTGGTTGGGTACGGGTTAAAAAACATCAATTGATTGGACCCACAATGCGTCAATGCTCTGGGCTTTTTTCCAGTGGTAGACTTTCATCAATAGAATCCACATTATTCCCAGGGAACTTTTGAAGCTCTGATGAAAAACAGGGGATATACCAGGTTTCTCACTTTATGACATCAGGAGATTGGCCTAAATATCAGGTGTTGACAGCTGGAAACAGTCATTTTCAATTGGACTTTTGGCAAGCAGCCCAGCTTAGACATTTTTTATACTCTTAAATACCCCAGATAGCTATAATTGGAATTGACTTCCATTCAAAGAACACTGTATGGAGAGAGGACCTCTCTCTCATACAATCTCGGAGATGTATGCTCTGTTGACGGTTCCTTGGGGGGGGGGGATTTCCAGCTACAGTTTTTTCAAAAGAGGGAGCTGGAACTGGATAGAACCTTTTCTGAGGAGCAGTGCAATGGAATAATGCACCATTTTTTAATCTCCAGTATGTACAAAAATACTGAAACACACCCCCCCCCCCCCAAAAAAAAAACGAAGATTCTTTCTCAATGGTATGGAACCCCGGGCTTGCTTCACAGATATTTCCCAGATACCTTTAATAGATGCTGCCGTTGGTCGGAAGGAATGCGGGACGCTATTACATATTTTTGGTCATATTGTGGAATTAGAGACTACTGGAGGGAGGTCCATCTTTTGAACTCAGCAAGATCCTGTATCTCGTTTAGATGGAAAAGGACACAATGACCTTTGGTGGGTATGTGGCTCAGGAAGATGGAAGAGCTGAATCAATTAGAAAACCTGGTGTGGACAGAAAGGTGGAAATGAGAGAAATATAGGGAGATATGGCCTCTCTGGAACCTCTATCAACTCAGAGGAGGGACTCATCACTGAGGACCCAGAGGGTTGAGGGAATTACATCCTTCAGCTGTCTGGACCTTGGGACGGGGAGTGATGCACGTAACTGGATGTGGGTCCCTGGAGACAGCGGGAGGGGTGGGGGAAGGAGGCGAGACATTAATATTAGGAGAGATAGTGTTTTCTTTGTGGGGTTTTTTCCCCCCTACCTCTTTTGTGCGAGGGGGGTGTTGGTGAACAATATTTTTCGGGGGGTTTCCCCAAGTACAGCCATGTTTGAGGGAGCCCGAATATGGAGTCAGAGTATGTTAAATATAGGACCAGAGGGAAAGAGTCAAGATGACCAAGAAAAGGATATGTAGGCCTGGTCAGGCCATTATTGTTGCTGACTGTTATTGTGGAATATTGTTTTCTTAAATAAAAGATTTAAATCGAAAAAAAAAAAAAAAAAAAAAAATGAATGATACACATTACGACAAATCGTTTTATTCAAATATACATTCATAATAAAAAAAAGTTAGAATACACCTTTATGAAATGTTAAAATAATTACAAAATCACACATAAGTTATTCCAAAGTTAATAGTTAGAGTAAAAAAATGGTAGAAGGTCTCGCCTGTGTTTGAGAGGATATATTTCAATCTCCGACATCTTTCTGAGACTCTGAAAAGATCAGGAATGACAAATATACAAGTATTTACAAACCAAAAAAAAAATTGTTAAAGTGAACTTACAAATAAGAGATTTTCTATATTATAGGGAAAAAAAAAAAAAAAAAAAGCGAAAATTTTGAACACACTTATTTTGCTATAATAATATCCACAAAAAAAAAAAAAAAAAAAAAAGTCATCAGTTTAGGCCGATATATATTCCTCCACATATTTTTGGTAAAAATAAATAAATAGCAATAAGTGTATATTGATTGGTTTGCTCAAAAGTTATAGCGTCTACAAAATAGGGGATAGATTTGTGGCATTTTTATTAAATATTTTTTACTAGTAATGGTGGTGATCAGCGATTTTTAGCGGGACTGCGAGCATTGCGACAGACAGATCAGACACTTGACACTTTTGAGACAATTGACATTTATACAGCGATCAGAGCTAAAAATAGCCACTGATTACTGTACAAATGTCACTGGCATGGAAGGAGTTAACACTAGGGGCAATCAAGGGGTTAAATGTGTTCCCTCACATGTGTTCTAACTGTGGGGGGGGGGGGGGGGGGAGACTGCCTGGAGGAGGAGACCAATCGCTGTTCCTAATCTTTAGGAGCAGCAGATCTGTCTCTCCTCCCCTGACAGAACGGAAATATGTCCGTTTACATTGACAGATCTCCGTTCTGTCTGTCAAGAGTGACCAAGGTAGTCCAAGCGCATCGGCTGTGGTGTCACGCCCCCTAGAGCTCTTAAAGCGGTTGACGTACCAATGACGGTGATTCGCCCAGGGGAGCTAACCTGCCGCAGTATAACTGCGGCTGCTGGTCCTTAAGTGGTTAATGTAAGTGCGCCTAGTTAAACTTGTTCTGTAGGGGGCGTGTCCAAGATGGCGACGGTGCAGGACGTGTAGTTGAGGAGCTCTGCAGCCATCGCGGGGAATAAATCCTTTTATTTGATCCTGATCATCTCCAAACTATCTGGGGTGCTTCCCTCTCCCCCCCCTGCTGATGCGGACACGGAATCGGCGCCGTCTCGACCAGCACAAGCAGAATAACAACCGAAATAGCTCGGACGGCGCGGCAGCACGTGTGGAGCTGGTGTCCAACATGGCGACTCAGACGGAGGACTCGGATCCTGCACTTACTGAGCAGAGTAACTTTACCGCCCTGATGCAGGCCATCACGGGATGTCAGTCCACCCTAACCACACTCGCAACGAAGATTGACACTGTGCAGCTAGACATAGGTCTCATTCGGCAAGACTTCGAGAAGGTGAGGCAGCGGGTGACCGAAGTGGAGTGTCGGGTGGGGGAGGCAGAAGATTCGATTAGGGATCATTCGGCTTCTTTGCATACCCTGCAAGTAAGAGTTAAACACTTGGAAACGAGAGCCGAGGATTCCGAAAATCGTAATCGCCGTAACAATTTGCGGATCATAGGACTCCCTGAGGGGTCGGAGGGCTCAGATACCACCAACTACACAGAGAAACTCCTCCGCACACTGTTTCCCCAGGCAAACTTCTCACCGCAATTTGTAATTGAGAGGGCCCATCGTATGCCACCGAATCGCGGCCCTCCCGGAACCCCGCCTCGCACATTTATTTTCAGACTGCTGAATTATAAAGACCGCGATCTGATACTGCGTGAGGCGCGCAAAATGGCCGAAATCCGACACGAGGCGGCCCGGCTAATGTTTTTCCCGGACTTCACAGTCAACACCCAAAAGCAGAGGAAGTCCTTTGATCAGGTGAAACAGGCTATGAGAGCCCAGGGTATACGCTACAGTATGCTGTTCCCCGCCCGGCTTCGTGTGCAGGATGGCGAAAGTGTCAGATTTTTTACCTCGCCGGACGAGGCCTCGCGCTGGCTGAGTGCTCTGCCCAGACATTAGGTACGTGACTTTTCCTCTGGCCGTTGGGCGGTTCTGAGTCCCTAATTCACGACTCGAGCTGAAGACAGGGTGATATGGAGCCCCGATTTCTCTCTTATTATTTAAAGTTTTTGGGAAATTCCTTTATGTTTATTTTTATCTGCTATTTTCCGTCTCCCTGACAATCCAGACCGCTTATTCCCTCCAAGTCGCTCTCATACTTTATTGTTAGTATAAAGAGGGGGGTAAATAGGCTGCTGGCTGCGGAAATCAGGAGAAGAACATTTCCATCAAGCTGGTCCTTATCTATCCACTATAGAACGTGCTGGAATCTTACCGGCCGGACTGCCGGATTGCCTGGACTCATGGTGGAATATAGGGACTGTCTAGGCCTCTGATTTTTCTCTCCACACAGCCTGAGTAATCAGGACGAGATTTGACTGATGGAACCATTCATAAAGGGGTACTGAAAGTTGTATCTATAGCTGGTCTGGCTCACTACGCCCTGCCCTAAGGATCGGGGGCAAAGGAAACCATTACATTCTGTTCAGGGGTGATTTTGGGGGGGGGGAGGGGGGAATGATTGTTCAACTGTTAAGTTTATACCAAGTATGTGCCCCTGGCACTGCCCAGGAGAAACTAAGCCTAACCCCGCAGATGGCGGCATCTTCTCCAGACTGGAAACTCTGTACATTAAGTAGCTATTGACTACTTCTAGTCATCTAGTACATGACCCCGTGAGGTCAATGACCTTCTCTGGTTTTGGGAAACAGGCATGCCCAGGTTTGGGGGGTGTGCGGGGTGGGGGGGGGGTGTTTGTTTGGGGGGGGGAAGTTATTAACAGTTACACACGGAAATGCTGTAATGGATATCATACGAATTTGAGTGATTTGATGCAATCATACGTAATGTCTCATGACAAACTGTGGGAGAACTCTCTGGTACTCTTCCTGAGGGGTTCTGGTGGATTTCTCCCGACACAGGCTAATGCTATATGTTCTGACTCCCTATGGCTCCCATAAAACTAATTTCTTGGAACGTCCGGGGCATGAACTCCCGAATAAAGCGTTCACTAGTCTTCAATTTCCTTAAAACATATTCCCCCGATATATGCATACTCCAGGAGACTCACCTCACTGGAGGTCGGGTTTTGAGCCTCAAAAAACCGTGGGTGGCCCACTATTACCATACTACTTTCTCATCATACGCCAGGGGAGTCAGTATATTGGTGCGCAGGGCCCTACCTTTTGTGTTGTTGGATCTCCACCTGGACCCTGAGGGTAGATTTGTGGTCATGCATGCCGCTATTGCTAATGTACCCATGATAATCGTGGGATTGTATATACCTCCACCGGCATCATTGGTGGTTCTCCACAAAATCACCACTCTGGCTGCACGGTATCCTACTGACAGTGTGGTCTTGGCTGGGGATTTCAATATGACACCCTGCCCGAGTTTGGACAGGCTGACGCCTGATGCGGCCACGGAATCCCCTCTGTCCAGATGGGCCGAGACGTTCGCACTTAGGGACGTCTGGCGTTGGAAAAACCCCTTGCTGAGATCCTACACCTGTCAGTCGGCCTCCTACAGGGCAATGTCCCGTATTGACTTAGTATATGCCACCTCCAGTGCCCTTAATATGGTCCAAGACATTTCGCACCTGCCCAGGGGTATATCGGACCACTCTCCCATACTACTTACTCTGAATGTGAATCCTCTCCCCACTGACTGTCTATGGCGCTTGTCAAGGTTCTGGATATCAGACGACCGTATCGAACAAGAAGCAGAGATTGCAATGCAGAAATTTTGGGTGGATAACCCCCCAGCTACGACACCTGCTCGTGGCTGGGAGGCGTTTAAGCTTTATGCACAGGACCACTATCGGATGGCGATTACCCGTACCCGACGCCAAACTGGGGCAGCCTTGCTCCAGGCTGAGCGAAGGGCTGCTGACTTAGAGACTCAGTACACCAATAATAGGGATGAGACACTTAGAATAGACTTACAGTCCGCAGTGCGAGAGGTGACGCTTCTTAGAACGACAGCCACAAAAACACACCTACTGCATCAGTCTCAACGCATATTTGAGCAGGGTGAGCGGACGGGGAGCCTCCTGGCATGGCTCTCTAGGGAGCAATCGGTGACAACTTCAGTGGCTAACATTAAAGATATGTCGGGGCGGTTACACTCCAACCCCAGAGACATAAATGCATGTTTTGCCTCATACTATCAAGATCTCTATACCTCTAAGGTGCAGTGTTCTACTGCAGAACTCCTTGAATACGTTGACACTATTAAATTACCTACCCTCTCAGAGGAGGCCCGTGGGAGGCTCGATGCTCCGCTCGCCCTTAAGGAACTTCAAAATGCTATCACCTCCCTACAATCCGGGAAAACCCCGGGGGACGATGGACTTCCAGTGGAATTCTATAAGACGCATATAGAGACTATAGCTGTCAGGTTACAGGAGATCCTATCAGCTTCTTTTGAAGTAAATTTGCTACCCCCCTCTATGTCCAGGGCGGTGATTGTGGTGATACCCAAGGAGGGTAAAGACCCTGAACTTTGCTCCTCGTACAGGCCCATTTCGCTCCTGAACGTGGACGCAAAGATACTTGCAAAAGTATTAGCCACCAGGCTCAACTCAGTAATCCTATCATTAGTGCACGGAGATCAGACGGGCTTCATGCCGGGCAAGGGCACTGACATCAATTTGCGGAGACTCCACACTATTCTGGCAAGCTCCAATGCTGGTGGAGCGGTGGGTGCGGTGGCCTCTCTGGATGCCGAGAAGGCCTTTGACTCGGTGGAGTGGGAATATCTATGGCTAATCCTGCACAAGTTCGGGATAGGACCCAACTTCATACGTTGGACCCGATTGCTGTACTCCGGTCCGTCGGCCAGGATACGCACGGGTGGGGTGTTGTCACCCTCTATTCCCCTCCACCGAGGCACTAGGCAAGGCTGCCCGCTGTCACCGGCTTTGTTTGCATTAGCGATTGAGCCATTGGCGGAGACCCTTAGGAGGTCCCCAGAGGTGGGAGGCATCTCCTTCCCGCCCCTTGTCGAAAAGGTCTCCCTCTTTGCGGACGATATGCTACTGTATCTTCGCGACTCTCACCAATCGCTTAGAGCGGCATTATCCATTATCGACAGATTTGGTGCGTTTTCGGGGATTAGGGTGAACTGGGAGAAATCCCTCCTATTCCCCCTGACAGATGCTCCGACAGTGGCAGGTCCCCCTCTTCCCCTTAAGACAGTGTCCAAATTTAAATATTTAGGTATACAGATTCAATCTGACCCACAAAAATATTTAGTTGACAACGTCTACCCTATTTTAAATAAACTCATTCAACGGTGTGTGGTGTGGAAGACGCTGCCGTTAACCCCAGTAGGGAGAATAAATTTACTAAAGATGTCCTTCCTTCCCAAATTCCTCTACGCATTCCGACATACCCCGGTTCCCATTCCCAACTCATTCTTCATTAAACTAGATCAAACTATTACCTCGTTTGTATGGGCTGGGGCAACACCCAGGGTAGCTAAACATTTGTTACAGCTGTCACTCACAGAGGGAGGCCTCTCCCTCCCAAATTTTAAAAAATATTACTGGGCGGCGATACTTGTCACCGTGAGATGGTGGTTTGCTCAGGACAAAAACAACCCGGCGGTTAATTTGGAGGCTGCAATTTTAGGCTCCTATTCGGAGCTCAGTAATCTAGTCTACAGGGGCCCGGGGTATAGCCCACAAGTCACCATACCCATGAAAACGACGGTAAAGGTGTGGCAAAGGGTCTCCTCATACCTTGCCAGCGGAGGTGCTGTCTCGCCGCATACCCCACTGTGGGGTAACCCAACAATGTCGCATCTCCAATCTGTTCCAGACCCCTTGGTCTGGGCCAGGTACGAGATCCGAACATTGAGACATATATTTAAAGGATGGACATCTTCTCTCCTTTGCAGAGCTCAAAACTAGATACAATTTACCCCCATGGATGTTTTTCCGCTATATTCAACTAAGACACGCGGTTCGAGCGCAGTTTCCACATGGGGTTGTGCTGTCTACCCACTCAGTGGAATCCCTCTTAATAACTGATCAACTAGACCGAACGCTATCCTCTATCTATCTCAGACTTACCTGTAAAGATACCTCCAAGATGCTTCCCCTATTTCGTAAATGGCAACTAGATGTTCCGGACTTGACTGAGGAGGACTGGTCAGAGGGTTTGCAGCAATGCATCCCTTTTATGATTTCAGCGAGAGATAGATTTGTCCAACTGAAGTTCCTCCACAGAGTGTACTACACCCCTCAAAGATTGTCTAAAATCTATCCGGGGCTGGACGACGGATGCCCCAAGTGCCGACAGTCAGTGGGGACTTTCTTTCACGTAGTATGGGCATGTCCGATCCTCCAGGCCTATTGGCGTGATGTGGTTTCGGATGTAAATGGTGTGGCGGGGTTACAATTGAAAGTAGACCCAATGGTGTTCCTTCTGGGCGTCACGGATAACCTGACAGCAGGCAAACATACCAAACTCTTTGTATTTTACGCAGCCTACTATGCTAGGAAAGAAATCCTGCTACGCTGGAAACAGTCGGACCCCCCTACCGTTGAGGCGTGGAGGGCGCAGATCAATGCAGTACTCCCATTATACAAGCTTACCTACATGGGCAGAAATTGCCCCAAGAAGTTCGACAAAATTTGGGCGGGATGGGTTGCAGACCGTCATTTGGTGGTGTGAATACGGGTGATCTCTGCTTGCGAGCCCCTTTTCCCCCTCTCCCTCAACTCTGCTTTTTCCTCTTAAACTCCCCCCCTTGGTCCCTCCTGGTGCTCCCCCTTATATTCTTCTCGGCCCCTTGGGGCTTTCCTGTCTTTTCCGCTCTTCTCTCCCCCCCCCCCCCCCCCCCCTGGAGCGGGCAAAGTTAAATAAATAAAAAGGGGAAGGAAAAAACCAAACAAAAATCTTTCAGTTAAGAAGTACTCACGGGGATGAGATTCTCTAAATAGCAGTGACAGAATGTATGAAAGGTAGATGTTATACGCAATGCAGTTGAGAAGAATTTCCTTCCTTCCTTTTATTGGATGCTAACAAAGTTTACTAACAATCGAGATAAATGTATGATCAAAGACCCAGTTATTACCCGAAATGTAATGTACACTACTTAGAAATGTGCAATTATATGCTGATACTTCCAGTGAAATACTGTGTTAATGTACCAACTGTAATGTGCAAATTAATCAATAAACATTTTCCGTGTTAAAAAAAAAAAACTTGTTCTGTAGCCTTATAGTGTATAGCTGCAGTGTGAGATCTAAAGCACTGATGTCCCTGACTACTGTTCTAATATTTGTGAGATCATTACTGTGCTGCTCACGGTTGTACTTGCTGGAGACTGACATGAGGAAGCAAAGCCCTGCCTCTACAAAGATGGATACTTCCACATTGAGACACTGCAGAAAAAGATATAAGTAATAAGGGGAAAAAAAAAAAAAATCAGTTAAAAAGGGAGACTGCAGGCAGAACTGGAGACTAGTCCTTTGCCCAGAGTTCAGTTCCCCTTTAAGAAATACCGCAGCTCACTGCAGAGGCGATTTTCAGAAGAGCAGGCAATCTTAGGGAAAGTTTAGCACCAAATATTGTTGATCCCCCCTAAACAAATAATTTTTTTTCCATAACATGAAAGGCTTTTTACCGTGTAATCGTTGCGTCATCTGTACAGCAGGGAGACGATGCCATAAGAAAATAGAAGTAACATTGTTAATACTCAAGAGCTGGTATAGCAATAAAACAATATTATATGTTACGTGATAAAAAGCTGCAACCAAAATAGTGACCTCTCACTCTAAAAATATGCATAAATATGTGTAAATATGGTATGTGTAAATATCCTAAGTTGATGTACAATAGTGCTATATGTTGTAATAATGTCTCATAAGAAAATTACCAAGTGCTATAAATTGGTCAATAGAATAAGTGTGCTGAATAATGAATAAATTTCCATTTATTCATTATTTCTCTAAGAATTGCTGTCATCTACCGGCCCCCTGGACCAGTTTCAGCCTTCCTTGACGACTTCTCTGCCTGGCTACCCTACTTTCTCTCGTTTCCCTCATTTCCACCGAATGGATCGGTTCGGGTTGGATCGGTTTGGAAGGCCTAGAATGGTCCGGCCTATTCAGGCGAGCGTTTCCACTGGAAGTCGGACAGACAGGGGCCATACGTGGGTTTAGAAAAAATGCCGTCATGGCGTCACACGACCACCAGTGTAATGTATCGTAGCTCTGCCCTAACTGAACCGTTCCATTTTCTATGGCCCGACATCTGAAGCAGGACCCTGAATGGAACGGTTCGGTTGTATGGGCCGCTTTCATAATGGAAAGTGCCCAGCTGATTTAATCACTCTTTGATGATAATCGCCATATCTTCCAGGGCTCAAACATATAAACAGAAAAAACAATAGTGTAGTACTGCAGAGACTTTCTATCAGCTGTCTCAAGCGGATAGAAAGCTGATGGCGATTATCATCAAAGAGTGATTAAATCAGCTGGGCACTCTCCATCTGTAAGCCACCGTATGCAAGAGTCATTGTTTGCAAAGATCTGGTACTTTTAATTGTTGCTATTGATATTCATGTGTCTTCACCTGGCCGCAGTTCATTTCAACAGCAGCAATAACAATGGACAAAACTCTTTATAATGCAATTTACTGATCACTAGCGCTTGTTATAGAGTTCATTGGTATTTCATTAGGAGGATTCATCTTTGTGTGCGATCAATTTATATTTTTATCTATATATACACACACACACACACACACATTTTTGTTGTGTTTTAAATGGAAATGTATTCATTATTCAGCACACTTATTCTATTGACCAATTTATAGCACTTGGTAATTTACGCAGTGGTTTGCATCTTATGGAGACATTATTACAACATATAGCACTATTGTACATCAACTTAGGATATTAGCACACCATATTTACACATATTTATAAGAAAATAGAAACCTTTGCATCTTCTGTGACAGGGAGAGAATATAATAGAGACATTTATTGCTTTGCAAACCACGCACGTAGTGTACATGCCGTAAACAGTATGTAGGCAGGACAAAACAGATTAAGAGATCATTTAAAAGAACACGTTACACCAAACCAATTATCAATACATTTTCGTAGAAAACATAACAGAGATCCTAGTGACAACGTTTGTGGGCTTTGCCCAGTTACAGCCCCACTGGAGAGGGTGCAGTCGAATTAGGGAAATATCAAAAATGGAAACATTCTTGTTATAGGAATTAAAATCTCATGCACCTCATGGGCATAGCATAGAAGGGGGTAGGCTCTTTATGGGGTATAATTTTAACATCTATATATTATGTGGTCCACCTTAGGTAATCACATTTTAAAGTTTAAATTTTATTTGTTTGCACTGGATAGTATTTAGGTTTGCATTCAACCAGTCTATTACATTAACTATCTGTGTATTTACATCTGTTTTTAGGTGTATATCATTTTATACATTAGCCATTATGTTTAAACCAGGATGGTTCTTTTTATTTAGATGTGATAAATCATGGAATTTCGGCATTATCCAGCTGTAATGACACAGGAGATTACATTTTCACTTCCTGGTTCTTTGGAAAATGGCACCAGACTGGAAGTTATATGTTCCAGTCTTCAAGAAAATGGCACTATACAGGAAGTCAGCCTTTGTAGGCATTTGTCATGTATCTCTATCATTTCCCGGTTCTCTAAAAAAAAAACGGGGCTGGTGTTCTATCAGAAAGGCGCTACCCATTAGAAAATGCAACCTTAGTGACGTTCCGTTGTGGCCATTTTGGTACACCTGGCACTCGTTTGGCACTCGTCTGTAGTAAGCCTACAGTCTGAAGTCGCCAAGTGGACATATTTTTTACACCCACTGGAGTCTTGCATTTCACACTTATTTTTACCACTAAACTGACCTTTTATAGTGAAATACAGTATTTAGAGATCCAATAAACTGTTTTGATATTGAATGTTAAAAGCAGCAGTGTCCTGTCAGATTAGCAAACCTGTGAGATCAGCAGGCTTGCAGCTGCTTTTAAAATTCAACATCAAAACAGTCACAAGGACTTCCAAATACTGTATTTGACTATGTAAGTTCAGTTTACTGGTAAAACGAAGTGTAAATCGCAAGACTCCGGTGTGTTGCCTTATGAGTTTGTGAAATCTCCATTAAATAGCTGTAAAATATTGTAATTATGAATATATTTCAGTTAGCTTTGTATCTATGTAACATATCGTCCCAGAAGTCTATGTTAGACAGACAAGTCGGTGCCTAGGCTTGTGTGTCAAACAATCGGACCCAAACCTCATTGTTCTACACATACTCACTTCAAAGGATCCCATGTTTGAATATACGAGGGGCCCTGGCCAGTCCATCATGTATACCTAAATTTCCAGTGGCGTAACTAGAACCTTCAGGGCCCCGGTGCAAGAAACCATGGAGGGCCCCCCTGACCTCCAGCCAGGGCCCTTCCCACTGATCGCGGGGGCAGCAGGACCTGGATAGGAGGGGGAACAAATGCCCTCCATTTTCCCCCTGCAGCCACTTAATGCCTATCAGAGGAGAAGTAGACTTAGTGGCTGCAGGAGAAAAATTGAGGGGATTTTTTCCTCTAAATGCCCCCCCATCCAGGTGTTCAGGGGCAACATGTGCACTATTGCAATTGTTACCCCTGTAGTTACGCCCCTGGGATGAGTGGCAGCAGTGGTGGTTGGGGAGGGATAGGATCAGTGGCATCCGTGGTGGGGGATGGGATGAGTGGCAGTGGTGAGGGAGAGATGGGATGAGTGGCAATGGTGGGGGGATGGGATCAGTGGCAGCGGTGGTGGTTGGGTGGGGATGGGATCAGTAGTAGCGGTGGTTGGGTGGGGATGGGATGAGTGGCAGCGGTGAGGGGCGGGGGGGATTGGGATCAGTGGCAAGGGTTGTGGTTGGGGGGGTGAGATCAGTGGTGGGGGGGTTCAATGGGATGAGTGGCAGAGGTGGTGGGGGGTTGGATCAGTGGCAAAGGTGATGGTTGGAGGTGGATGGGATGAGTGGCAGAAGTGGTGGTGGTGTGGGGGGGTATCAGTGGCAGTAGTGGTGGTGTGGGGGGGTATCAGTGGCAGTGTTGATATTGGAGGGATGGGTGCCACTCACTTGCAGATCACTTGGTTCCCCTCCTTGCTCCGTCTTGCTTGGGCGAGCAGAGAGGATGGGCGGGGCCTGTGAGTGAAGGCAGAGCCATAGAACATTGGCCGGGCGGGGACTGTGCCCGTGAGTGCAGGTGTGACAGAGAAGATGGGCGGGGACTGTAAGTGAAGGCGGAGCCGGAGAAGATGGGCGGAGCGGGCGGGGACTGTCCCCGTGAGTGAAGAAGCAGAGGATGGGCAGAGCAACAGGAGAGGATGGGCGGGATGACCGGGAGTCCACGTGAATGACGATATCCTGGGCGGCGGCGGGCACCCCCACAGTGGCAGAAAACAAGGGCCCAGTCGCAAATGCGACTGGTGCGACCCTGATCATTCCGCCACTGCTAATTTCCCTGAAAATGTAATCTATTTACAAGGTTAAGTTTCCTGCTCAAAATAGTCTGGGACAAGGATTTGCATTAAGGGGGCTGACTTATGAAAAGTATAGGGATTGGAGATTTAGCCAGTCCTTACCAAAGATTAGAGAGGCTCACCAATCAGAGGCATGCCATGCCAACCAATGAGGCATCAGCCTGTAATGATATACATAAACTAGATGGGAGGGAAACACTCTCTGGTAGAGCGGTCACCCAAATGGAACCTTTGTGGGTCATAGCCTGGTAATTATGGGAAAGGTCTGCCTTGTACTTGTAACTAAATATGTTTGTCTTAGTTCTTTTATGTCCTACGATTTGTAGATGAACGTTTTAAGGAATATACTCTGTATTTCTTCATATAATCCATGATTTTTACCCTTTGCCTGTACAAATAGATAGATTGTGTGTATTAGTCTAGACCAGGCATGTCCAAAGTCCGGCCCACGGGCCAATCGCGGCCCGCGTTCAGGTTTTGAACGGCCCGCCTCCTGTGTGCACGGCTCTCGTCACGCCGCCTCCTTGTCCCCTCCAAAGCATCTGGACATATCTTTTGTGGCCCTCAAGATCTCCCAGAAGTGGGTCCACAAAAGATATACATGTCCAGATGCTTTGGAGGGGACAAGGAGGCAGCGTGACGAGAGCCGTGCACACAGGAGTATTTCCTGTTTACACGGCTGCCTCTGTAATAGGAAGTGAAAAAAAGAGTGTGGCGCTGTGACTCTTTTTTCACTTCATATAATCACAATAGTCAGGTTGTTGTGTTGGCTGCTTTTCTTTATTTGGAGCTGGCGCAATTTTATCCTACCTAATTCTGTAATAGGAAGTCCCGTCTCCGGCGCTGCAATTGGACGACTGTTCTGTCCATCAAAGGAGGCGGGACTTTCTATTAAAGGAGACCGCTAGTTTCTCCTGTAGGTTATCTTTTGGCGCTCGTTCCGCCCCCTCCCTGTCTTCTCCGAGGCTGCAGATGGGTGGGCATAATTCAGGCTGCACTGATTGCAATGGTGAGTCTGCATTCCTGACAATGATGGGGGCTGCATTCCTGACATTGCTGGCAATGAAGGGGGCCGCATTCCTGACAATGATGGGGGCCGCATTTTTGACAATGATGGGGGCTTCATTCCTGACAATGATGGGGGCTCCATTCCTGACAATGATGGGGGCTCCATTCCTGACAATGATGGGGGCTCCATTCCTGACAATGATGGGGGCTCCATTCCTGACAATGATGGGGGCTCCATTCCTGACAATGATGGGGGCTCCATTCCTGACAATGATGGGGGCTCCATTCCTGACAATGATGGGGGCTCCATTCCTGACAATGATGGGGGCTCCATTCCTGACAATGATGGGGGCTCCATTCCTGACAATGATGGGGGCTCCATTCCTGATAGTCCTGGCAATGATGGGGGCTGCATTCCTGACAATGATGGGAGGCTGCATTCCTGGCAATGGTGGGGCTGCAAATGGGCACTGACCCTTATTTTGCTTCATAGTTCTTTATTTAAAATTTAAAGTTTTTTCCTGAAACTTCCCTCTTAAAGTGAAGGTGCGTGTTATATGCCAATAAATATGGTATATCCAAATAAGATGCCCAAGATCATCTCTTTACTCACACAGAGCTACAAAGGCAAGAGAATTCTTGTTGGGCAGTGTATTAGTGCTCGAACACACACACAGACCGAATTTTAATGGGTCAAAGAATGTCAGGCAAAATGGTCGGCCCTCACGCATGTTCACTTCATCAAATCTAGCCCTCTTTGAAAAAAAGTTTGGACACCCCTGGTCTAGACCTACTTTACTATATACCAATACATTTTTGTTATTGTGTTAAAGCTTTCACTCATGGTCAAAGAGCATTCATTTAACCCAAATCATATCTGAGAGACATTAAATCTCAAATATAGTAAACGGGTAAGAGGTGGGTGTAAAAAGATGTCTGCTTGCCGCCTTCTGACTGTAGGCTTACTGCAGACGAGTACAGGTGTAACAAGATGGCCATGCTGGAATGGCACTTCCGTTATATTCTGATGGGTAGCAGCTTTGACAGGACACCGGACCGGAAGTCATGTGCTCAGGTCTTCAAGAAAATGGCACTGAACAAGAAATCATGCGATTTACACTTCCTAGATGGACAACATATGTATGGCTGCTGCAATACACATTAGAGGCCTCTTAGGATGCACTTTTGTGCGAATTGTGAAGGGTAGGACCTAAAAACCAGAACGGCGCCCTGCCACATCGGAGGCCTGGGTGGCGGTGTCAGACGCAAGTTTAGCAGCCCGTTGTATTAATTTTACATGCATTTCATACCGGTTTCGTTTTTAATTGCTTGTCCATTCCAATAAATACTGCACTATGAGGCATGTTTTTGTTTATTCAAAAAGAGGAAAGGAAATGCTGGCTCCCTTATTTCTTCCCAACTCAGCGCAATGTGGTTCCAGTCTATAGACTCACCAGGTAGTAATATTTTGATTGCTCGCAGTTCAAAACAAGTTATGTTTAGCTGCCACTTAAAAACTTAAGAAAACCAATTTATATATAGGATAAAAATGGTCTGTCACAGTTAAAACATCAAACGTAAAAGAACATCTTATTCAAGGGGCACTTCTGTCAGAATTCTAAATATCGACACATCTGCATATATGATAATCTACATGCAATATTGCTAACCAAACAGAAAACAGCAGATACAAAAGTGAATAGACTTGAAGAAGATCAAGTCCGTGGCAAGCTTCATATGTAGATAAAGAGGGGAAATATTCGGATAGTGCACCAATCACCTTATTCCACACCCTGTGCGCCTAACGCCCTTTTGGGGTTCAAACTCACCACAAAGATGTAGATAAAAAGCATTCACGATATCCCACTAGTTTCCTGCGTCAGCCAGCTCGGAAGATCACAACATCCAAGGATATAAAAAAAAGATACTCCACATAGAGTAGTTCTATTTTTTCCAGTTATTTTATTAGAGATGTGTGTCATCCAAAGCATTAAAAAACTTCTGTTCCATACAGCTGCTATCATTACCAGTACATCTGATGGCTTCATGTCAGGTACAACACTAACGGTGGTTCACCAAAGGGCCGGAGATGTCTTAAAGTACTGCGGGGGACATTACAGGCCGCTCAGTGCTGATCTCTTCCGGAATCTGTGCTGGATAATGGAGCGCAGCATCGAATGCGTGTGTTCAGTCTGCCGTAAGGTCACTCCCTGACCAGTTTTGTCATTCCGACTTTGTCAAAGGGGCGTGACCATACAGCGCGGTGTCTCTGACTATATAGTCGTGTGATGAGTGAATTAGCATTAACTCTTTGCAGCACTCACAGTTCGCATATTAAGTAAGTGCACTCCAGACACTGTGGGCTCAAAACAATAAAGAGCTAGGTTTGCTACTTGATTACTACTGACATCAAGTCAGGGAATCATTGCAGTGCATAATACATATACATTGCTAATAGCAATACCAATCTCTTAACACTCTATGCTTATAATAAAATATTCAAAATAAATTGCTTAGAATGCCCTTGCTATTTCTAATTTTTTTTCAAAGAACAATCAAGGGATGAAGATCACCAACCAGGAGATACTTATAATTCACATTAGAATTATTCACAAAAGATAAAAAAAATTATCATAAAAAACACCATTCATCCTAATCCAAAATTCATAAATGAGCAGACAGGGACGTAAAAGGGACTACTAGTAATCAATATAGGCAAGATGTAAATTATCATAAATAATGGCCAGCCACCATGAATGGAATGATGTAGTGAGAAATATCACAGATGTGTAAGAGAAATGGAGGTGTATTCACAAAATAAATAAAGCCCATAGGGGGAAATTATTCACAATGGGCAGGACAACACACTCAGTCTCAAGGCCCAAGGAGAGAAGAAGCAGGGGGTGCAGGGCAGGATCCAGGTTCAGAAAAAGAAGGAGGGAAACCGAGTAGGAGGAATCGAACATCAGTGGTGCTACACTCTCTCATAAAAGAAATTAATATATTGCATCAGGGCCTCAAATGTGGTCTGAAGAGACCTCTGTGTAAGTTTGATGCATATATAAATATACATCTGTTTATGAGAAAGATTAGTATTAAAAAAACATTTTTTAAATACAATTTCAAACCCTGTAAGTAGAAATAGTAATATGTCCGCTGCGGTTGACAGTGGACTAAAAAATAAGTCACTGTTTAACCCACTGAATACAGCCACACAGCACCTTCAGGTTTTCAAGAGTTTACTGCGAGATTTGGATGCACTAGTCCCTAAGAAAAATGTAAACCCTAGATACATCAAAAAATGGAATAGAATCCCTTGAGTCTAGGAAGTATATAGTTATTAGACCTACGGACAAAGGGGGTGGTGTGGTTATGTTCAAACAGTACTACAATGATCAACTTTCTGAATTATTGTCCAATGACAACACCTATCAGAAATTAAATGGTGACCCCACTATGCAGTATAGAGCGGAATTGGAGGCATTGATTACAATGGGGTACCAGTCACATGTCTTAAATGTGAAGGAGAAAAAAAAAAGATATCCAATGCCTAGCAGCTCCCGTATACCCACCATTTATACCCTCCCCAAAATTCATAAAGACCCGCAAAATCCCCCCCCCAGACCCATTGATAATGGGATAGGGTCTGTTACTTCAAGGTTGGGGAAATACCTGGATAGGTTCTTGCAGAAAAGCGTGGTCGACACTAAGGCCCATCTCAAAGACACTAAAAATTTACTGCAGTCATTACAGGAGATAGTATTAACAGGACAAGAGGAAGTGTATCTGGTAACAGCTGATGTGACAAGTCTGTACATGATTATCCAACATGAGGATGCCCTCTTGGCTCTTAATTGGGCCCTTAGTAAGAGGGACGACCTACCCCACTCCCAAAAAGTTTTTTTGAGAAATGTGTTAGGGTTTTGCCTATGCCATCATTATTTCTAGTTTGGTAGTAAGTTTTATACCCAGAAAAGAGGTGTGGCTATGGGCTCAAAATTTGCGCCCAGCCTTGCCAACCTCTTTATGGGGGAGTGGGAGGACAAATCTGTGTTTCATAATAGAAGGGGTGGAGGGGGCGTGGCCTGCAGCGGAGCCAGATCGTTGCATAATCCCGGAGCTCCATCTTCACAGGGACTAAGCGACACACAGCAGCCCTTCCAAGGCACCTCTTCACACCGTTTTCACGGCGGATCGGACCGATACACCACCGGGAACATGCCAAATAAATGGCGTAACGATAGACGTCTGCAGCGTCTGACGGACTTTTAATCCCTGAAAGACACAGGAGGTAAGCAAGATGGCGCTGAGGCCTACACTCCTCTTGCAGCCTCGGCCACAAAAAAAATCATCAAAAAAGGGTAACCATCCTCCCAAAATGGCATCACCTAGCAGCCAACACTCCTATCCCACCACCCCATCAAATAACCCAGCTAAGTCCAGACCCAGGCTAGATGGCATCGGATTGAGTCCGTCAATGAGCCCAGTGTCAGACTCAGGGGAGGACACAAGGGAAATGGCAGAATCTATTGAATCCTATCCCACGCAAAACCAACCTGTAATTGATGCAGTATTGAAAGACATGCC
Source organism: Lithobates clamitans (assembly GCA_037952925.1). Lineage (NCBI taxonomy): Eukaryota > Metazoa > Chordata > Amphibia > Anura > Ranidae > Lithobates > Lithobates clamitans. Next base: position 113,861 of record JBBGZY010001026.1, on the reverse strand, counting down.
ACTGTCTTTAAGCAGTACGATTCAGGCAGATATGGCATCATGTATGAACAGATTCAATAGAGATATTCAAGCAATGGGGGATAGGGTGGACCACATTGAGGTTAAGATGGGAGAGTACGCCGACACCATAAACGACCTTGTTGATGCCTATGAGGAAAAGGATGGGGAGAATGAGGGGATCAAGGCAAAGTTAGCGGATATGGAAGACAAGTCGAGGAGAAACAACCTGAAAATAAGAGGGATACCAGAATCAGTACAACAAACCGACCCAGGCCCCTACGCAGCGACCCTATTGAAGAGTCTTATTCCGAGCCTCACTGACTTAGATGTCACGATTGACGGGATCCATCGCCTGCCTAAACCATCTCACCTGTCCGACCACATACTAAGAGATGTACTCCTATGTCTACATTTCTTCCACGTGAAAGAAAATCTAATGGCATGCTTGAGGAAACCAGATCAAATCCCAGCACACTATCAGAACCTACAATTCTTTGCGGATCTCTCGCAATATACGCTCCAAAAACTGAAAACCGTAACCAAAGTGTTGAGGAACTACAAAATTCCTTACAGATGGGGATACCCGACAAAAATCACTGACTAAAGAAAATCATACTTATGTGATATCCTCCCTGAATAAGGGAATTGCTCCCCTGCAGGAATGGGGTATTCTCCCAGAACCGGATGAAAATAACCCCACTACCATCACACCGCGTCAAGTTGAACATTACTGCCAAAAATGCAAAATCACATTTGTAAATTGGACCAGAGGGTTTCTTTTTAGCTCCCTAGTCCCTGGAGCAGCATAGTCAGGGATTGTCAGGTTGAACTAAACCCCCCCATTATCAGCTAGCAGCAGTTAGCTGCCCATAGGTGCCCTACACCTGTTCTAACTGTTGCACCATGTTATGTGCCTTAAACTTCCCATGCTTGTTTTATTGTTTTTTTTTTTCATTTTTTTTCTACTTCTCAGGATGCAAGCTCCTGAATGGAACATTTCAACACAGACTGGCTACAACCACTAACTACTAAGGTGGGACTTCCCTTAGGACACCTTTTTGAGGTATGGTCAGAAATCATATTATTCACAATGAATACACTAACAAGCTTACTTGTGATGGATATAATTTACAGAACCCAACAAAGGATTCTTACAGGGTCCTAACAATCACATCTCCTGTTAAGGATGGCACTTATTATATCCATCAATGCTAAATGGCTCAACCATCCAGCAAAACGCAAGTCCCTTTTGGAAGGAAGCTCTTATGCATAATAGTGACATAATTTGTGCACAAGAGACTCATTTCAATGCCTCAGCTCCACCTAATTGCACACATACCAATTATCCTTTTATATTTACTGCCAATGCAGACTCAAAAACCAAGGGGGTCCTTATAGCCGTCAGACACATAATAGCGTTAAAGCTACATGAAGAAGTAAAGGATCCACAAGGCAGGTTTCTTATACTTACCTGTGACCTAAACTCGACCACCTATACGATAGTCACAGTATACTCCCCTACCAAAAAACACCAGGTCCATTTCTTCAATAAGCTAATGAAAAAGATCAACACTCACCTCAAAGGCCTATTAGTGATATGTGGAGACTTTAATTTTGTCCCAGATCCAGTAATGGATTCAACGTCCCAACCAAAACGTCATGCTTCTACGTTACTGCCTTCTATGCACAAGCATAATTTATATGACGTATGGCGCTGCTTACACGCCAGTGAAAAGGATTTTACCTACTTCTTTCCCCCTAACCAAGTCTATACCAGGATTGATCTCTTAATAGATCAACAAGTCCTACTTCAAACCATTTCTACCAACATCAATACAATAACGTGGCCTGACCATGCCTCCATTGTTCTATCTATAGCAGACTTGCCATCCACCAAACAGAAACCAATATGGCGATTAAACCCTTTTTTATTACAACAGGAAGAATCAAGGACAATCCTCCATACTCGCCTAGAGGAGTTCTTTTCTACAAATATGCGCTCAGTTCAAGATCCTTTTAATTTTATGGAACGCCCATAAGGGGTTTATGAGGGGCATATTGGTACAGTTAGGAGCTAGAGCAAAGAGGCAGAGGCAAAAGAGGCTAGAAGATCTTACAAAAGAAATTTCAATTATAGAAGCCCAAAATAAAAATCACAACTACACTCTAAAAAATTAACACAACTTAGACAAGACCTTAGACTGTTACTAGATAATTTTGCAAAAACTTCCCAACGACTAAAAATGAACTATAATGTGCATGGTAACAGAGCTGGTAAACTTATTGCAGAACCTTAAGGGACATAAATATAGAACTAAAATACCCCATACAATTCACCCAGGCACCAAACAAAAAGAATACCACCTGCAAAAGATAGCGGACGCTTTTAGTTTCTACTATGGAGCTTTGTATAACTTAAAAGATGACCCAGGCACAATACAACCTGACCCTGAAGCTATTAACAAAGTCTTTACCAAGATAGACATACCTAAACTATCATGAGACCAGCTTCAATCTTTAAACCAGCCTTTTACAATACCGGAAATATATAAAACGCTATAAAATCCCTCCCTTCTGATAAATCCCCAGGACCTGATGGCTTCAGCGGGGAATATTACAAGGAATTCATGACTCTTAGCCCCACACTTGCTTCAAATTTTTGACTCTGCCGCTGCCTCTTCCCCTTTCCCTCCTGAAATGTTAGAGGCATTGATTGTTACTCTGCCAAAACCAGGGAAGGATCCAAATACATATAATAGAAGGGGTGAACTCCTCTTCTACAGACGCTATAAAAATCGATGACCTCCTATTGATATGGTCTGGTTCTGAATCTTCATTACGTATGTTTTTGGAACATTTGAGCAAGAATGCAACTAACATAAAACTCACGAGTCAGTGGAGTAAGGAACAAATCAACTTCCTTGATGTGACCATTTACCGCACAGGTGACAAACTGCAGACGAAAGTGTTTTTTAAACCAAAAAGGACAGGAACAGTTTCCTCCCCACACATAGTGGACACCACCCTCTATGGCTTAGGAATATTCCTAAAGGCCAGATGATGAGGGTAAGGAGAAACTGTTCAACACCTGAGGATTATGCTACACAATCTGGTGTGTTGAAAGACAGATTTTTGGAAAAAGGGTATAAAAAAAAAAAAACAACACTTGGATGCAGTTGTAGAGGAAATTAGAATTGTGCCTAGGGAGGAGTTTTTATAAGAGGGAGTCTCAGTGGTTAAGAATACAGAGCATGAGTGGGCTTTCAGATCTTCTTTTCATTCTCAGTTTAGAGAAGTGGAAAATATTTTTAAAACCCACTGGAATTTTCTTTCTATGGACAGGACTCTGGCTAAAGTTCTTCCCGTTAACCGAAGTTCATTTATCGCAGAGCTCCGAATTATGGAGACGCTATAATGAAAAAGGTCCTTGACCCGCCCAACCATCCCCCCTCTTTTTGGGATCAGGAGGGGTTCTGTAGGAGATGTAAAGCTTGTAGGGAAGTAAGTAGACCCCTTAGAGGAGTGAAAAAATTTGTTTCCCCATTTAATAATAAATAGTTTAGTATTAAACACTTTATTACATGTAACACGATACATGTAGTGAATGCTCTGACCTGTCCCTGCGGGTTATTATATATTGGAAGAACTAAACGACTCTTAAGAATTCGTGTAGCAGAGCATATCCACAATTTATGCATTGGATTTAAAGACCACAACTTATCCCTACACTTTAAGACTCCTCACAATCAGGACCCCTCTGGTTTGAAATTTTGGGGTCTAGCCCACATCAAACCATCATGGAGGGGGTCTAATTTGGTGAGGGAATTGTCTAAAAAGGGAAACGCAGTGGATTTTTTTAACAGACAGCCTTTCCCCTAGAGGGTTAAATATAGACTTTGACTTGAACTGCTTCATTAGCGACTACTAGATATGTCCTTTATTATTTATTTTGTGAATACACCTCCATTTCTCTTAGAGATCTGTGATATTTCTGACTACATCATTCCATTCGTGGTGTCTGGCCATTATTTATGATAAATTTACATTTTGAATATATTGATTACTAGTAGTCCCTTTAGGTATTTTTAGATATTATTAGGTCATTTGCACACTTTTTTTTTACATATATGTTGATCTTCATCCCTTGATTGTTCTTTGTAAAAAATTTAGAAATAGCAAGGGCATTCTAAGCAATTTATTTTGAATATTTTATTATAAGCATAGAGTGTTAAGAGAGATTGGTATTGCTATTAGCAATGTATATGTATTATGCACTGCAGTGATCCCCTGACTTAATGTCAGCAGTAATCAAGTAGCAAACCTAGCTCTTTACTGTTTTGAACCCACAGTGTCTGGTGTGCACTTACTTAATATGCAAACTGAGTGCTGCAAAGAGTTAATGCCAATTCACTCATCACACTACTATATATTAAGAGACGCCGCACCGTATGGTCATGCCCCTTAGATAAAGTTGGAATGACGAAACCGGTCAGGGAGTGACCTTACGGCGGACTGAACACACGCATTCAACGTTGCGCTCCATTATCCAGCACAGATTCCGGAAGAGATCAGCACTGAGCGGCCTGTAGTGCTCCCCCACAGTACTTTAAGACATCTCCGCCCCCTTGGTGAACCACCGTTAGTGTTGTACCTGACATCAAGCCATCGGATGTACTGGTAATGATAGCAGCTGTATGGAACAGAAGTTTTTTTAATGCTTTGGATGACACACATCTCTAATAAAATAACTGGAAAAAATAGAACTACTCTATGTGGAGTTCATCTTTTATATCCTTGGATGTTGTGATCTTCCGAGCTGGCTGACGCAGGAAACTAGTGGGATATCGTGAATGCTTTTTATCTACATCTTTGTGGCAAGTTTGAACCCCAAAGGGGCGTGTGGAGCACGGGATGCAGAATAAGGCGATTGATGCACTATCCGAATATTTACCCTCTTTATCTACATATGAAGCTTTTCACGGACTTGATCTTCACGTCTATTCACTTTTGTATCTGCTATTTTCTGTTTGGTTAGCAGCACTATTGCATGTATATCATATATGCAGATGTGTCAATATTTAGACTTTTGACAGAAGCGCCGCTTGGATAAGATGTTCTTTTATGTTTTTTTTTATTGCCTTTGGTATTTGGGGACATATGAATGGAGCCCTACTCTGTTAAAGTGAGAAAGATTGGGAAGAATTTCTGATATGGAAGCCTGTAGATATTGCCAACTTCACCCTGGTCTTAAAAAAATAATTTTTTGGTGAGTGCGCAATGCAGGGGGGGTTATAACCGGTAAAGGTTGGTGATCAGAGTTTGCACCATTTTGTATGGAGTGATATCCATTTGGGTGTAATTATTGATATTGTAACATTACTACACCATACAAGTTTTTTTCTTTTTTTCTGATACACCTGGGAGTTTCACAAATAGGGATAGAGGAGAGAATACACCAACTTGACAAGATTAGCGTAATTCATGAAGGTTTGCTGCACTTAATTGTGTAGCCAATAATTCCGGTAAGCCTTCAAATCCTTCTGTTGACTGAACATTTTTGCACCAATGGACGGGTTGTGTTTTTTTTTTTTTTTTTTTAATACAGAAGGATTATTTTTATTTACATTAATTTTTGTTTTTGCTCAAATCACAGCGCTGCACATTTTGTATGTTCATGCAGTTCTACTTTAAAGTGGAGCTAAAGTCCCACAATAAAAATTACTAGAAGGTTTCTCGCAGAACACAGTCTTATTTTGGCAAACAAAAAAAATAAAAGAAATCTCCCTATGCTGCTAGGTTTCCTTGCTAAATACTTGTTGGACCTGAAGGGGATTTTGTTCATCAACAGAACTTACAATTTAACATAAATACTACCCACTGCTTCAGACAGTAAAGTATAACTGAAACTGACACTGTGTTAATACTTGCCTATGATTTGTGGGTTCTCATCATCTCCTCCATGTCCGCCTGCCATTTAAGTGCATTGACAAATTTCCTGGTGATGTCACAAAGATCTCCCAATTCTGCCACATCTCTGCCATTCCTTGTTTGGATTTTAAAAGGACCTACTAGATCCCTGTTGATCAGAAGGCGGGGGACACTGGGTCGCACCATTTTGACAATGTTGGCAAAAGGTTCAACCTGAGGGTATAAAAACAGGAAGAGTCATATGCTGGTGATATAGATTGCAAAAAAATATAGATTTACCAAAGCCATCTAGGAGAACCTACATATCCATTCTGTTTACTTACATCCCCCATCAACCAAGCCCCTGCAGAACAAACAGCCATTGCTGACCGACCTATGCTTCTGAAAGTGTTTTTTGCCTGGCTGTTGTGTGACCGATTTCCAAATCACTGACCCAGAAAATATATGCAAATCATAGTACTGACTTCATTATGACCTTACTTAACATGTTTCAGTGTTGGTAAAAGGCATCAGTCACACTCCAAATTAAAAGCTACAGTTATTCCAGTGCAAGATACACCACCTGAACTCCACCTGCGCCTCCAACGCATTTCACTGGTATTGAGCTCATTTGTTGAGTAGGTGCTAACAGGTGGAGAGGTTCTCTTATCCACAGATCAGGCCATAAAGCCACAGGTCAGACTATACATAGATCAGGCTATACACAAATGCAATTATTCACAAACCCACAATTATAGGGAGTGTTGACAAAAAAATGCAGGTTTTCAAAAATGCACCTGGCACCATGGAAGATAATGTAATTTCCATTGTTGTGCACAGCAACACACGTACAGCAAAATCACATTTGTATGTTATATATTAAAACCTTTCCTACCCTATAAACTTGTGCCAGCTTTATCGAATCTGATAATCTATTCCAATTTCTGTATTACCCCTCTTTTCTCACACAAATATAAAATCTTTGGGTCTTATGGGAAAGAATTTTAAAATCCACATAAAATCATTAGATGCGAGTATAATACTTCACATAGTTATAACTGTATGCAGTCCCTTAATAGAGCTATGTAACACTTTAATGTCAGGATGATTATCCAAACCAAAGTCCTTAAATTAAGTGTTCTCACATCTTAATATCTGTTCCCTAATACAAAAAGGAAGGTTAAGCACCTGAGGAGGATTGCCACCATATGATCTATAAGCGTGGGATACATCCCAAAGTTCAACCTTTCTGGTATGCATGTTCAATGGAAAAATCCTCGCATTTACACAAGAAAAAAAAAAAAAAAAAACACACCACACCTCCGATGGGCCTGTAAATTCTTTCATTGGCATGGATTTTTAGAGATTTCCTCGATTTATGATCAGTAAAATGTTTGGCCAAATTTGTTCTCATATCAGTTAAATGATCCCTTAGTCTATTGGATAAACCTTCTCATCGTTCGACACACATACAATATATGACAAATTCAGTATGTTACATACACCACAAATCTGGTGTTGCAATTCACCTGTTATTTAATGGTATGTGCACCATCTGTGAACATAAATTTGATCTCCTGGGGGTGTCCAACAAGCTTACAAACACACAGTTACACAGTAGGCAAGGTTGAATAAAGACAATAGTTCATCCAGTTCAACTTGTGTAGGCGAGTCAGGGTCTATAATCATTTCCCATATCCCTATATGTTGTGCTCTTTAAGATGCACGTCCAAGAGTCTTTTTAAAAATATCCATATTCCCTGCTGCCACCACCAATTCTGGAAGAGAGTTCCACATCCTTACGGCCCTGACAGTGAAAAACCCCCTGCACAGCTTAAATTTAACCGCTTCTCCTCCAATCCCATTGTGTGGCCCCGTGTCCTATTACACTCCCTGAGACTGAATTGTTTTTTCCTACGCTGGAATCACTATTGAGGTAAGAGTAAATCACCATCATGTCCCCTCTCAAGCGTTGATTCTCCAGCGAGAATTTAGTGCTTGTAGTTGTCCCTCGTAATTGAGGTCCTTTAGTCCTCCTATTAATTTAGTTGCCCTTCTTCGGACTCTCTCCAGCTGGTAACCAGAACTGGACGAATACTCCAGATGTGACCTAACCAGAGTTTTATAAAGTAACATGATTATTGGATTTATCCCTGGAGTATATCCCCTTTTTTATGCATGCTAAAATTCAGCCAGCTTTGGTGACTGCAGCTTGGCATTGCATGCTATTGCTCAGTCTGCCTTCTACTAAAACCCCCAGATGTTTCTCCATCCTCGATTCCCCCAGGAGTTCTACCCCTAGTGAGTAGTTTGCATTTATGCTTTTAACCCTTAAGTGCATGACCTTACATGTCTCCACACTAAACCTGATTTGCCATGTAGTTTCCCTCCCCATTTCATTCAGGTCTTTCTGTAAAATTATATCCCGATGTGAAGTTATTGCCCTCCTTTTTTTTGTGTTGTCCGCAAAAACTGAGATTGAGCTATTTATCCCTTCCTCTAAATCATTTATAAATAAAACAGAATTGGTCCCAAGATAGAGCCTTGGGGTACCATATGTACCACTCCAGACCAGTCTGAGTGCACGTTATTTATCACCACCCTTTAAACACGCCCTGTAACCAGTTTGCTATAGAACAGACCTTATGGTCCATGCCTGCAGACCTCAGCTTGTAGATTAAGCGTTTGTGTGGAACTGTATCGAATGCTTTTGCAAAATCCAGATACACCATATTCATAAGCCTCCCACTATCTAGATGGCAGCTCACTTCCTCACTTCCCAAGGTACCAAGATTCTCGCTGTGAATAACACACCTAAAGATACCTTTTATTGATCACCAGTTGGTCCATTCCCTTGTGGTTTGCAAAATGAACTAGGGGATAGCGTATCGCCAAGTGTAGGCACTTTTCTCACAACAAACTTACTGTATGTTGGCACTGGATCCATAATTCAAAATGCCCTTAAAAAGGACCGATGGCCAGGTAACTAGAATTTCCAGAAATAAGCCAGCACTGGCAAGTTTCAAATTTCTTTCATTACATGGCTCCTTTAACACCCATCTCTAGCCCTGCCCTCTTCCAAAGAACTTGTCAGAGCTGCTGAATATATACAGCAAGGTTGAAGATCTGCATGTGTCAGTCAGTTCTGTATTCTTCCTTTACACTGCAAGACTGATGTGTAGAGGTCAGGAATTAAAAAAGGGACCACCATGCCATAGGTATTGGGGTCCAGATAAAGTCTTGTCTTGACAAACAAAGTATTAGTATCTGGCAGTCAATGCATTTCAGTGGTTAAAAGCCGTCTTTCCCCAGTATGTTGTAGGAGATCCACCAGGCATTTAAAAAGCTGGCACCTATTAGCAATCATGATATTCTTTCAGAACCGTCACCAAGTCCAGCACTCTACCCACCTATCGCCGGAATTTAACAAAGGCCTCACAGGTATTACTGCACTACTAGAACATTTTTTGATTAACATAAATTAGAACAAAAAGTAAGATACCTCTAAAGAAGTTCCCATTACAATCAGCAGATCTGCCTCTGGAAAGTCCTTTGAAAATTTGTCAAATCTTTTTGGAAGGTCTTCACCAAAGAATACGATGTCAGGTTTGACAACTCCATAACACACATTGCAACGAGGAGACTTGTCATTCATTATGCAGTCCTTTGGAAAGGAGAAAAAAAATACAAGAATGCAGCTTAGCAACAGATAGCAAGTTAAAAAAAAAAGGACCTCCAGTTTAAACAAATGAAATAAAAAAAATAAAGTCAGCAGCTACAAATACTTTAGCTGCTGACATTTAGTAAAAGCACACACCAGTCCAGGGATCCAGCGTCTGGGTGTGGGGGGTGTGTGTGTGTGTGTGTGGGGGGGGGGTGGTGGCAGCAGAATGGTGACAAACTTCCGCCCAGATTACCTAGGCCAAGGATGTCAAAAACTCCATTTCATTGCGGCCCGCATTATGGATGCCCTCATTTGCCAATTGTATCTGTAAAACTAACTAAATCTATCAAGGGCTTTTTTTCCTTCAGAGAATAGGTGAATGAACGCAACCACGCCGCCTTTCCCCACCAAAACGGTGAGTGTGGCCAATTTGCACCAGTGGCGGGATCTTAAAGGGGCAATAAATACGAGGAGTGCATTATTTGTGGAGTTTAGGGGCCGTCCTATGCACAGAGTGGAGAGTTTAGGGGCTGCCCTATGCACAGAGTGCAGAGTTCAGGGGTGTTCAATGTACATAATGCAAAGTTCAAGGGTGTGCTACATACTGCGTACAGAGTACAATTTCAGGAGTGCCCTATGCACAGAGTGCAGGGTTTAGGAGTGTGCAGGGTTCAGCTTTTACAGGCCATCCATATTTCACTTCCACCCCTCAGCTCTGACCTCTGCACCACTGTCCCCATCCCCCACAGCCCTAAAAAATAAAAAAAATAAAAAACCCTCACCTACCTGACCCTGGTACCTCCCGGCAGTGTAGGTGGCTCCTCCTCTCTCTCACTTGCAGGGAGATCATTGGTCTGTGTACCCAGGCACAGATGTTGATCACAGTGCAGCCTACCACATGATGCCCCATCCCACACTGCATCTCCCTTGTCCCCATCATGAGTGCAGGGCAGGGATCTGTGATAGTCACCAAGAGGAAAGCTGTCCTTACAAACACAGAAGGCATGTGTGTTTACAAGTGACAGTTCTACTACATTCTGGTTGAAAAAAAAAAGCCCTGGGTGCAAGGACCACATGAAATGGCCTGGCTGGCCAGATTTATCCCGTGGGCCTTGTGCTTGACATGTGGCCTAGGCAATCTGATCAGAAGCAGGAGCGGGTACCTGGCAGAAATAAAATACCTGCTCCCCAATTTAAAAAACACAAAAACAAAAAATGTTTGGGGTGGGGGATTAAATAACGAGAAACTTCCCTTTTGGTTGAAGTTCTTTTATAAAATACACTTCCCACAAGCCTAGAGAACGCATAGGCACATTTTATTTGGTGAAAAATGGACGTCGCGATTAGTTCTTGGGGAGGTGGGCAAGAACTGCTGGAACCCTTTGGAGGCAATTGGTCACCTCCTCAGTGTGTTTTAACCCTTTAAAGCCAGCCCTTATCCACTCTAATTGGTCACGTTTGGTGCTGCTAATCTCACAACAGTGACAACTGTGGGCAAAACCAGGTACTGAATACTAGAGACAAATACTAGAGAAAAATCGTAAAAATTAGGCTATAAAAAAAAAAAAAAAAAAAAAAAAAAAAAAAAAAGGTACAGTGATTAAACAAGGTCAAACAAAAACCACTACTGTACGTACAAGTATGACAACGGTATCAGGGTTTCCCCAGATTTACTATTGATAAAAATATACCGTAGGATTTTTTTGTTCCCATGTAATATTGCAAGGCAGAGATGCTAGCCCTACCTGAGCCTCTTTTGCAGGAAATGGGGTATAACACAGATGACATGAGGCAGACGAGAATGTTCCATGAGCTTCAACTAGTTTTCTTGAAGGAATGCCAGCCACTAGAAAAGAATAGGCAAATTGTAACTATGATCCCCCCTTCTTTACATGATGCATGTATGCAACTGTGTTTATCTCTATGAAAGCCTATAGATGGCTCAGAAAAGAAAAGCTGTACAAAAGGGACACTAAGAAAAGCCTTCTCAGTGTGTGGTATATTACACAGCCCGGAATACATTTTCTGGGTGGTTTGTACTATAATGTGTTTTCTCCCAGTCAGCCAACAAAGAGGAAAATTATATGAAAAAGGATTACACCTTTACTGAAAAAGTCTAGCATTTAGGCTATAACCATACTTTCTTCCTGTGGTTATAACTGGGAACTGTGGTGTAGATAAGAGATAAGAGATAGAGATAGAAAAAAAAAAAACCTAAGGAGCCATCCAGATTGAAAGAAACGAGGCTGGGGTAGAAAGCCACAGGCATGCATGATCTCCTTTAAAAAGAGATCTTAGGAGCTGGTAAGCGGCAGTAATTTTATTGGTGGAGGCACCCTTCTGTCATCACATTCTTCTGGGTGTTGAGAGCTGCACGATTTACATCGTCTGGACGTTTGTTTAACCAGCACTTGGAGGATTGTTCTGCTAGTGAACCTTTTTCCTATAACACTTTGGAGTGGACTTACTTCATATATTTACCCATGTTTTTCATTATTTAATTTTTCACATTACAGTGTGTGTATAACATTAATTTTATTTAGATGTGATTGAATTGTTGTATTTACATCTACTCTTCAATTTATATAGCGCAGCTATTTTTTGCTCGATTTAGTGTGTGTGTCTCACATTTTAGTTGCAGCATTTATGTATTTGATACTTTACACATTGTATACTCCCGTATACAGGTTTTATGGGGATAGCGCAGTAATTTTACCCGTTTTAGTGTCCGCCATAATGTCGCAGTCACGATAAAAAAAACGCTATAAATTTATCCCCCATTTTGTACACACTAAACATTTTGCGCAAACCAATCAATATACGCTTATTGCGTTTTTTTTTTATACCAAAAATATGTAGAAGAATACATATCGGCCTAAATTGAGGGGAAATTATATATATATATATATATATATATATATATATATATATATATATATATATATATATATATATATATATAGCTATTTTTTTGGGGGGGGGATATTTATTATAGCAAAAAGTAAAAAAGAAAAGATTGCTTTTTCAAAATTGTTTTTTTGTTTATAGCGCAAAAAATAAATAAAAAAAAAAAAAAAAAAAGGTGATCAAATACCACCAAAAGAAAGCTCTATTTGTGGGGAAACAAAAAAAAAAAGTCAATTTTGTTTGGGTACAATATCGCACGACCGCGCAATTGTCAGTTAAAACGACGCAGTGCCGAATTGCAAAAAGTGCTCTGGTCAGGAAGGGGGGCAAATGCTTCCGAGCTGAAGTGGTTAAGAGGGAAAATGAGAATCTGCTGATGAAAAGGTACGGTTTTAATCAAGCTAAATCATATTTTTATGCTATGTGTTATAACATCATTTAATTATTTATCTATTTACTGTGAAATTACTGTTTGGAAGTTATAACTTCAAATTTCAGTAATTTGTCTGTTAAGCCACCTGCTTGAGTACAGTATACTTTTTATGTTACATGGTAATTTGCGCAGCAATTTTTCAAATGCCTTTTTTTGGAAAGAAACTGTCCCGCGAATGAAGACAAACACAAAGAGGGCCTGATTTTTTTGTATCATGTGAAAGATGATGTTACGCCCAGTAAATAGATACCCAACATGTCATGCTTTAAAATTATGCACACTTGTGGTACATAAACTTCAGTACTTAAAAATCTCCATAGATGACAATGTAAAATTTTTTACAGGTTACATGTTTAGAGACACAGGAGGTCTAGTGCTAGAATTATTGCTCTTGCTCTAACACTCGTGGCATATGTAACCTGTGTGCGCATCTGGCTCTGATACTAGCCAGTGCCTCACCAGCCACTGACCTCAACGCACGTCCCTGGTTATCACCTTCATAATGGCCCATCCAGGTAATTTCCCCTTACCTTACATGGCCAGAGTTCTCACCACAAGCCTGAGTTCAGCTCATATAAAAACAGACATCAGGTATTTAGATATCATTATAAAATACTAAAGCCGAACTTTGAGCACAAAAGCCACACAAGATATAAATCCACTTTTTTTTGCACCAAATTCCATTTACAAAGATAATATCTGGGTTTGTAAAGTAGTAGAGAGCAGAGTTGTGGGAGGGGCTCACCAGATCCACTCGCTACAGGCTGCTTACAGAAAACTACAGGAGGGGGCGGATACAAGACCAGTCACGCTGTACAAGGGGAAAGAGCAGCAGCAACTGGTCTTTATTACAGGAAGCTCCTGTACAGAAGCAAAGTTTACTGCACAGATCTGTGCAGTACACAAATACAAAAATGACTGTTGTATTTAGAACATATTTGCATATCCTGGAGTTAAGCTTTAAATGTGTTTTGAAGGAATGCACACAGAAAAAGACAGGAGGACCTAAAATTTCAATGTAAACAGACTGTGCAGAAAAAGTTTTTGGGATTCACAGCAGTTTCTGGACAAGCAGTCTAGAAAGCTCTCTGCCTTCCAAACGCATCCTGGAAGACTGAGGCCATATTCTCTCTCTCTCTCTCTCTCTCTCTCTCTCTCTCTCTCTCTCTCTCTTTTTTTTCGGCATCTTCCAAATCCCTTTGGTCCAGTTTGATATTTTTCCTGAGGTTTAAACTCTTGTAATGCACACATAATATTAATAGGAAGGCATTAAATGCCATCAGTATTTATAGGTATTTTTTGGAGGAACCACAAGGGGGTTTTCTGCACAATCATTTGCATTTTTGACTATGTTGCGGGGCCACCCCTGAAACTGCATCTACCTTTAATCTTCAGGAGGTAATAGGCCTCACTGGTGCCAAAGTGATCTACTCTTCTTTTTAGATGCACATACAGTATAACTAAGTAATACTAGAACAAAAAAAACAAAAAAAAAGCCAAGACACTGCAGTTAAAACACTCCGGAATGGTAAAATAAAACAAATACATTTCACTTGAGTTCAGGTGCCTGAGCCCTGACCAAGTCACAAAGTCCAATTTACTTTACCAACTAAAGGGCGTTTCAGCTGCACTAAGAGGTGTCCGTTTTGTTCTGCGAGTACCTTTAAACTTGGGCACAGTCTATCTTTGGACTTGGGGTTAACTTTAGCTTGTGTATTGCCCACGTTTTACTTCTGCCCTCCCAGCAACACCAACTCACCTGTAAAACTCCCTGCCCAATCCACTTTGTGCCAGGAAGTAGCTACAAACATACCTGGTACATTGCCTCCTTCTCATGTGAAACTGCTGGCATTTGTGATTGGGGAGCGCTCAGCCCTGCATAAGCTCAGACTCAGAGCTTTTACTGTGCTGCCTTTCATTGCTTCCAGTGCCAGAATAAAAGTAACAAAGCAGTAAGTATGAGCTGCAGGAAGGGCAGCAAGTGAAACTGTTGTGTTACTATGCAAAAAACAAAGCAAGGCCATAGGTTTCCCCTCCCAGCAGAAGCTTACTTTTTTCTAGGCCGTCAATGTTCTGCGTATAGCACCTCAGCAGCAAACCCTTCTCATGTAGCAGCCGCACAAAGTAGTGGATATAATTTGGCTTGTATTTCCCAGGATAAAGCTCTTTCGCTAAGGCAAAGAAAGGTTTTGGGTTGTATGTGAAATAGTCAATGTCAAAAATAGCTTCTGGGTACGGCACTCTGTACTTCTTCAGATTGTCATACAGACCCGAGCCTGGTGTCCTGCAACACAGAGAAATGAGGGGGTAGTTACAGGGACAATTATCAATCCCCCCACTCCTTAGCTCCCAGTAATGGTTTCTGGTGGTAGAGGCTCCACTACGTTTACAGCTCCAAGAGAAAAAAACCTTTTTAGCAAGTTTTTTGGCTAAAATATAGGGCTGTACTAGCAAGGAAAGCCAGTTTTAGAAGAAAATATGGAAGAGGTCTTCAAGTTTATTCTAAAAATGCAAGTTTTCCTTAATTCTTACTGAGCAGCTGTTTTTACTACTGACTCCCTCCTCTTCTGGGACAGTCTAATTACCACCACTACCCACCCTCATCTCTCAACATCCCCTTTTAACTGCCAGTGGAGAAGCAAAAAAAAGGGGATAATTGGGAGTATGTCACTTAACTGACAGCTCCGAGTCTGCCGGGGCTGTCGACAACACATCCAAGATGGCAGCACCCAGGAGCAGTTTCAGGACTGTTGGATATCCAAACAAGGTAGAATTTTACAGGTAAAATAACATGCATAAAAATACATTAAATGCAAATATTATCTTATGGACTTTTGTAAATTATGGGCAGGCCGCCACTAGTCGACAGACCATTAAGGGGCGCCGCCACCCCCCCAATCCATGCACCCGGCTCCTAACCTCCATGCAGGGCACCGGACGCATGGATTATAATGTGGCATGTGATTAGAGCCCGAGGCCAATTGGCTTCAAAAAGGGTGGGCTCAGGGCACAGAGCACTGCACCTCGAGCCCATCCACTTGTGTGACATTAGCAAATAATATTCGCCAAGGTCTTCCTGCTTCTCCTCCTAGCCAATTAGAAGAGGGTCCCAAGTGTCAACCCCTTCCCTGCCAGTGTCATTTTTATAGCACTGATCAATGTAATGTCACTGGTCCCCAAAGAGTGTCATTTGGGATCAGAATTGTCTGCCGCAATGTTGCAGTCCAGCAAAAATAAATAAAATAAATAAATAGCAGATAGCATCGCCATTACCAGTAAAAACA
Organism: Lithobates clamitans; assembly: GCA_037952925.1. Taxonomy (NCBI): domain Eukaryota; kingdom Metazoa; phylum Chordata; class Amphibia; order Anura; family Ranidae; genus Lithobates; species Lithobates clamitans. The sequence goes on along the minus strand of JBBGZY010001026.1, from coordinate 97,666 downwards.
AAAGAAAATAAATCTAAACTAATCCTAGTTTGTAGATGCAATAACTGCGCAAACCAATCAATATACGCCCATTGCGATTTTTTTCTACCAAAAATATGAAGAATATATTTCGACCTCAACTGATGAATAAATGCATTTATTTTTTTTTCCTTTTTGCTAGAATACATAAAAAAATAAATATTAGTTTCGAAATTGTTGCTCTTTGTTTATAGCGCAAAAATAAAAATCAGAGGTGATCAAATACCACCAAAAGAAAGCTCCAATTGTGGGGAAAAAAAACAAACAAAAAAAAAACGACATCGATTTTGTTTGGGTCCAATGTCGCACGACTGCGCAATTTTCAGTTAAAGTGACGCAGTGCCGTAACGCAAAAAATGGCCTGGCAAATCCTTTCAGGGGTGAAGTGGTTAAACTGAAAAATATGCACAGATTAAAAAGATAAAAAAAAGCTGCATGCTAGTGCTACATAGTAAGTGATGAGGATGCTGAAAAAGTGCTTAAAACTGAGCATTTATCATAACTAGTGCATCCCTGCAGTGGTTGCCGCTCCATTAGGGACGCCACCCCCCTAATCCATGCAGGGCGCAAGACGCATGGATTTCAATGTGAGGGTCATTTGCCGCCGTTCCCCCAGCCACCACTGCAGCCCTGGAGTTTATCTTTAGACCTCATGCACAGAAAATGTTTTTACATCTGCTGTTTTTGGCTTTTGGCATTTTTTTTCTACAATCAGTAAACTCTCCAGCATGTTAACCTGCATGTCCATGCACACATAGGCTGTTAGTGTCTTTTGGCTGGGGTGTTTTCTGGCTGGAAAAAACACCCAGAACTAGTGGGTTTTGAGAGGAGTTTGAGCTGTAAAAATGTAGCTAACCAGCGTTTGATCTTTTTGATCCCATAACTTTAGCAGAGAGGCGTTTTCTTGCTAAAAACACAACCCCCTCCCCCCATGCAAAAACAATAATGCTGAAAAAAAAATGCAGAACACTTGCTTTAACACAGCAATGTTTAAAAAGTAAAAGGGGCCCAGTTGACACAGCAAAGTTATAAACATGATGAGGGGGAAACAAAAGTAATGATAAAACCGAGTATGCAAAATAAATCCAAAGAATATGTGAAAAACCTAAATATGGTGTCAAAAATACTCTCAAAAGTATCTAGTGCAGTAAAGACAGGGCCTTGCTCATAAACGTATGAAGTGTTATGAAAATTTGGTTCTCAGTTCCCACACAATTTGGTCAAGTCTTCTTGGATTATCTAAGGTTACAATGTAAAATAACTTCAGAAAATACACCATTTGTTGCCAATGGAGGAAAGCTTTACTTTTTGTTCAACTCTGCTACAAAGTGCAATGGCACAGTAAATGGCTACCACTCCTAGCTTTATTTCCTGTCAACAAGTGGCATCCAGAACCACCTGCTATAAGCAGCTGAGAGCTGCAATTATTGGGTGATAGCATCCTTTTGTCAGTCATTGTCAGAAGACCAGGTAACATTTTTATAAGTGGCTCTCTGTGGGTAGCATGAAACTGTCCCTCACTGCCTCAGAGCCTCAAAAGACAACACAGTGATGGATAGTCAAATTCTGTGTCCACAGTGGAACCATGATTGCCGGGCCACAGCAGGTTGAACCCCATGGGTAAATTAAGATGTAGAAAGAAGCTTAGAACAGTATTTTACAGCACAGAAAATCTGCCACATAACCTACCTAAAATCCGGAATGCCACTTGGTGTACTTATTCCAGCTCCAGCCATAATGATTATTTTCTTACAAACATTCTTCAAAATTAGATCAGCAACATCTATCAAAGTGTTGCATTTTAGAGGAGATTGCACATCTTTTGTTTCAGGGTTTTTCCGTCCTAGTGTTGACTTGCCTGGTGGAAGTGTTCTAGGGAAAATAAACATGTTAGAGCAGAGAAGCATTTGTTCTCTAATAATAATAATAAAAAAAAAAAAAAAAAAAAAAAAAAAAAAAAAGTATTTATTGTGTAAAACTCATTGGCTGGAGCTTCAGCCAGCCAATAGTGCATAGTCATTTAGCACCAACCAAGACACAAGGTCAGTATAAGCAGAGACTCTCAGATATGTTCTAGTTTTAGGCCGAACTTACACCCTTGTGTTTTCATGTTTTGCAATAAAACAACCATGCATCTTTAAAGCAATGTTTATCACTGAGGCGATTCAGATTTGTGTTACGTTGCAATGTGGTATAAAAAAATGGGACATTTTTTAAATTTTTCTCTGTGCATTTTCATGTGTTGTGCTTCCCAATAGAATGAGAAAAAAATTCTGATAATACAGATTTCCCAGTATGCCACAACCCATGAAGGACAAAGAAAGGGAAACCCCCAAGGGTGGGACTTTGAAGGCACTACCAAAGAATAATTGAAGTAAAAAAATTTTTTTTATTAAAAGAGAAGATATACATAAAGTACTCAACATGGTCATGAATACTGGAGAATCAAGGTATACAACAGATACAATATCCTATATCTGACGCATTTCAGAGATGACTTGTCTCCATCAGGGGTTAGCAGGATGTATAAAGTCTATAAAATTCAAATACAGATAGTTAACCGTAAATGAATGCATCTATCCAATAGTATACAGACATGGGAAAGCCATATATATTAGCAACTCACATCACACAGGTGTATATATACACACACACACACGAAAAAAAAAATTCCACGTTCATATTTTAAAAAACACTGTCACATGGGGTCTGCAGCAGCCCTGCCCACATTGTAGCCGCTTGCAATTGAAATGCCTCAAAGCAAAGTAAATGGAAAATTGATGGGATTCCAACTTGCCCCCAGGAGGAAAAAAGAAGGGGGCTCAGGTTTATAGAGTAGGTCCCTGAATAGAACAAAATGAACATGTGTGTATTTTTTAAATATATATATATATATATATATATATATATATATATATATATCCAGGAGGGCTGGAAATCTGAAGATGCTAAAAACAGACCCAAAAAGATAAAAATCACTGCTGTGGGCAGCCATCATGATGAACCCCTAATCCATAGGGAACAACGCTGGACATCATCAGCCGCCCTATATGAATGGAGTAGCAAGGTAGGTCTTAGGTAACAAGAGAAAGGAAAATGGTAAACTTCGATCTGTGATGAAGATCTCCAGCTCGCCTCTGATTGGCCGTGAAGCCATGGAAATGAGAGCAGGGTAAAATTATAGGCCTGCCAATCTCTGCCGCATCGCCCACCGATTAGGTGACAGCTGCGTGCGGCCGGAAGTGACCCGGGACTCCTAGAAAGGGCCACCCCGAGCTGCAATCGCACCTCCATGCCACAGATGCGTGACATGACATCTTACGCACGCATTGCGGAGTGACGCGATGTGTGTACATCCCACTGACTTGGAAGTGTTTCCAGGAGAACAGAGCGGTAGATGGAAAGAAGATAACCACAAGGAAAAGAAAAAAAGAAAAAGAAAAAAAAAAAAAAAAAAAAAAGAAGAAGAAGGAGGAAAGAAACTTAAAAAGGCAAAAAGCAAAGTATATCTAGTATCCTGTACACTGCTGCATCTCCAGATAACTCATGGGCCCCCCAGGCAATAGGAGATTATGGGGCCCCCGGGCAATCAGATTATGGGTCCACACAGTATATACACACACACACACACACACACACACACACACACAGAGTATACACAGACAGATGTAAAAAAAATAAAAATAAACACACAACAAACCACAGATTTATACATACTGTCCCTGGTTTTACTGAGGCTGGCAACCCTGATGGGGCCCCCTAGTGGCCCAGAGCCCTCGGGCAGTGCCCGAGTGGCTCAATGGTCAGTCCGCCCCTGCTATTCAGGGACCTCCTCTATAAACCCCAAGCCCCCTTCATCTTCCTCTGGGGGCAGGTTGTAGTGCCTTTTTTTTTTTATACATTTCCATCGTAGATGTCCATTGTAAGCATCTACAATGCGGGCAGGGCTACCAGAGACCCCATGCGACAGCGTTTAAAAAAATAGAAATGTGGATTTTTTCATGTATATACAAATGAAGATGTGAGTTGCTAATATATATATGGCTTTCCCATGTCTGTATACCATTGGATAGATGCATTAATTTACTTTTGACTATCTGTATTTGAATTTTATAGACTATATACATCCTGCTATCCCCTGATAGAGACAGTTCATCTCTGAAATGCGTCGGTATAGGATATTGTATCACCATGTTGTATACCTTGATTCTCAAGTATTCATGACCATGTTCAGTACTTTATGTATACCAGGGATATGCAATTAGCGGACCTCCAGCTGTTGCAGAACTATAAGTCCCATGAGGCATAACAAGACTGACAGCCACAAGCATTACACCCAGAGGCAGAGGCATGATGGGACTTGTAGTTTTACAACAGCTGTAAGTCCGCTAATTGCATATCCCTGATGATACCTTTAATAAATAAATATTAAAGCAGTCTCTTCTAGCGGTTTTAAAAGGCGATTTAGCGAGTCCCTGAAGAACCAAAGATAAATCCCACTTGGGAAAAAACAACAAGAGGCCTAGGCCTAATTTTTGCCATAGTCTTAAAAAAAAAAAAAAATTTAATAATGACCGACTATCAAGGGTTCCCTTGACCGTGTCTTTTCCAAAAAAAAAAAACTGATAATGCAGCTACCTGCGTCTTGAGAGTACTTGCTGCTAAACCTTTTTCCACTCATTCCTGGAGAAATTCTAAAACTAAAATAGTGCGAAACGAAGTTAAAAGTTCTTGCTGAAACACCAGGAATCGTAACACATCCAGACTTTGAAGTAAATAGCCCTGGTGACCTTCTTCTTACTTGTTAGACGGGTGTTGATAAGTTTTTCTGATACCTCCCTTTTCCTTAGAATTTCTTCCTCAGAAACCAGGTGGTTAGATTGAGGTACACTGGATCTGGATGGAGAATCTGACCCTGACCCAGAAGGTCCTCCCTGATTGGTAATCTCCAGGGAGGTTTTGCTGAGAGATTCAAAAGGGTTGAGAACCAGGGTCTCTTTGGCCAATAGGGAGCAATTAGTGAACTCTGCTCTGAACTTTGCCAACACTCTTGATATTAACTGAAACGGGGGGGAAAGCGTAAGACAGGGGGAAGTCCCATTTGTGGGCTAATGCGTCCAGTCCAAGTGCTTGATCCCGTCTCTGGAGAGAGGGCCGATGTTTTTGCATTTATTTAGTTTGCAAAGAGGTACCTGAGGAAGGCCCCAACTCTCGGTGATCATCTTGAATAACTCTTGGTTTAAATGACCATTCCGCCTCCCCTACTTCCCTTCTGCTGAGAAGTTCTGCTCGGGTGTTTTCTGTGCCTTTCAGATGGACTGCAGACAGCAAGGCCAAATTGTCCTCTGCCCAACTCAGTATTTGATGAGCTAGTTCCATCAGGTCTTGCTCCTTGTGTCCCCCTGCTTTGTTAGGTATAATATTCGTCATGTTGTCTGACAACACCTGGGCATCCTTACTGAAACCTCAGTGTTGGTTTGAAGTGTTCTTAGAGCCAACTGCATTTTTTATACCTTCCTTTCTACCTGTGGGAGGAAGATTCTTTGTTCTACTGAATCTATTTTGTATCCCAGACACCTCACTTATTGAGATGTTATCAAAATTTGATTTCTGGAGATTCAGAAGCCAACCTAGGCTGCTTAGATGTCCCTGGGTTACTTGCAGATTGACCCCTACCTGATATTTTGTTTGTGCGAACAGAAGTAGATCATCCAGATAAGGCACTATTGAGATCCCCTTCAGTCTCAGGGACTCCAGAGCCTCTTCCATCACTTTTGTGAACACTCTGGGAGAGGAAGAAAGGCCGAAGGGCAGCGCCCTGAACTGAAGGTACCCCCCCCCAAAAAAAAAAAAAAAATTGACTGCTAGTTGCAGAAACTTCTGCGATGTAGTTGAAATTGGTATATGGAGATAAGCATCCCTCAGGTCGATGGATGCCATGTAACAGTTGGGAGCGAGTAAATACTTCAGAGAAAATAGTGTCCATCCGGAACCTTTTGTACTTTATAGATTGGTTCAGAATCTTCAGGTTGAGAATCAGATGAAATTTCCCAGATGGTTTCTTGATCAAGAAAATGTGGGAGTAAAAACCCCTCCCTTCTTGGTCCTTCGGGACTTGTGAAATAACACCCATCAGTTCTCTCAGAAGAGACATCATCGCCAGGGCTTTTTCCTGACTCCTCGGAAGGCTTGTAATGTAAAACTGGCTTGGGGGTGTCTGAAAATTCTAGCCGATAGCCTTGACTGATTAGATTCAGAACTGGCTTTTTCCCCAACCCAGCAGGAAGGCCTGCAACCTCCCGCCTACTGTTAGATAATCGTCATTGCTTTGAGGTTTGCTCGGGGGGGGGGGGGGGGTTGGGAAATGGGGTGTCTAAATAGCACCCCTCCTCTGCTTCTCCCCCTTTGAGGATTCCAGGGTATTATCTTTATCTTTATGGGCTTGCTGAAAAAGGGCGAAAATTCTTCCTTTGCTGCACCACTCTTTCTGCAGAAAAGCTTTCTTCTTGTTCGCAGTTCTTTCAAGAACGGTCTCTAATGCCGCGTACATGCGAGCGGACTTTACGGCAGACGGGATTTCGTCGGACAATTCGATCGTGTGTGGGCTCCAGTGGACTGCGTTTTCTCAAAAGTTGGACGGACTTAGATTTGAAACATGTTTTAAATCTATCCGTCGAACTCGAGTCCGGTCGAAAAGTCCGCTCGTCTGTATGCTAGTTCGACAAAAAGTCACGTTAGGGCAGCTATTGGCTACTGGCTATGAACTTCCTTGTTTTAGTCTGGTCGTACATCATCACGTACGAATTCGACGGACTTTGGTGGATTGTGCGTAGGCAAGTCTGTTCATTCGGAAAGTCCGTCAAAGTCCGTTGAAAAGTCCGCCGGGCAAAGTCTGCCGTAAAGTCCGCTCATGTGTACGCAGCATAATTCTGACCCAAACATCAGATCTCTTGTAAAGGAAATTCCGCAACAACTTTACCTTTGAAGCAGAGTCCCCTGACCAGGTCTTAAGCCAAAGAGCCCTCCTGGCTGAATTAAGTAGGGCTGAAGATCTGGCCGACATCCTGATGGATTCCGCCAAAGCGTCTGCCATGTATTTGACCATTCTTAAAAGGGTAGGGAAGGACTCTAGCAAATCTTTCCTAGAGGTGCCTGCTAACACATGGCCTTTAAGCTGTTCCAGCCAGCATTCCATGTTTCTGGCTACTACTGTAGCGGCCATCGCCGGCTTTAGGTTAGATAAGGACAGGGCCGATCCTAGGGTCACAGACGCCTGGGTGCAGAAATATTTCTGGCGCCCCCACGTGGGTGTGGTCATCTTACCAACTCCTCCCCTTTACAAATGTTTCTATGGCAACGACTCACAGGGATGCTCTCCTAAAGAGTCTTCGTTACCCTGGGATCCTCCCAGAATCTCTTAACAATAAACAAAATACAGGAGGAGAAGCAGAGTTCTCTAATGGGACCTGGAGGGGGGGTCTCTCTAATGGACACAGAGAGGGCCTCTGTTAGAGCGCTAGAAAGAGCCCCCAGACATACTGCAGGAAACGGTCAGAGACTGCAGACATGATACAAGAGATGGTCAGGTACTGCAGAAATAATACAAGAGATCAATGCAGGATCATCAGTGCCCACCAAATGCAGCCTTACCAGTACCTACCAATTGTAGCCTACCAGTGCCCACCAATTGCAGCCTACCAGTGTCCTTAGATGGATCACACAGAGGGATCTCCTGCTGTCACAGAGCTTGGATTCAAACTCTCGGGCTCCTATGATACACGTCACACTGATTCAATTTCACGGTATTGGATCAGTGTGCCGTCTATTACAGGAGCCCGGTCTAGGAGGCGGGACTTTGTTACAGCGCCGCCGGCATTTCAGGAAGCTCAGTGCAGTATGTGTGACCAGGGCTGGTGCAAGGATTTTGTCTACACAGGCAAAGGTGTATTTTGGTGCCCCCCCCCCCCACACCCTTCCTTCCACAATGAAATTCCCCTTTACATCAAAGTCCCCAACATTTCCACCTTACAATCAAGGTTCTCAGTGCCCCTCTTACATCAAAATCAGCAGAGTTCACAAATCACAGCGGCCCTTTCCCATGTGATCAGCTGTGTTCAATCACCCCATCAGTACCCATCAATGCCGCCTATCAGTGCCCGTCAGTGCAGCCACATCAGTGAAGCCACATCAGTGAAGGAGAAAAATTACTTAGTTTCTATTATAACATTTTGTAAATAAGAAACTTTTTTTTTTTTTTAAACATTCTTTTTTCATTCGTTTTGCAAAAAACAAAAAAAAACAAAAAAGAAAAAAACAGGAGGTGATCAAATACCACCAAAAGAAAGCTCTATTTGTGGGAAAAGAAAAGATAACAAATTTCATATGGGTACAGTGTTGCAATTGTCAAGGTGTGACAGCCCTGAAATCTAAAAATTGGCCTGGGCAGTAATGGGGGTGTAAGTGCCTGGTATTGAAGTGTTTAATACATGTAGCTTCCACAGTCCTAGCACAATAAATATGCATAAAACATACATTTCATCTGCTTACCACAAAACATGACATCTTAAACTTATGAGGTGACATGAGTTTGTCATCTGCTGGATATTTGCAGCCACATTGCTCAAAGATCAACACTGCAGGTAGAGTAACTTTCTCCCAAGAGTGGCCTTTCACCACTCAGTCTGCTCCAGTAATAGGCACCAGGTACTCTGCATGCCCAGTGTGGTATAGTTCATTACCAGGACAATTAAACAATTTGTTGCTTTATCCTAGTAAAATCTGATGTCAGTACATTACTTTTAATGAAGCAGCGCAGAATGTCCTGGTAATACACTATAGTGTGCTTTATCAGATTCAGTGTGAACGGAGGGCTAAGAGGTACATTTTTTGGTAAGCAGATGGTATGTCTTGGTAATGGTACCACGCTGATCCCACTCCTGTGCCTGCTGGTACCTCCCCCAGGTCCTACTCGGCTCCTCCCCCTCATCCCACATGCCACCAGTTCAGCGGCGATTGTCATCTTTGTACTGGACTGGTGGATGGGAACCGCTGTTAATTGCAGGGGGCTGGAGCCTACTGTCTGGAGGGAGAGAAGCAGTGGAAAAAAAAAGCAGTCTTATGCCCTTTACCTGGGAGGGAGGAGGAGTAGCAGCCTGAAGAGCAGATGCAGAGGCATAACTATAACCTTCAGGGCCCCAGTGCAAGAAACCATGAAGGGCCCCTGACTTGTAGTATGATGGGGAGGTATTGTGAAAGGATGGGAGGGCAGTGTGATGGGGCAGTATGACAGGGTATTTTGACAGGAGGGGGGCAGTGTGACCAAATAAGGGTATCTGGAAAGTGTGACCGGAGGGCGGAGTGTGAAAGAAGGGGGGCAGTGTGACAAAAAGGAGCAGTACGATGGGGGCAGTGTGACAGAGGGCTATTGTGACAAGAGGGGGGCAGTGTGACAGCAAAAGGATACCTGGGAAGCTGTGTAACACGAGGGGGCAGCATGACGAGAGTAGTGTGACAGGAGGGGGTAAATATGACAGAAGGGGGCAGTATGATGGAGAGGCAGTATGACAGGGGGGTATTGTGCCAAGGGGGCAGTGTGACAGGAGGGGGGCAGTATGACAAGGGGATATTGTGCCAAGGGGGCAGCGTCACAGTTGGGGGGGGGGGCAGTGTCACAGGTGGAGGGCCAGTGCCACAAGTGGGGGCACAGTGTCACAGATGGGAGGCCAGTGTCACAGGTGGAGGGTCAGTGTCACAGGTTGGGGGAGCACAATGTCACAGGTGGGGGCACAATGTCACAGGTGGTTGGGGGGGGGGGAAGTGTCAGAGGTGGCGGAACATGTGGGGGGCCAGTGTCACAGATAGGGGGAAGTCACAGGTTGGGGGGGCAGTGTCACAGGTTGGGGGGGGCAGTGTCACAGGTTGGGGCACAGGTGGTGGGCTCAGTGTCACAGGTGGGGGCACAATGTCACAGGTGGTGGTGGGGGGGGGGGGGAGTGTCAGAGGTGGCGGAACATGTGAGGGGCCAGTGTCACAGATAGGGGGAAGTCACAGGTGGGGGGCCAGTGTCACAGGTGGGGGCACAGGTGGGGGTTTAGTGTCACAGGTGGGTGGGGGGGGGTCAGTGTTGGGCTTACCTTACATGAGAAGTCCAAGCAGCAGCCCTTGTACATGCTTCCTTGTCATACCTGCAGGATGTCCCTCCAGCCAGCACAGTTCACTTCCCAAATGTCAGTGTATACAATGGAGAGGGGAGGGGCCTCTGACCCGAGCATGTATCAGGCAAGAGAGTGTACAAGCAGAGGGACAAACTTGTGCACTGAATCTGGTGCCCGCTCGGGTCAGAGGCCCCTCCCCTCTCCATTGTATACACTGACACTCAGGAAGTGAACTGTGCTGGATGGAGGGACATCACAGAGCTGCCGTTCGCCCCCTCCCAGCCTGCCCAGAGGTACAGGGGGGAGGTGTGGGGTCTTGGGGGCTCCCACACTGGCAGAATGCCAGGGTGCAAGTGTGACCCTGGTAATTCCGCCACTGGAAACAGCGGCTGAAGTTCTCATCGCGGGCCGCGGGGGGCTGTGCTGCCTGTCATGGTGCGCTTTGTGGTACCTGTGCTGCTGCCTGCTGAGCTAGATAAGAAGCGGGGGTGGTAGCAGCGTAACTTTTCTTCAGGGAAAGTCAACCCCGGTTTCAGTGCCCTCCTGGTGCTCTAGCAGCTGCCGGCTCTGTGTGCGACACAAGGAGAGGAGGAGGGAGGTAAACAGTCTTACACTTCAGCGCGCCCCCCCCCCTGCGGCACCTGCCCAGGATCGGCCCTGGATAAGGACGAGTCCCAGGCTTTCCTTAATAGTGCGTCTGCGCTTTTGTCCATGGCGTCTTTTAAGTACCCCCATGTCCTCAAAATAGATTGGTCCGTCTAAAAGGCGGCATCAATTTTTGGTCTTTTATTCCACACCAACGCTTCATCCTCTTCAAAAAATAAAAAAATAAAAAAAAGGAAAAGAAAAATCACACACACACACACACACACAAATTTTTCTGGATCCTTCCATTCCTTCTGAATTGTATCGGTCAGAACTTTATGGACTTTATGTCTCCTCTAGCCCCTGATACATTTTGTCATGTAATGACAGCTGGGCTCTCTCTTCTTGAATTTCCAAAGTGGTATAGACCGCTTTTAGCAAGTCATCCACCTCTTCTAGCTTTAGTTTATATCTAGACGTTCTCCTCTCATCTTCCAATCCATCTTCCTCAATTGTTGAAGGGGGGGGGGGGGGGATACTCTCTCTGTCTTCCTCTGACTCACTTTCAATTAGTCTTGAAGTGGTAGGAGGATGACTGGACTGGGAGCTCTGTTCCTGGCTGGAACGATGGCCCCGTTTCTTTATAAGGGAACGCACTGTCCCTAGGGTCTCTTTCTCACTGAGGAAAAGAGCTCCTTACACTCCTGTGTGGACTTTTCCCTTACTAAACCATCGATGCAGGATCTGCAAAGGCCCAGGAGTCCCTTATTGGGTTTTTGCATGAAGGGCATTTTCTTCCTGCGGGACAGGAAAACCCCCAAACCTCTATTAGGGCGAGATACTACTGCAACAGAGAGACAAGAAACAGTGCCCAAAGCATACTCCCCACCGTGCCCCAGAGTCTTCCTCCATGCTGAACTGCTAACGTAACGTGTCATCTGAGCAGACAGCTGTTGGCTCTAACCATCACACCATACAAACAACCACCCAGTGAAAAAAAGGAAAGAGGTGCCTGGGCGCTTGCATCCACCATCGCTGCCGACTCCTGACTCCTCCATCACGAGCGCCGTAGCAGCCGCCTGTGTGCTCCTTACATGAAGCTCCTCTGGCATCCATCGCTCAAGAGCGGAAGGAAGTCCTGGCCAGGTGACCCCCTTCCTCCTGAACCATGTACTGCTATGCCCCGCCAGAAGTCTCTGCCCCCCCTTGAAATGACGTCACCCGCCGCCATGCCGAGACCTGCATGGACGCTCCATGTGAGCACAGTCGCTCCCCCCCGAGCATCGGGGTGGATGACCACCAGTGGACCCTTACTCCTGCGAGCCAGAGAAGGAATGGGCACCGGAGCACCCCCCACTCTCGTGTGGGAGGGAGCTGGGCTGATGACAGACAGACAAAAAAAAAAAAAAAAAAATACTCCAGCAGTGCTTTCACCATGGCAGAGGAAACACTAAAAACTGATGGCATGGTGGAAGCAGCCGATTTTAGAGGGGCGTTGTCATGCAGTGCTTCCTGTTAAGAGGTGGAGCTACGCTTTCTCTTCAAGGTGCTGTCCTGAAAGGCGAAGGGAGAAAAACCAAACACATTTGTAACTGATGGATGACAGGACCCGATTCTCAATCAATGTTTAATTCATCCCAAAAGGTCTCAATAGGCTGAAGGTCAGGACTAGTTCTTCCACACCATGTAACTGGCTTTGTGTACAGGGACACAGTTATACTGAAACAGAAGACAGCCTCTCCACAACTGTAGCTACAAAGTATGAGCCCAAATTTTTTTTAAATATCTTTGTACTGTATGCTGCAGCATTAACTTTACCCTGCACTAAAGTAACTATTTGGGTGAGGGTCCACATACTTGTGTATCTGCATGCACCTTCGGAGCCAAGCCCCCTTTGTGTTCCTGAGGAGACACAAAGGCTAAGCTCTCACCTTTGAGTTTCATGGATTTTACCAAATGTATCAGAGCATCACAACAGCTAACAGAGATCCAGGAAGAGGAGGGCAAATGCCGAAAGTATGAATAAAGTCAAGCAAACATGACTACATCCAGAGTTGAGGCTAAGCACACACACACACACACACACACACACACACACACACACACACGAGGACCATCTTAATGTTGAAAAGCCCCAAGCACTATAACCAAACAGTAATAATAAACTTTGAATAATTTAGAGATACCCAATATTTCTTTAAGAAGAAGCTTTAACCGCTTTGATGTCTCAACCCTAGTCCCTTTAGTTAGATCTGCAATGATCTGTCATCTCCCCACTCCCCTTGCAGTCCATAGCTATTCCACATTGAGGTTGAACATCACTAGTCACATGACCCATTACATGAAAGCTATTAAGCATACATGACGCCCTTCTTGTCCATATTTCTTTACAATTCTAATTCCCATGGCTTGAAGGTCAATAGTGGAGATACTCTCAGAAATCAAATCACATAAGTATGCAGCAATGGAATATGTTCACCCCAGTCTGTAAAACATTCCCAAAATAAAATATTTTGTTGTCTACCTCACCTGGTGCGACCTCGCTTATCAGCAACAGAAAGCTGATTAATACTCGTTGTTAAAATGTCCTCTGGCAGAGAAATAGGATTAATTGGCGTTTTTGATGTTGTGGATTTTTGCCTGCTAGACGTGTCTGAAAGTGCTGTACTAGAAGAGGAAGTTGAAGGTTTTCCTTGCTTACTCCATTTGTCAATGTACTCTGTAGCCATTTTTGGTGACTGGAGAACAGATGCAGCACTTTTCATAGCTTTGGATACTGGTAAAAAAAAAAAAAAAAAAAAAAAAAAGGAGAGAGAACAGAAATCAGTCCAAAATTGTTTATTATAAGAAAGCTAGGTTATTAAATCATCATGGTGAATGGGTGGCCTGATATCTGCAACCACACTATGCAATACCAAGGGATCAATACTGACCAAATCCAGAGAGGGCTGATCAAAGTGGAACCTTCTTTTTTATATCATGCAGTGAAGAGTTGATATGGTGTGGGGGCACTTTGGATGCCTTCAGCTGCCATTGTGCTTATCGCTAGATGTTCAATGTGTCCATGTGCCTTTAGGGAGTGGTCTCCCTCCAGACAATTTATCCACTGCTATATATGCTTCAACTTGGAGACTCTTAAAACTATAGAAGTGGGACTGTAGTACAGAGGAACCTTGACATGGGTACTTCAGTTTCCACATATGTTTGCAAATGTGTGCAACTAAACCCTCTGTATTTAACGTGAATGATTAGACAGGGCCAATTTGGTTTGTTTGCAGGCTAGCCGATTAACCAAAGTGGGCATTATTTATGATTAAGCGTTATTTTACCTTTTGACCTCTTTTTGCATAGCAGGGGCCATCTTGCCAGGTGAGGAAATGCCCATTTGGGCACAATGTGGGGAAGATTGCAGTGACTCACAGTGGACACAATATTTGGGTATTTGAATGACTGGGGCATTTTTCACAATCTCTTCACGAAGGATTGAATCATGTATGGGGTGAAGAGAGAAGAGGAACACCGAACAGAAGTATAAACTACGCAACTGACAATGTCAGCAGACCAACGCATTTCAGGGATGCATCCCCTTCCTTAGAGATGAGCTCTAAAGGAAGGGGATGTGTCCCCAAAAACGTGTTAGCTTGCCAACATCGCCTATTGTATATCTTGATCGAAAAAACAGACATGCATGTGTCCCCTGGCTCCCGCAGCCAGGGGACACATGCATGTCTGTTTTTTTCGATCCAGATATATTCTGAGGGCATGAAGTTGTGTGGCCCCTAGCATTAGCCAGCTGCTGAACCTACTGTTCTGGTCTTTTTTTACCATCTACGGCCACTTTAGCGCATGGTTCCTTATAGCAGCAAACTAACAGTCATCCCGGCAGTTATTGGTTCCTCCCTTGTGTTTAGGAGATATAGAAGGCATTGTACGCTGCACATGACCAGCATCCCCTGAGGAAGCCCGTTCTATGGGCGAAACATGTTGGGAATCCATCATTGCTGTATTGTTGCACATACAGTGGGGATGGAAAGTATTCAGACCCCCTTAAATTTTTCACTCCTTGTTATATTTCAGTCATTTGCTAAAATCATTTAAGTTCATTTTTTTCCTCATTAATGTACACACAGCACCCCATATTGACAGAAAAACACAGAATTGTTGTCATTTTTGCAGATGTATTAAAAAAAAAAAAAAATGAAATATCACATGGTCCTAAGTATTCAGACCCTTTGCTCAGTATGAGTCTTTTTGGGAAAGATGCAACAAGTTTTTCACACCTGGATTTGGGGATCCTCTGCCATTCCTCCTTGCAGATCATCTCCAGTTCTGTCAGGTTGGATGGTAAACGTTGGTGGACAGCCATTTTTTAGGTCTCTCCAGAGAAGCTCAATTGGATTTAGGTCAGGGCTCTGGCTGGGCCATTCAAGAACAGTCACGGAGTTGTTGTGAAGCCACTCTAATATTTTAGCTGTGTGCTTAGGGTCTTTGTCTTGTTGGAAGGTAAACCTTCGGCCCAGTCTGAGGTCCTGAGCACTCTGGAGGTTTTTGTCCAGGATATCCCTGTACTTGGCCGCATTCATCTTTCCCTCGATTGCAACCAGTCGTCCTGTCCCTGCAGCTGAAAAACACCCCCACAACATGATGCTGCCACCACCATGCTTCACTGTTGGGACTGTATTGGACAGGTGAGCAGTGCCTGGTTTTCTCCACACATAACGCTTAAAATTAAGGCCAAAAAGTTCTATCTTGGTCTCATCAGACCAGAGAATCTTATTTCTCACCATCTTGGAGTCCTTCAGGTGTTTGAAAACTCCATGCGGGCTTTCATGTGTCTTGCACTGAGGAGAGGCTTCCGTCGGACCACTCTGCCATAAAGCCCTGGCTGGTGGAGGGCTGCAGTGATAGTTGGCTTTCTACAACTTTCTCCCATCTCCCGACTGCATCTCTGGAGCTCAGCCACAGTGATCTTTGGGTTCTTCTTTACCTCCCTCTCCAAGGCTCTTCTCCCCCGATAGCTCAGTTTGGCCGGACGGCCAGCTTTAGGAAGGGTTCTGGTCGTCCCAAACGTCTTCCATTTAAGGATTATGGTGGCCATTGTGCTCTTAGGATCCTTAAGTGCAGCAGAAATTTTTCTGTAACCTTGGCCAGATCTGTGACTTGCCACAATTCTGTCTGAGCTCTTCAGGCAGTTCCTTTGACCTCATGATTCTCATTTGCTCTGAAATGCACTGTGAGCTGGAAGGTCTTATATAGACAGGTGTGTGGGTTTCCTAATCAAGTCCAATCAGTATAATCAAACACAGCTGGACTCAAATGAAGGTGTAGAACCATCGCAAGGATGATCAGAAGAAATGGACAGCACCTGAGTTAAATATATGAGTGTCACAGCAAAGGGTCTGAATACTTAGGACCATGTGATATTTTAGTTTTTCTTTTTTAATAAATCTGCAAAAATGACAACAATTCTGTGTTTTTCTCTCAATATGGGGTGCTGTGTGTACATTAATGAGGAAAAAAATGAACTTAAATGATTTTAGCAAATGGTTGCAATATAACAAAGTGAAAAATTTAAGGGGGTCTGAATACTTTTCCTCCCCACTGTATATATTATTGTACTAGCCAGTATTGTACTTCCTTTCCTTTTTTCTCTCTTTTAAATATACAAAATTCTTATTTTGTTTATCAAAATAAAATAATTTTTTATACTATATTCGATATTGTTTCTAATCGTTTGCACCTCTAAAGTCCCATTGTCGCGCTCTTTACTATCTAAGGTTTTGGTAAGGCAAATTCTATCCGGAGACCAGGTTGCTTCTGTTGTGTTCACCGCTTAGCTAGGCCAATGTGCTCTGGTATGCAAGAATAGTCAAACATTTGTGTAAAAACTTAAAACATTGGGGAGGGGGGGGGGGGGGAACTCCAGGCAAAATAAAATGAACCATTACAGTTCCCTGTAGCTGCCTACCTAGGAGCAGCCGTTGAGAGAGGATAGGCCCAGATAAAATGTGACAGGAGGGAGTGAAGAGTTACTGTTTTGTATTCAGCTTCGTGTTGACTTCTTCCAGCACACACTTTTCAGGGCAAAGCTGTTGAGCTGCAAAATCCTTAGGAATTGTTCCAAAATGTTGAACTCTTGTATCTCTGCCACTGACTACAGCAAAGGGACCTATAGAGAGTCAAGAAAGAAAAAAAAAAGTTAAACACTTTTGTGAAAAGGCTTTTCCCAGTGAAAAGAGAGGTTTTAAAATGGTCACCTTTTGACAGAGGTAATGACTAATATATTTAGTCTCTTCCCTCTTGTAGTAGAGAGAATAGCTATGTTAATAAAAGGACACAGCTGTAGGCATTTTATGGCCTTCTGGAAGGGGAAGCTTAGAGGAGGAAACCAAAAAGAAATGAGGGTGGGGGGGGTAAGATGCAACTTAGGGTCTGTAACTATAGCAGAGGCAATGCAGATAAAGCTGCAGCCATCCCTCTAGCCCTTATCCTTCTAGGCAGGGGTCTCAAAACTTTATAAACAAAAAGGGCTAGTTTACTGTCCTTTAGACTTTAGTGGGGCTGGACTGCGGCCACCAGGAGTAGATTGTGCCTCAGACTTGGTTGTCAGTGGGCGTAAAAAACAAATAAAGCATCCCTGTGGCCAGTAGGAGGTGGAATAGTGCCCCATCATTGGTATTAGCTGGTGGAATTGATGTCAGTAGGAGGAATAGCATGGGGGAGCGGGAGGAATATTCCCAGAGGAAGTGGTTATGCCCCATCATTGTTGTCACAGGGAGGAATTATGCCCCACTGTTGGTATCAGTTGAGAATAGTGCCTTATATCAGTGGAAGGAGTAGTGTCCCAAGGGCTGGATGAAGGCAAGCAAAGGGCCGCATCCAGCCTGTGGGCCACAGCTTGGAGAATAACATTCTAAACTATATACAGACTAGATCCCTCTTCTATTGTTTCTTAGTAGTGCTGGAGTGTTAGAATACTATACAGCTGTGTGTACTTTCCAATTAAAATGTTTTATGTATTTGTATTATCTTTGTAGCGGTACCCCTGTAGGAGCTGCTAAGAACTGTGGTTTGTCAACCTACCCAGCCCTGCATTCACTCTCAGGCACTCCAAGACATAAAGCAGTTATTAAACTGTTTTTTTTGTTTTATTGAGGGGTACAACTTGGATGGGAATAGGAGAGATGGGATTCCCAACATGAATAGATGGACATAGCAATTGGTTTTGGAACAACCATGTACACTCCTTCAGCTTCCTCCTGCACAACTTGCTTGAAGCCTCCACTTCTCACTCCACCAGCACATCACTTGCTGCAGACTGCTTCTTCTGACCAACTCCAGCACATCACTTGGTTTCCCAGGGACAGCAAGCGCTATTTGTTGGTGAGGCGTGACACTGACTCAGCCAGGCCTCAGAAAATGCCCTTTGCAGGCTGGGACCGTAGACCCCACAGGTGTAGCAGAAAAGTCCCTGTGCTAGCCTCTATATCTATGGCTACTGATCCCAGTTTGTCCTCTTCAGGCCCTGCCAGCCCTCCTGGCTGCAAATGCCTCGTTCCACCACAGTCCACTCTTCTGGTTCTGCACCCATCTCAGGTTGCAAGCTCCCAGTCTTCTCAGGCGTGCCTTCCCAGTCCTCCTGACTGGGCCTCACTCACCAGCAACCAGTTGTCCTCCTTGGAGTCTCTTAGCATTGCTCTTTCCCGCTGTCCTCTTGTTCCTCCGGTCCAGGACCTCTTCATGTGTCCTTAACCACTCAACAACTGGCCCATAGCCGAATGACGGCTGCAGGGCGGTTGCTCAACTCTGGGAGGGCGTACTATGACGTCCTCCCAGAATTCCCCTCTCGCGCGCCCCCTGGGGCGCGCACCCGAACACATCCGTGACCGCCGGGTCCAGAGGACCCGGCGCATCACGGATCCCGGTAAATGGCCGCTAATCGTGGCCGTTTACCATGCGATCGCACCATCAAATGACGGCGCGATCACATGTAAACAGACCAGCGTCATCTGATGACGCCGGTTCCTCTCCTCCCCTCCTGTGTACCGATCGGTACACTGTGAGCGGAGAGGGGGATGGATGGCTGCAGCGCTGTGGGCTGTATGTGTAGTGCCCACAGCGCTGCACAGAGACATCCAGCCATCCATCTATGCTCAGCCATCCCTACTACTCTGCAATACTCTGCAAAGCCCCGCCATACCCCGCAATGCTGAGCCATACTCGGCCTCTGTATGTGGCCAGGCTGTGGAAGTCTCACACATGTGGTATTGCCGTACTCAGGAGGAGTAGGAGAATCTATTTCGCGGTGTCATTTTTGGTATGTACATGTTATGTGGTAGAAATATTGTATAAAATGGACAACTTTGTGTTAAAAAAAAAAAAATGCGTTTTAACCACTTCTCGACGGACGTCATACAACGTCCTAGACTTTGTGCGGGGATATCTGAATGATGCCTGCAGCTACAGGCATCATTCAGATATCAGCTTTTTCAGCCGGCGATTCCCTACACCACAAGAATGATCATAGCAACTGTTCCACTGCTTGATCGTTCTTACGGGAGGCGACAGGGGATATCCCCCCCTCCCGCGCTTCTACCAACTCACCGCTACGATGGAAGCCAGGATCGTTTTTTTTTTTTTTTTTTTTTTTTAAATTTTAGGCTTCCCAGCCTAGAGGTGAGATGTGGGGTCTTATTGACCCCATATCTCACTGTAAAGAGGACCTGTCATGCCATATTCCTATTACAAGGGATGTTTACATTCCTTGTAATAGGAATAAAAGTGGTCAAAATTTTTTTTTTTGGAAAAAAGCATCAAACTAAAATAAATAAAGTAAAATGAACAAAAAAAAATAATTTTTTTTAAAGCGCCCCTGTCCCTGTGTGCTCGCATGCAGAAGCGAACGCATACGTAAGTCCCGCCCACATATGAAAACGGTGTTCAAACCACACATGTGAGGTATAAAATAATTTTGGCCCTAGACCTCCTCTGTAACTCAAAACATGTAACCAGTAAAAAAATTTTAAAGCGTCGCCTATGGGGATTTTTGAGTAGCAAAGTTTGGCGCCATTCCACAAGCGCGTGCAATTTTGAAAGGTGACATATTGGGTATCTATCTACTCGGCGTAACTTCATCTTTCACATTATGCAAAAACATTGGGCTAACTTTACTGTTTTGGTTTTTGTAAAGCACAAAACATTTTTTTTTCCAAAAAAAACGCGTTAAAAAAATTGCTGCGCAAATACCGTGCGAGATAAAATGTTGCAACGACCGCCATTGTATTCTCTAGGGTCTTTGCTAAAAAAACATATATAATGTTTTGGGGTTCTATGTAATTTTCTAGCTAATAAATGATGATTTTTACATGTAGGAGAGAAATGTCAGAATTGGCCTGGGTGCTCCAGAATGCCTGGAGGTGCTCCCCTGCATGTTGGGCCTCTGTATGTGGCCACGCTGTGTAAAAGTCTCACACATGTGGCATCGCCGTACTCGGGAGTAATAGAATGTGTTTTGGGGTGTAATTTGTGGTATGCATATGCGGTGTGTGAGAAATAACCTGCTAATATGACAATTTTGTGGGAAAAAAAAAAAAAAAAGTAAAAAAAAAAAAAAAAACCCTTGATTTTGCAAAGAATTGTGGGAAAAAATGACAACTTCAAAAAACTCACCATGCATCTTTCTAAATACCTTGGAATGTCTTCTTTCCAAAAAGGGGTCATTTGGGGGGTATTTGTACTTTTCTGGCATGTTAGGGTCTCAAGAAATTAGATAGGCCGTCAGTACTTCAGGTGTGATCAATTTTCAGATATTTGCACCATAGCTTTTGGACTCTATAACTTTCACAAAGACCAAATAATATCCACCGATTTGGGTTATTTTTACCAAAGATATGTAGCGGTATAAATTTTGGCCAAAATATATGAAGAAAAATTACTAATTTGCAAAATATGAACAGAACTGAAGAAAACAGAACAGAAATGAAGAAAAATGTATTTTTTTTTTTTTTTTTTTTTTACAGATTTTTCGGTCTTTTCTCTTTTATAGCGCAAAAAATAAAGAACCCAGCGGTGATTAAATACCACCAAAAGAAAGCTCTATTTGTTTGAAAAAAAGGACAAAAATTTCATATAGATACAGTGTTGCATGACTAAGTAATTGTCATTCAAAATGTGAGAGCACCAAAAGCTGAAAATTGGTCTGGTTAGGAAGGGGGTTTAAGTGCCCAGTTGTCAAGTGGTTAAAGGTGGTCCCGACTGCACCCGAGTCAAGGCCCAAGGTCACACCCCCCCAGACCGGGAAGCTCCCTCCAAGGCCCCGACAGCCTCCACACTCTCATTCTAGCTCTTCCACCTGACCACTCCTTCCCAGCTGGGCTGACCCTGGATATTTAAGGAGGCCTGCCCCCTGCCAATCCAGGTTGGGGATTGGTTAGGGCTCCCCAAAACATCCTAGGCAGCGCCACCTCTCTTCTTTCCAGATCTTTCTAGCAAACTCTGGAAATTAGAGGGAGGTCTCAGTAATGCTGCCTGTAAGTCACCAGCTGCTACCCTGAGCCTATCCCAGCCCAGCCCAGATCAGATCAAAACAAACAGGCTTGGCTGCCAGCCAGGCCTGCCTAAATTTGCCTAGTAAATAGTAAGTGCTTGTTTATAATAGAAAAATGAGCCGGCAACCCAATAGCCTCTTCTATACAGGATTTTATTAGAACAGTAATGAACAATACAGCATAATGCTAATGTGTTTACGCCGATGCCTTCCTCATGCTATGGCCGAAACACGTTAGCATTATGCTGAATCGTTCATTGCTGTTGTGCTAATAAAATCCTGTAAAGAAGAAGCCATTTGGTTGCCGGCTCATTTTGCTATTATGGACTTCTAGTGAACGACATGGCCAGTGCACCATATCTGCTCCTCAACCTCTATTATACTGGTAGAGCTTGGGTGAGTCTTTTGTGCTTAAGTGCTTGTTTACTCTTGCTTTGAAAAATCAAAGCAGCTGGGCAGAAAACGATCAGCCAAAAAGCAGATGCATCCTTCTACAATCACTGATGCCGATGTCAGAATACAATAACCAGGGCTTTTTTTCTCAAACAATAGGTGCTGGAACTTAACCACTGCCCCACAAACCCCTCCCCCCACACACACCCTCCAAATCACATGAAATAGTGGGTGTGGTCAGTCAAATTTCATGAAAACAGTAAGAGGGTCTTAAAGGGGCATTAAATACCAGGATTGCATTACATCCAGAGTGCAGAGCTGTCACTTGTAAACACAGAAACCAGACTTCTGTGTTTACAAGTGATAGTGGTGAGCAGGCACCAAAGGGTCTGAGCCAGAGGTGGTGGAACTGAGTTCCACCAAGTTCCCCCAGAAAAAAAGCCCTGACAATAACATAACGCAGTGCGAGATTCATCCATCTGCGCTGCTTAAGCTGGCCATACATAGGTCCATTTTTCAGTTGAACTGAACCAATTACCCCATCCACACATTCGATGTTTGATGCAGGACTCCTCCCCACTGTATCATTGTATTCTGACAGAGGGAAGACTCCCTTGCAGTAAAAAACAAAAACAAATCAGCGCCGCAGCTTATCGCCTGCTGTGCTGAACAAGCGATAATATACAGACAGGGCAATTGAACAGAAATCAATCAGTAGATTGACTTCTATTCAACCAGTCTAGCCACACATGGATTGAAATACAACTGGTCCCTGCCAAACCAGCTGAATTTCAATTGTGTATGGCCAGCTCTAGCATGGACAGAGGAATTCAGTTAAATTTTTTTTTCGTTCAGCCCATAGGCTGAATGAAAAAGCCTGTGTATAGCCAACACAACTCTAAAGGCCCGTGCACACTGTCAGAAAATCTGAAGATAAGATAAATTTTGTCCGATCTGCTGATTTTCTGATCGTTAGTATGCCGCTTTTGACAGCCGATTACGAATTTTCGTCAGACAAAAACTGGTGGCGCAGGCTCGAAAATGTTTGTCTGATGTGACCACAATGTCCGATTTTCAGAGAAAAAAAAAAAATCAAAAAAAAATCTGAAGAGCAAGACTAGGCATGCTCAGATATGAGAGAACACATACAAAACAATTCAACACATTACGTGACTTCTGACGTTGAATTTTCTGATGGTTAGTACTCTCTTCACTTTTGATTTGAGACTAGCATCAAAACAAAAAACTGACAAAAATTTGTCCAATAATCTGACAGTGTGTACGAGGCTTTAGTGTGAAAAAATATAACTGATGCTTGATCAACTTTAAAGCCTAACTCCATGTTTTCAAGCACTCGTTTGGTTCAAGGTGGTCTAAACAAACAAATTTCCTTTACGAATGGATGTGTCTGCTGTCAGCTCTGTATAACTGTATGTAGCATCAGCTACATACAGTATCCAGCATTTTGTTTCAGCAGCAGCACATGGACTTCGTATCCCATTTTCAGAACAAAATTGAATCCATTCACAGGTACCTTTGTCTTTTACGAATACAAGGCTTCCTCTGATTGGCTGAAGTGGAGATTGTGACATCAGACTTGACCCCTCAGATGAAGCCATGTTTTCATTCATAAAATACGAAGCCTCCTCTGAATGGCTCCATTTTGTCCTTGTATTGCTACAGGAACTCGGCACTGTATTCTCCCTGCAGCTGGTAGTACATGCATCTTACACTAGGTTCACACCTATGCGTTTGCTGCGGCTCACATTTGTGTGGGCACACCAGCCTATTAATCTGAATGGGCTGCTGTACCTGCGAGATATGCAGAAAAAGGTCCCTGCACCTTTTTGAAATTGCAGCTGATCTGCAAAGAAATTGCATGGTGCTTTTTAGAGCTTCGCGATTCTGGCTAAATTGAGAATCACAATTTTTTTTTTACTTAGAATAAAGATCAAGATTCTCACGGCGTAACATCTTTCACATTATATATATCGCAATCTCGATTCTTTAGCGATTAATCATGCAGCTTTAGTACCATACGATTTCCCACACCCAAAGATGCACTGCGTTTTCAGATGCTTTGGGGTGCCATTAAGAACAAATGTTTGTGGGTGCAAGAATAGGTGCAATTTACACAATTACCGCACCGGTGCAAACCTAGCTCTATACAGCTCTGACAGCAGGCGCATTCATTCGTAAGGGCTGGTTCCCACCAGAATGCACACACCGCATTCAAAATGCACCGGGTGCGTGATCTGCTGCAGGCGTCAATATTCTTGACGACACCTCAAATGCAGATTGCAAATGCAGCGCTGTACTGCAGTACCATGCAATCTGGCGCAGGCACATACGATTTGGTACGCTGCATTTATGAAAAAGTAGTTTGAAATGTACTCATTTTTGTGCGATTCAGTACGATTTCAGCCCATTCAAACCAAAAATAAAATCAATAAAATTACACAAAAAAACAAAAACAAAAAACCACCACACAACACACACACACACACACAACACATATCACACTGCACTGAATAGCACTGGAATGCAGACTGTTCCATGTCAGGTGGGAACCGGTTCTGAAGAAAATAGTTTGTTTGGGCTGGCTTGGCCCAAACAAACTTTTTAAAATGGCAGAAACATGACGTTAAGCTATAAAATGTTTGCATAGGGTTAGCAAAGCACAAAGGATAATCTGTATTTTGATAAACGTGCCAGTTCTTTCTACAACCTGGTGTAATGATTTTGTCTTGTTTATAATATGCTACTTTCTAATTAAGCACGGCTTCTTTTACCAAACCCCCCCCCCCCTTCTAATCCTAACTGCATTTAAATGTGTTTATACAAGTGCAGAGTGTACACACAGCCCGGAGACCTGATGGGACCAGCACAGTAGGCCGGAGGCTACCGCCCTGCGACCTTTCATGAGTCAACACAGTACACAGAGGGATACTTACAACAGAAACTGTAAAAACCAAACACTGTCACTAGGATATCAGAGAACTATGGCAAGGAGTCGTCAATCTGCTCAGCTGCCAATAGTGTATCTGATTCACCCTGTACACACATTTAGGTGAAGGCATTCCCATTTACTTTAGTGTTGGGTGCACAAAAAAAAAAAAAAATAACCCAAATAAGCGTATATTGATTGGTTTGCGTAAAAGTTATAGCGTCCTCAAACTATGTATTAGATTTATTGACTTAATTTTTTTTAAGTTGTTTTTACTGGTAATGGCGGCAATCAGCGATTTTTAGCGGGACTGCGACTTTGGAGCGGACAAATCAGACACCAAGTGATACTTTTTGGGGACCAGTGCCAAAAAAAAAAAAAAAAAAAAAAAAAAAAAAAAAAGTACTGTCACTGTATAAAATGACACTGGCAGGGAAGGGGTTAACAGGGGCAATCAAAGGCTTAAGTGTGTTCCCTGGGAGTGTTTTCTAACTGTGTGGGTGATGGACTGACGGGAAGAACACAGAGATCGATGTTCCTGCTTACAAGGAACTGAAGATCTCTGTGTTCTTCGATGTCATAGTGGAGATCTGCCTGGTTTACATAAGCAGATCCCCTTTCTGCCCCTCTGTGGAGCCATGGTGTGTGACTGGCGAACATCGGGTCCTCCGGACCCACTGATTGGCTCCCGCTCCATGCAGCGGGTGCACGCGCGCTCACAGTATCAATTGCATGAAATGGCGTACAGGTACTTTGTTTTGCACAATAGAGCCACCCTGCCGCAGTATATAGTGGGCTGTCTTTAACCACTTCAGTACCGGCCCATAGTCATATGACGTCCACAGATGGGATCTCCCACCCTGGGTGGGCGTCATATGACGTCCTGGGATTCCCGGCCGCCTAGGGGGCGCGCGCCGCCGGGAGCGCGCGCGCCCGCCGCGTTCCTCGGGACCCGGTGCGCGTGCCCGGCGGCCGCGATGTCCGCCGGGCACCCGCGATTGCCCGTTAACCGGGCCGGCATGTGGATCTGTGTGTGTAAACACACAGATCCACAGCCTGTCAGCTCTGATGAGAGCGATCTGTGTTCCCAGAACGGGGGAACACTGATCGGTCTCCTCCCCTTGAGCGTCCCCTCCCCCTTCAGTTAGTAATCACTCCCTATTAACTCCCCATATTAACCCCTCCCCGCCCCCTAGTGGTTAACCCCTTCACTGCCTGTCACATTTACACAGTAATCAATGCAATTGTATAGCATTGATCGCTGTATAAATGTGAATGGTCCCAAAAAATGTGTCAAGTGTCCGATGTGTCCGCCATAATGTCGCGATCGCCGCTAAAAAAATAAATACATTTTTTTTTTAAAAAAATGCCATAAATCTATCCCCTATTTTGTAGACGCTATAAAACTTTTGCGCAAACCAATCAATATACGCTTATTGCGATTTTTTTTTACCAAAAATATGTAGAAGAATACGTATCGGCCGAAACTGAGGAAAAAATGTGTTTTTAAAAAAAAAAAAAAATTGGGATATTTATTATAGCAAAAAGTAAAAAATATTGTGTTTTTTTCAAAATTGTCGCTCTTTTGTTTATAGCGCAAAAAATAAAAACTGCAGAGGTGATCAATTACCACCAAAAGAAAGCTCTATTTGTGGTGAAAAAAGGACGTCAATTTTTTTTGGGCACAACGTCGCACGACCGCGCAATTGACGTTTAAAGTGCGACAGCGCTGAAAACTAAAAATTGGCCTGGGAAGGAAGGGGGTGAAATTGCCCTGTATTGAACCGGTTAAGTGGTTAAGTACAGAGGCTGCATTCGTTTTCTATTCCATTATCTGCAAGTACAGAAAATGCCTGTTGATCTTGGCAGAAGTTTGGAGCCACTTTGTTCTGAACTAATATCCTAAAATATTGCTGTCTCCTCCTCCCTGAGAGATGAGAAAAGGGGAGGGTGTTTGTAGTTCAAATCAGGAGAGAAGCCTAGGAGGACAATGCACCTTCTCCCTAGATATAGTCAGTGAGAGTTGTCACCGTAGGACAGAGAGTGCATTACTGGCAGAGTCACCAGGGGGAAAATGCCTGAAAGAAAAAACTGATTCAGCCACCATATCTAAGGACTGGTAAGCTGCAATATATTATATTTACATGCTTTAAAGGCTCTGTAAAAAGGGTTTTCCATTTTATTGGTAGATGTTGACTATAACTCATTACCCTTAAAGGTTTAAGAACTCAGCTGCAGAGTTCCAACCCCAACCACCCACGGCAGTCGTTGCAAAGGTCTTTTCATTCCCTGTTGATTTTTTTCAGGTATTTTAGGTTATAGAAAATACATCAGGATTTAGATTGCCCCTAGAGTTTCATGGAGAGAGGCTTTAGGGACCCCCTAATCCTCCTGGGCCCTCTTCCAATCAGTCCCTGGATGTGTAGTCCAGTGGCGGCTGGTGGGTTTGTTTCGGGGGCCGGGATACAACCACTCACACCCCCCCCCCCCCCACAGGCAGTGCATAACGGCTCGGCTGGGCTCAGAGTCCTCTCCTCCATGGCGGCAGGTAGCATGTATGGCGAAACATACACTAAAGCGGCCCGGGCAGCAAAGTGTAGCAAGAAAGGTGGGACTTTAAATGAAGCTCGTGGTGACAAAAGGAACAGAGTGGTGGACAGTAAAAATTGTTTAATATTGCATAGAAACATATTTAACCAACATAGAATTTCACATACATGAGGATGCACCCAAAACTAGGCGCCAGACTCTATAGTAGCAGTAACTGGTAATAACATGTTTGCAATCATGTACAATAATAGTAAAATTTAGGGAGTCCACCGGTGTTCATACAATGTAAAAACATTCAAAAAGTAACAACTGCACAGTCAATAGTTCCTAGATCCTTCATCGGTAGAATTGTAAAAACTTTCATAGCAAAATAGGTATATATATGGTTCACAGCATCAATTAGCTTGACGCGTTTCGCGGCTTACAGCCACTCTTCAGGAGCAGATGTGCGAATTGTCTAATGAAAAATGTGTAGATACTCGATAACAAAGTTGGGGGAGTATGGATAAACTTCCACCCAAAAATCCGGGTAGGGCATGTAAACTTACTAGGTATGTACACCAAGACACATGACGTCCAGGTCAACAGGCCAACCCAAGGTCAGTAGCGGGAGCCGAGAGGGCGCAACCAGTGGCGGCAACCAACACAGACAGCACTCCCAGGCTCACCTGGTGTGAAAAAAGGGAAAAACCTCAAAGTGTGGAAAAAAATTTGAAAAAAAACAAACTAGTGTGAATGCAATGATAAAAAAAATAGGAAAAGGGGGGGGATTTTTGGGTGGAAGTTTACCCATACTCCCCCAACTTTGTTATCGAGTATCCACACATTTTTCATTACAGACAATTCGCACATCTGCTCCTGAAGAGCGGCTGTAAGCCGCGAAACGCGTCGAGATAATTGATGCCGTGAACCATATATACACCTATTTTGCTATGAAAGTTTTTACAATTCTACCGATGAAGGATCTAAGAACTATTGACTGTGCAGTTGTTACTTTTTGAATGTTTTTACATTGTATGAACACCGGTGGACTCCCTAAATTTTACTATTATTGTACATGATTGCAAACATGTTATTACCAGTTGTTGCTACTATAGAGTCTGGCGCCTAGTTTTGGGTGCATCCTCATGTATGTGAAATTCTATGTTGGTTAAATATGTTTCTATGCAATATTAAACAATTTTTACTGTCCACCACTCTGTTCCTTTTGTCACCACGAGCTTCATTTAAAGTCCCACCTTTTTTGCTACACTTTGCTGCCCGGGCAGCTTTAGTGTACGTTTCGCCATAGTTGACAGGGATGGAGGCACATGGTTCTACCCAGCCATAATAACCTCATTTAAAGTCCCAATTTCCCAATTCCCCCCTCTCTAGGCAGGTAGCATGTAGCAGCTCAGCTCTGAGTCTTGTCCTCCATGGCGGCTTCCAGTTCCTCCCCTCCTCCTAGGTGTCCAATAGGATCGCCTGTCATTTTGGCCAATCGGGTGACCAGTGTCAAAGCCAGCTTCCTGATTGGCCATGAGGAGGATCAGTGTTACAACAGCAAATGTTCATTCGCTGTTGTAACACACCTGAGTGGGACCGGAGCGCACTCTCTGTGACCCAAGCCCACCCTATATTGAAGCCTATTAAAGCCTCTGGCTCTAATTGTTTAAAATAATAAATAAAATAAAATAAAGCAAGCCTCCACATTAGAATCCATGCGCCGGTGTCCTGAAAGGGGCCACATGCATGGATAGGGGAGTTGGCGTCTGTGCGCCCTTAATGGACAGGCCCCCCTTGGTGTAGTCCCCAACTGGGGCTCCCTCCTGTAAGGAGGAGGAGATCTTTACTCCACCTTACGCTTCATCCTCTACTAGAGTGGAAGCTTGGGGAATTGGGGTTATTTATCCTGTCAATTGGTACCTTTAGGTCACTGACTTTCCACATCTATCTTGATCTCCTGCTTTAATATACCCCTGCTGGCAGCTGTATTACCTGGCATTAAAAGTGGCTACATTAAAAAGCTACACAGGTTTTTTTTTTTTTTTTTGGGGGGGGGGGGGTGTTAAGGCTTCATGCACACAAGGCCTTTACCAAGTGCTCCTAGATGCTTTTCCTCCTGGCAGAAGCGTTTTCGCAGAAAAAACATTTGACGCTTGTAATGAATATAGCGCGTCAAGCGTTATTCTATAATAAAATTATTATGGCCAATGAAATCAACACGCAAGTGCTAAAATGTGTCTAGCGATAATGCACATTTTGACAGGTTTACACACACACCAAGTGTTTTCCCTGCTAAAAAGCCGCTGCTCTTGGACGCGCTGGCAGTGGGGGTTTCTGCTTCTAAATGTTGATGTGCACATGGACACATAGGCCAACATGCAGGGGTGTTTAGAGGCAGGAAAAAAAAAAAAAAAAAAAACCCCACACACCCCTCTAGGAGCAATGTTAAAAACGTTCAAGCCTACATTTTTACATACACAGCTGTGTTGTAGAAGTAACACTTTAGTAGTTATATGTTGGCATGTGACTGTTGTGTGACAACTGCTCATCACCCTGTAGTGAGTACATAAAACTTCTCCATTTAACAAAATCAACATTTTCAATTTTAGATCATTTTTAGAGGCGATAAAATATTGTAATCTGTTCGTACTCAAGCGCAGGAATTTGTGTGGCCATTTTTCTTTTCCAAACACAGCCTTTATTGTGTCTGCATTTTAATTTTCATACAATCTGTATTTTTTATGCGTTGGCAAGCACATCTATACAGAAAATGAAAAGGAATTTTTAGAACAGACAATCAGAAAGGACCACACTGCCATCTAGTGGTGAACTAAATTATTAAAATCTAAAAAACAAAAAGAAAAAAAAAAAAAAGAACACTGTACATCTAGAAAGCCGTAGATAACCAACATTAAAAAATTGTGCACGCTCATGATGCTTTAAAATGTTTTTACAGGTTACCAGTTTAGAATTACAGAGGAGGTCTAGCGCTACAATTTTTGCTCCTATGGCAACGTTCACAGCAATATCTCACGTGTGCTGCGAACACCATTTACATATGCGTGCGCGACTTGTGTATGCATACGCTTCTGCACACGAGTACAGAGGGATAGGGGCGCTTACATTTTATTTTTACACTGTCTCTTTCATTATTTTTTTTTTAATTACTTTTATTCTTATTACAAGGAATTTAAACATCCCTTGTAGCTGTGTCTCCTAAACTCTACACTAAAAACCAGGAAGCACATTCCCTCATAATGTCACTAAAGGAAAAGCATTCTCATTGGTTAACAAAAATGCACGATGCATAAAGATGCAGGTAAAATGCAGGTAAAAATGCATAACAGCAGAAACCAATGTGAACAGAATGGTGGCTGACTTACTAAAACTGGAGAGTGCAAAATTTGGTGCATCTCTGCATAGAAACCAGTTATTGTCAAAACTTAATTGAACAAGCTGAAGTTAGAAGCAGATTGGCTACTGTGCAGAGCTGCACCAGATTTGGCACTGTTTAGTTTTAGTAAATCAATCTGTGTCTCTAAAGCCAAAATTGTTTCCCCTCCTATTTTGGACAAAGTAAAAATTGGTTTAATTGAGCCCTGGTTCACACTGACTGCAGCTTTGAAATCGTGCAAATTCACTTGAAATCGCATGATTTTAAAGCCGCATGTCAGTGCAACCGCAGGTGCGACTTTATGTACAGATGTCTATGCAAGTCGCACCTGAAATCATCAAAAGTAGTGCAGAACTACTTTTTCCAAATTGGTGTTGGACCGCAAAGCCGCCGTCGCACCGATTTGAATGATTCCATTGCCGACAATAGGGTGTGACTTGTCATGCGATTTGGACCTGTCAAATCACACCTATGTGAACAGGGGCTGGGTCTCATTAGGAGGAGATATCCTTTCACTTCCTGTCCCCATTGAAAGATTGTCTCTACTTTATGGTGAAAACATACAAATCTGGATTTGCTTTCTACAAACAAAGAAACCGGGGGGGGGGGGGGGGGATCAATCATGGAATACTGGCTGAATCAACTGACCGCAAGAAGAGGATGAAGTCTGCAGGAGCAAGGAATAAGGCAAGTATATCTGCAATAGTGTACCATTGTGACATCAACATCTGTCAGTGTCTGCTGGTGGCCGATCAACATCTGTCAGTTTACAAGTAGACAAGGTACAAGGAATACAGCAGGTATATAACCCAATGCCTAATCCCTTTAGCAAAATGAACTGTTAACACTTGCAGTAAGGAGGGGGAGCAACTGCAAGGATAAATGTTTTTTGTCCCCCTGAGCTCATTTTTAGTCGGTGTTTACACTATTGCGAATTGCCTCTCGGGGGATCAGGAAGGAATTTTTTCCCCTGCTGTAGCAAATTGGATCATGCTTTGCTGGGGTTTTTTGCCTTCCTCTGGATCAACTGTGGGTATAGGATTGTGTATATGGGATTGTATTTTTTTTTTGGTTGAACTAGATGGACTTGTGTCTTTTTTCAACCTAACTATGCAATTATGGATGTGGCTTTCTCCGCATCCAATTTGCATGTCAGGGGATTGTGACCGGCTCCCTATGAAGCCGGTACACACATCTCCGGAGTGACTCCGGTGTGAATTGCACAGGAGCCCTGTGCGTCTTCTGGTCAGTTTCAGGTCTTAATTCAGACAAAAATTCAGACTGAAATCGGACCTGAAACGGTGAACAGGGACACACCGGACCCCTGCTGTGAGCCGCTCTGTGCGGCAGTGTGCACCCAGCGTTAAAATTTCACTTAAGTAAATTTTTTTTTTTTTTTGAGCCTGGAAAGCATTGCATCAGTGATCAGCAAATCACTGGTGCCATGCAGGTCTCCTGAAGATCTATCAGTGTATCTGTACATCCTATACGTGAAAGCAGATGCACTGACAGGAAGAATCCATGAACTATCACGGGGCTTGTAGCTCATTCACACACAGAGATGACAGCTGTGCTGATTTCAAACAGTGGGGTTTATTTACTAAAACTGGTGCACTCAGAATCTGGTGCAGCTGTGCATGGTGGCCAATCGGCTTCTAACTTCAGCTTGTTCAATTAAGCCTTGGCAATAAAACCTGGAAGCCGATTGGTTTCTCTGCAGAAGTGAGCCTGATTTTGCACTCTCTAGCTCCAGTAAATAAACCCCAGTGACAGCTAGTACTGGGAACTTCTCCCTATACTGCTGTACAAAAAAGTATTGTCCAGATCATCAGGGGAAGACAGAGGGGAAAAAAAAAAAGCCAAAAAGAAAGAAAAAAAGTGATGCAGCCACCACAGCATGGATAAGCTGCAATATACTGTATTACATTTTAAGTTTTAGGTTTAATACCACTTAAAAATTTTTGGAAAGAATAGCACTTATGTCAGGTTTTTTTAATTTTATTTATTAGGGCTCATTCACACCTGCTTTCTGAGCAGTGATGCGCATTTGGATTGCTCTTCAGAGGGCAATAGAAAGGCAGTGAGGAGGCGTGGTACAGCTCAGCAAAGGGGTTTTTACTGCGCCCAGGGCCGTCATCCCCTTACACAGCTTTAGGCCTGGCCCCCCCCGCCTGACTACCAACATTCCCCAGGGCATATAATTAATATATATATATATATATATATATATATATATATATATATATATATATATATATATATATATATATATATATATATATATATAAAAATCTGTATACACACAAATCTCTGGCCCCTCCATGTACACAAACAGCCTTCTCCCTTTCCTTCACTGCCCCTACTTGTAAAGGAAATATTCCTACCAATCCCAGCTCGTTTTCACAAAGCTGAGATGTTGCCGATACAGAGGCATACAGTACAGGCAGCTCACACGAGGGGTGTACATGCACATAGTAGCCAGAGGTGGCAGTAAAGAGCTTAATGTCTGAGCTCAAATGACACAGAGCAGCAGAAGCTGTGAGATTGTTTCTATAGTGCGCAACACGGCTCCCCTTTGCCAGTCCTGCATTCTTCTGGTTACAGTTGTACCTCACCCAATGGCAGCCCTGACTGCACCCCGCCCAATTGCAAATGAGCCTTAGCAAGGCTGACCAGGACCCGGGTCAGGAGGTGAGGGAAATTCTCAACAAGACTACAACAGGTTCTGAACAACCCCCACATTGTACATGGGGGGAAAAAAAACAAAAAGCACTAAAAATGCATAGATGTGTGAATCAGGCCTTAGTGAAAAATACAGCATGCACGATCTTAGATCTGTCATGGCATATTGGCAGCCCAAACGAGTGGGCTG
Source organism: Lithobates clamitans (assembly GCA_037952925.1). Lineage (NCBI taxonomy): Eukaryota > Metazoa > Chordata > Amphibia > Anura > Ranidae > Lithobates > Lithobates clamitans. Next base: position 64,222 of record JBBGZY010001026.1, on the reverse strand, counting down.
CCTTATAATACATTTTAAGGCATCCCAATTGATGAGAGCAGCATGAAGTATTCCGTGGTGGGCTTTTGGTTTGCTTAGGTAAACTTACAGTATGATTATCAACTTACACACAGCATTGGAGCCCCTCCAAATGGCAATTTCTAAGCTGAAGGATCGGACTCTTTGGAAAAGCTAGACATGCATACAGAAGTATTTTCATAGAGGATACTGCAGATTAGGACACTTTTCTGCCACAGTTTTGTGCACATGTACTGGAAATAGGTTGAGAAAAAAAAGTTCATAGAGAGTACTGCAAGTCCACCTTTTACAACAAAATTATAAAATGCACATATATTTGCATATAAAAAAAAAAAAAGGCGCATTAAGTCATGTGCGTGGTGCGAGATCGCATGTGATTCACACCGCACTGCAAATCACATGCGATGCGATTTCAGCCAGATAGTATGGCTGATATCGCATTCGGACAAAACTCGCACAGGACCCTTTTTTTGGTCTGCACCAGAATTCACACCCATGCGATCCGATTCATGTCTGAACTGTCAGTTCTCAGTGCGATATGCGAGCTGAGATGGGGGTGTCATTAACATTGTATTGACACTCTCAGCCGTTTGCATATGGCAGTGTGAACTGCCGCGTGAGTCGGGGGTGATGCGCAGTGGATTCACAGGGTTCCCGCATCGCACAAGTGTGAACCGAGCCCTATTGTTCTTTTGCAAATCAGCCTGCAAGGCATTGCAACTGTGACCAGTGTATTTTGGTTGCATCACTAGACGCAAAGCATAATTCTGAGTACCGCTACCTGTGTCTGGCAGCTGACCAAAAACATTGGGAGCTGATGCTCATGGGCCAAACCACCCGTGGGTGTAACCTGACAATACACATAAGGCTAGGTTCACACTGCCGCAATCCGATTTTCAGTGTGATTAGGTCATGCAACTTGGATGCGGTTTGCCTATTCTACTGGGCCATAATTGCATGGGAATCTAGGGTTGCCACCTCATCCCTTTAAAAACTACTAACTAAAATTACACAGGTTCTGTGGCTGAATAAGGGGATAATTAAACTCACTCGGTGCCTTATCTGCATTAAATTAGCCTCAGCACCTGTGTAATTCATGTGTTCGGGTTTAAAGGGATGAGGAGGCTAATTAAATGCAGATAAGGCACCAAGTAAGTTTAATTACCATCTTAATCAGCCACAGAACCTGTGTAATTAATATGTGTTCGGGTTTAATGGGATGAAGTGGCAACCTTCCCGGAATCACACCAAAGTAGTACAGAAACCTTTCACATAAAATCGCACCATGCTGAGTTGCACTGAGAACAGGCACCATTGAAGGCCTGGTTCACACCTATGCGTTTTTTCAGTGCAGAAGTGCACTGCAGTCCATCTAACATGGCTTCCTATGGGTCATGTTCACATCTGTGCTTTTTCCACAGGTGTGTTTTTAGGAAAGGGCCAGGGACTTTTTTTTTTTCCTGCAGAAGATTTCATTTTTGGTTTCATAGACTTCAATGGAAATGCATCAAAAAGGCAGTGCTTGCGTTTTTGATGCATTTCAGCTGGTTTCTCCACACAAGGCAACAGACACCCCCCCCCCAAAAACACATCAAAAATTAAAAAAAAAAAACACACACACACACACACACACCAATCACAATGTGCATAGGTGTAAACCAAGCTGAAAACAATGTGATTTCCATGCAATTCTGTCACATTTGAAATAGCACTAGTGTAAACAGAGCTTTAGGTTACTCACACTATGTTAACAGACTTTTCAGCTCCTTACTTATTCAACATTCCAGCCACAGAATGTTCAGTTAGTGATAAATCTGCAAAATTGCAGCCATAGATCGTTCACCATCACACACATCCAAATTACCAGGAGATCCAACACCAGCAGCAAGCAGTAATCACTCCCTTCTCTCCTGGGCAACCACAACCAAGCCAAGTCCATAGGAAACACGTCACCCAGCTGAACAGGCTAAACCTGTATCCTGTTGATTAATTAATTAGTACTAAAGCTGGCCATAAATAATTATACAATTTTCTTATACAACTTTCCTTAAAATTTACCTAAACCATATAATAGGAGGTCAAACCTAAATACTTTCAATTTGTATGCAATCAGGCAGGCCCTTGCACTACATAGGTGAAGATAAATCTAAAGAAAAAATTGAATAAGAAAATTGTATGGCGTGTGGCCAGCTTTACACAGGACATGTTCTTTTTTCTTCTTTAGTTCTCTCAAGCCACTTTCAAGGGAAGTAACTGCACTATGGAAAATTTAGTGATATTTGTTCATGCCATCCCCTACAGTAATATGAAAATAGGAAATTGGGAGGAAGGCCTCAATGAGAGACCCTTATTTGGTAGACCATATAGGTCTGGTACCTCATTCTAATCAATGATATGCAAAATATGGACAATAACAACCTAAATACAAGGGCTATAACGGTACTCAATTTTTGTAAAAAGTATCAAAAAATATTTATTATATAATAAAAATTGCACATGTATACATATCAAAATACATACAAAACACACAAAAGCTGCACATAAAACATAAACAAAACCATCTAGTACTCCTTGAATACAAGTTCTTGGTGGCTCCCCTATGGTCACAAGGGTGGCTCCATAGGGGAGCCACCAAGAACTTGTATTCAAGGAGTATTAGGCCCCTTTCACATGGGCGGTCCGTTCAGGTCCGCCTGCCAGTTTTTTAGGCGGACCTGAACGGACACTCCATACAGGTCTATGGAGCGACGGATGTCATCGGTGACAAGTCCGACCCGCTCCAATCCGCTAAAGTGTGACGGATGGAAACCCTACTTTTCCATCTGTCTGCAGATCGGATCAGATGAAAACGGACTCTACGGTCCGTCATCATCCGATCCCCCATAGAGGAGAGCGGCACTCTGACAGGTTGGTCCCTGTACAGTGTGCGGAGACAGACCTGTCATCTGCCTGCTCAGCGGTGATTGACGGAGCGATCCCCCACTGAGCAAAGCGGAGCCCGTACACAGACACGTCCATGTGGAAGGTCCCTTAGATGGCTTTAGTTATGTTTTATGTGTAGCTTTTCTGTGTTTTGTATGTTTTTTGATATGTATAGATGTGCAATTTTTATTATATAATAAATATTTTTTGATACTTTTTACAAAAATTGGGTACCGTTATACCCCTACAGTAATACTAAACAAAAAACAAAAAAGGACAAGAAAAGTGTAGCTGGGTAAAATGAAAGCATCTCCCCGGGGCTCATTCACACAAGAGTGTTGCAGTAAGGCACCCAGGTGTACCTGTGTTACACAGCCGTAATGCAAGATGTGGGTTGTGGTGCACTGCAAAAAAAGGCAACATACACTAAATTTGTGTGTGTTTAGATTTATTACAGTGCGTTCATTTTAAATGAGCTGTCTAATGCAACATGCCCCAATGCGCCTCCCACATGCACAAATATGCAGGTGTTGTCAAGCACTGTGTCCTAGAGTGAACCAGGCATTATGCCCATGAACTGCACTGGAATAGCCGCCCAATGCAGTCCCTCTGCATCTGGTGTTAACCAACCGCACTGTTGCTGTGTATTATTGTGCATTGTGTTAGGGTAGCCTCGTTATTTTAATAGACTACCTAAAGCACCAACATGCTTTACAAAGGTGCATGTAGCATTTTTAGAAAGATAGTTTGCAGTTCAGAAAAAAATGCCACCACATTGACCAGCTCCAGTAATGGTGTGAACAGGCATCAATGCACCAACACACACCATCACTGGTTGGCTGGCTTCTGTCAGACTGGCAATTGCTGAGAGCACTGACCGGAGTGTTCTGGCGGGGGGGCGCCCCCCTGTCGGAACACAATAGCTCAACAGGGGAGATTGCTCTACTGACATTGGATTGTTAGTACAGCAGCTCCAATCTGAGCGGTCGTTTTTTTTTTCCATTCAACCTGCTGGGTTGAATTAAAAGAAAAACTATTATTGTGTACTAGGCTTTAGTCTGGGAAGTTGTAAGAGTTAAGGCTATAAGAGCTAGCATAGCTTTAAGGGGTATTGTTCTCACAGTGCCCCTGATCTGACCATTCCTTCCAGTCTTAGAGGTTGGAAAGCGCCATTTGTAGGACTGTGAAGTTGTCTATTTTGTTGGAGCTAGCATTGATCGGAGTGCACCATATGCACCCATGCACCATACCCCTCACCAGTTACAAGTTTTCCTCCAGTCAGACAGTTATCATCAACCAGCAGCCCTTAGCCTCGGTTCACACCAGAGGCGGCACGACTTGCAGGTCGCCTCACCGAGGCGACCTGCACACGACTGCACGGGCGACTTGCAAAACGACTTCTGTATAGAAGTCTATGCAAGTCGCCCCAAGTCGCCCCCGAAGTCGTACGGGAACCTTTTTCTAAGTCGGAGCGACTTGCGTCGCTCCCCTTAGAACGGTTCCATTGTACTGAACGGGACGCTACTTGTCAGGCGACCTAGGTCGCCTGACAAGTCGTCCCAGTGTGAACCGAGGCTTACAGGGGTACCGCTACAGGTGTATTTTTAAGTATGCCAATGTTCTCTGTAAGAAATAACTTGTTGAAATTAGAACTTGAATGAGAATTAAAATCTCATTTTATTTTACTTTCTTCATTTTTCAAAAAACTGTGACAAAAGAATGACAACTTCATAAAACTCACCATTCCTCTTCCTAAATACCTTGGAGGGGTCATTTGTCCTGGCATTTTATGGCCTAAATAAATGAAATAGGTGTCAGAACATCAGGATTGACAGATTTCACCTATACTGTATATATACAATCGACTCTACAAGCACAGACTAAGTAAATAATATTCATTTATTTATGATTGTAGCATAATACACTTTGGCCTAAGTCCTAGTGCACACTGGATATTTTTGCAGCTGCTTCTAGGGGCATCTGGCATTGTTTTTCGCCTGCCTCTAAACTCCTCTGCATGTTAGCCTGTGTTTCCATGCACACTTACTGCCGGTTCACACATGGGCAACATGACTTTCAGGCTGACTCACCGAGGCGACCTGCACACGACTTCAGCGGCGACTTGCAAAACGACTTCTGTATAGAAGTCAATGCAAGTTGCCTGAAGTCGCCCCAAAAATAGTACAGGAACTTTTTTCTAAGTCGGAGCGACTTGCGTCGCTCCTATCAGAACGGTTCCGTAGTACAGAACAGGACGCAACTTGTCAGGCGGCTAAGTCGCCTGACAAGTCGCCCCTGTGTGAACCCGGGATAAAGGGGGTATTTACCAAAACTGGTGCACATACAATCTGGTGCACATGTGCAAAGTAACCAACCTATGTATGTCTAAAGAGTAAATTGTTAATCACAAGCTGATGGATAGCAGGTGGGATGCAGCGTGGTGAGGCGGCAATAGCCAGATGTGGGGGACTCGAGTCACATGACTTGACTCGAGTCGGACTCGAGTCACCTGTTTGAGGACTTGCGACTTGCTTGACAAAATTAAATAAATGACTCGACTTGACTTTGACTTGCCACTAATGACTTGCGACTTGACTTTGACTTGGGCTATTTGACTTGCAATGACTTGCAATGACTTGGCACCACCAGTGCTGTGTCTTGGCCTAGGCAAAAGCTGCCCCCCCCACAAAAGAAAGCTCCCCCGAGTCCCGGCTTCTGCCCGCACAAATACAGCTTGCTAACATTGTGGGCGCTGATCGGATAGGTGTCCGCGAGCGGCGCTTGCAGGGTTCGTGGCCGCAGCAGACTTTTTTTTTATTTGATGATGACTGCAATGCAGTCTCTCCACCTAGGCTGTAGGTCTCTGTATTCCATCCGGCCAGGCCGCGGCGCCGCCCCCTTCCTGCTGCGGAGTGATCTCTGAGGGAGGGGCTGGGCTTCTGTGAAAATTTGCAGAGCCAGCAGCGTGAGTCGCGGGCCTCACGGTGGGGGAGGAAGAAGGAACTGGAAGTTGCCCAAGGAGCCAGCCAAGCCTAGCCGACTGACTGAATCTGAGTGGAGTCAAGTCCAGCAGCCATAGAGTAAGTCATGGCAGACTATTATTCTTCTACTGAGGGGGCACTGGAGCAGGGACAGTCACACGACTCAGGGAGGGACTGGTCTTGGAATGGGGGTCAGTGCAGTGGTCGTCGCAGCGCAGAAGAAAAAGCACAGAGCCGAGGAGGAGGAAACAGATTTGCAGAAGCTGCAGGTTTGTTTGATGCAGTGCCAAGCAAATGCTTCCCTGAAAACTTCCCTGCAAACTTTGCAGGGAAGCATTAGCTTGCTTGGCAATACATCAAACAGACCTGCAGCTTCTGCAAATCTGCACTAGTGATGTAGCAGCTAGCAGGGCCCTGGCCAGTGGCCTGTACTGATGATTGCAGGATGCAGATATGATTGCAGATGCAATCAATCATCAATATCATTGCACATGCTAAAACTATGAAACCTAGGTAGGTACAAACCTTCTTTCCTTGTTTTCTCCTCCTCCTTGGCTCTGTGCTTTTTTCTCCTGCGCTGCGACAGCCACTGCACTGACCCCCAGTCCCAGACCAGTTCCTCCCTAAATGATTCACTAATTAACTATTACTTGTACGAAGTACAAAGTGCTCAACGTGAATATTACATAAAAATCATATTGCTGAATTAAGTGCTCCATGTGTACTACAAACTCATTAAACAGTCCACATCCAGTGAAAGTTCATGTACTGCAGTGCTCCATGCATGCTGAAATCAATGCAAACTTTAGCACTGGTCACTGTATTGGTGTCACTGGTGCCCAAAAAGTGTCACTGTGAGTCACTAATGTAATATTCTAATCTGGAATGATAAACGTGAACGTGTCACTGTTTTAAACAAGGTTAGGTTAGGACCGTATATATATAATACATTAAAAATAGTTCTGTAAGTACTAGTGTACTAAGCAGCAACACCTTATTTTCTGGCAGTGCCCGGGCTGTCCCGACAGCAAACTCTGGATCCGCCCCTGACAGACCAACGCACAAGGCAGCTATAATGGAGGGAGCGTTTCCAAAAATAATTAAATTTGGATTTAAGGATTATGTTTTAGATGTTGGTGAAAAGAAGAGAACGGCGATATGCAAGGTCTGCAACTCAAAAATAAGAGACACGTCCACCACAACATCCAACTTCATCCATCACTACAAAACCCACAAAGAAAAGTAGGTACAGTAACGTCACGTGTATGTATATATATGCAAATTAGGCCTACATCCCACTTTAGGTGGGAGCAGAGTGTATTGTTGTTCAAATCAATAAATCACATAGCTAACTTTTTTTTCTATCTCTCTTCTGTTTACTCTATAGATATGAAGAGTACATCCATACCAAAGGGACTTTTGATGATACCCAGCCTCAAATCTCACAATTCCTCGCACAGGGGACTGTGCAGCTATACCACTGCAACCACCAGCAGCAAAAGGCAATTACAAACTCAATCCTGTCAGACCTCATTATAAACTGCAACATGCCTTTTGGAGAAGCCACAGACCTCTCACAGGGAGAAAAACTTGTGACAATAAGTGCTATTGTACCCTGTATCCTTTCTCTGAATCACCACTTGGAAAATCATAAAGAGAGCGTGCGCTACCTTGGTGGCTTGATCCATAGCCTGCAAGAATCACTCCAAAGACTATTTGAAGGGATCTTTGTCAATGTGAGGATGGCAGATGAACAGAATGATGTAGCAACCTTACCCTTCTCTGACCCTCTATACCTAAAAGCTGCTCTGCTGGATCCTTCATTTGGCACCATGTGGTTGACCCATGATGTTTTGGCTACCGAAAATGTCAAGGAGGCTGTGTCTGCGATGATAAAAAGTATGTTATGTTTTTGGTAATAACCCGTTTGCAGTAATAAGTTACACCTGAGTGCATTGAGTCACTGTTTTATGCTTGTGTTTTTCAGACTTGATTCTCAAAGAGGACTGCAAGCCCACCCCAACAACCACCGATGAAGACGAGCAAATGCCAGTGGCAGAGTCAGAGAGTCAATCTGGGCTGTTCACAGCATACCGCAAAAAACAGAAGAGAGATTCATGTTCCAGTCCCCAAATTCAGCTGAACCAGTATTTAGACATTTGTGATGGACAGAGCTGCCTTCAGTTTTGGGCCATGAACAGGCACATGCTGCCCTCTTTGTTTAGGGTAGCGGTAAGAGTAATGTCAGTCCCTGCATCAAACGCACCTGTTGAACGTGTGTTCAGCCATGGTGGGGTGATAATGCGACCCCATGGCTCACAACTGAGCGAGAAAGTACTTTCCAATTAAATTTTTTGCAAATGCAATGCATGTTAAGTGGCTATTCTGAGAATAGCCACTTAACATGCATTGCATTTGCAAAGAATTGTATTCTGAGAAGTGAGAATACTATTTTTTGCAAATGCAATGCATTTTAAGTGGCTATTCTAATAACTAAGAAAAAAGGAATAGAAGTAGATAGGCGCTGTTTCCAAGCCTGGTGAATTCAAATGTGTTATTCCCTTAGTGGGAGGGCAGTATGGAGTGGGAAAGATTGTAAAGATGTTGCCTATAGTATTGAGTGAATGTTTATCCCGTGGAATTGTGTATAAAGGTCCTGGATGTGCATAAGTCAAGTTGGTTGTCTGACTTAATAAAGTGCAGTGTGTGCTCTAAAAAAGATATAACTTAATCCGTATAAATATAATATATCCATATATAAATGAACCCTATTTTTAAATAAAAAATATTTGTGCAAAATTATGTGATCCATAACGTAATCGATAATGTACATATGTAGTGAACAAACAAATATATATAAACAAGTGCTTTCAGTGCTGCTACAAAGAAAACCCCTGGATTCTGATGGATATTCCAAACCTTTCAGTGCGTGCCTTAATCCGTGTTCTAATAGTGATTGATTGCACTCACCAGATCCTAGCAGCACTGAAAGCACTTGATATTTGTTTGTTCACTTCATATGTACATTATCTATTTACGTTATGGATCACATAATTTTGCACAAATATTTTTAATTTAAAAATAGGGTTCATGTATATATGGATATATTATATTTATACGGATTAAGTTATATCTTTTTTAGAGCACACACTGCACTTTATTAAGTCAGACAACCAACTTGACTTATGCACATCCAGGACCTTTATAACACATTTGAATTCACCAGGCTTGGAAACAGCGCTATCTACTTCTATTCCTTTTTTCTTATATCTTACTCCACCTAGTGGAAGTAATCGGTAGTGGCAGCTGTTCCAACAACATTCTTTAATTTTTAACCACTTCAGCCCCGGAAGGTTTTACCCCCTTCCTGACCAGAGCACTTTTTACAATTCGGCACTGCGTCGCTTTAACTGCTAATTGCGCGGTCATGCAATGCTGTACCCAAACGAAATTTGCGTCCTTTTCTTCCCACAAATAGAGCTTTCTTTTGATGGTATTTGATCACCTCTGCCGTTTTTATTTTTTGCGCTATACGCGGAAAAAGACCGAAAATTTTGAAAAAAAATGATATTTTCTACTTTTTGTTCTAAAAAAAATCCAATAAACTCAATTTTAGTCATACATTTAGGCCAAAATGTATTCGGCCACATGTCTTTGGTAAAAAAAATGTCAATAAGTGTATATTTATTGGTTTGCGCAAAAGTTATAGCGTCTACAAACTAGGGTACATTTTCTGGAATTTACACAGCCTTTAATTTATGACTGCCTATGTCGTTTCTTGAGGTGCTAAAATGGCAGGGCAGTACAAAACCCCCACAAATGACCCCATTTTGGAAAGTAGACACCCCAAGGAATTTGCTGAGAGGCATGTTGAGCCCATTGAATATTCATTTTTTTTGTCCCAAGTGATTGAATAATGACAAAAAAAAAAAAAAAAAAAAAAATTACAAAAAGTTGTCACTAAATGATATATTGCTCACACAGGCCATGGGCATATGTGGAATTGCACCCCAAAATACATTTAGCTGCTTCTCCTGAGTACGGGGATACCACATGTGTGGGACTTTTTGGGAGCCTAGCCGCGTACGGGGCCCCGAAAACCAAGCACCGCCTTCAGGATTTCTAAGGGCGTACATTTTTGATTTTACTCCTCACTACCTATCACAGTTTTGAAGGCCATAAAATGCCCAGATGACATAAAACCCCCCCAAATGACCCCATTTTGGAAAGTAGACACCCCAAGCTATTTGCTTTGAGGCATGTTGAGTCCATGGAATGTTTTATATTTTGACACAAGTTGCGGGAAAGTGACAAATTTTTTTTTTTTTTTTTTTTTTTTGCACAAAGTTGTCACTAAATGATATATTGCTCACACAGGCCATGGGCATATGTGGAATTGCACCCCAAAATACATTTAGCTGCTTCTCCTGAGTATGGGGATACCACATGTGTGGGACTTTTTAGGAGCCTAGCCGCGTACGGGACCCCGAAAACCAAGCACCGCCTTCAGGATTTCTAAGGGCGTACATTTTTGATTTTACTCCTCACTGCCTATCACAGTTTCGGAGGCCATGGAATGCCCAGGTGGCACAAAACCCCCCCCAAATGACCCCATTTTGGAAAGTAGACACCCCAAGCTATTTGCTGAGAGGCATGGTGAGTATTTTGCAGCTCTCATTTGTTTTTGAAAATAAAGAAAGACGAGAAAAAAATTTTTTTTTTTTCTTTTTTCAATTTTCAAAACTTTGTGACAAAAATTGAGGTCTGCAAAATACTCACTATACCTCTCATCAAATAGCTTGGGGTGTCTACTTTCCAAAATGGGGTCATTTGGGGGGGTTTTGTGCCACCTGGGCATTCCATGGCCTCCGAAACTGTGATAGGCAGTGAAGAGTGAAATCAAAAATTTACGGCCTTAGAAAGCCTGAAAGCGGTGCTTGGTTTTCGGGGTCCCGTACGCGGCTAGGCTCCCAAAAAGTCCCACACATGTGGTATCCCCGTACTCAGGAGAAGCAGCAGAATGTATTTTGGGGTGTAATTTCACATATTCCCATGGCATGTTTGAGCAATATATCATTTAGTGACAACTTTGCGCAAAAAAAAATAAAAAAAATAAAAAATTGTCTCTTTCCCGCAACTTGTGTCGCAATATAAAATATTCCATGGACTCAACATGACTCTCAGCAAATAGCTTGGGGTGTCTACTTTCCAAAATGGGGTCATTTGGGGGGGGTTTGAACTGTCCTGGCATTTTATGCACAACATCTAGAAGCTTATGTCACACATCACCCACTCTTCTAACCACTTGAAGACAAAGCCCTTTCTGACACTTATTGTTTACATAAAAAAATTAATTTTTTTTTGCAAGAAAATTACTTTGAACCCCCAAACATTATATATTTTTTTTAAAGCAAATGCCCTACAGATTAAAATGGTGGGTGTTTCATTTTTTTTTTTCACACAGTATTTGCGCAGCGATTTTTCAAACGCATTTTTTGGGGAAAAAACACACTTTTTTACATTTTAATGCACTAAAACACACTATATTGCCCAAATGTTTGATGAGATAAAAAAGATTATCTTAGGCCGAGTACATGGATACCAAACATGACATGCTTTAAAATTGCGCACAAACGTGCAGTGGCGACAAACTAAATACATTTTTAAAAGCCTTTAAAAGCCTTTACAGGTTACCACTTTAGATTTACAGAGGAGGTCTACTGCTAAACTTACTGCCCTCGATCTGACCTTCGCGGCGATACCTCACATGCATGGTGCAATTGCTGTTTACATTTGACGCCAGACCAACGCTTGCGTTCACCTTAGCGCGAGAGCAGGGGGGACAGGGGTGCTTTTTTTTTTTTTTTTTTTCTTTATTATTATTATTTTTTTATCTTATTTTTAAACTGTTCCTTTCATTTTTTTTTTTTTAAATCATTTTTATTGTTATCTCAGGGAATGTAAATATCCCCTATGATAGCAATAGGTAGTGACAGGTACTCTTTTTTGCAAAAATTGGGGTCTATTAGACCCTAGATTTCTCCTCTGCCCTCAAAGCATCTGATCACACCAAGATCGGTGTGATAAAATGCTTTCCCAATTTCCCAATGGCGCTGTTTACATCCGGCGAAATCTACGTCATAAAATGCTCGTAGCTTCCGGTTTCTTAGGCCATAGAGATGTTTGGAGCCATTCTGGTCTCCGATCAGCTCTATGGTCAGCTGGCCGAATCACTGGCTGCATTCTCAGGTTCCCTGTTGGGACAGGAGAGCCAGAGAAAAACACGGAAGATGTTGGGGGGGGGGGGCATTCCCTCCCACTGCTTGTAAAAGCAGTCTAGAGGCTAATTAGCCACTAGGATTGCTTTTACATGAAAGCCGACCGCTGGCTGAAAAGAATGATACCAAGATGATACCTAAACCTGCAGGCATCATTCTGGTATAACCACTCAAAGTCGTGAATGGCATACCTGAAGACAAAAAAATGGTTAACAATAAAGCACAGTAAACGGTAAGGTATAAAAAATTGCATACCTGAAAAGCAAACATGATAAAACATAATAACAATAACAATAACAATAACAATAACAATAACAATAACAATAAAACATTGCAGAATAGAATACAGTAAAAAAGAGCAGAACAATAGAGAGAGAATAGAGAGAGAGAGAACAATAAAACGACAACTATTTTTATTTTATATTTTTGTTTGTGTTTTTTTTTTTTTTTTTTTTTTTTACACTTTTTTTTGTAACTAACTTTTATAACTGTAACCGGTTCCAGGTTCGGGTCTCTCAAAATGCGATGGCATCTTGGGAGACCCTGTGAAAGTGTGCCTAGTCTGTGGAATGCTGTACCCTACGCTAATACTCAACTAGTGCATGGTAGCGTTCAAAACATTCACCAATGCAAAGACCAGGATTGTCAGGACAGGAGGGACAATAATAGCGGGTGTCACGCCTATATCCGCGCTTGCTGCAGACACAACATCTTTTTTGGGGGGTTCGCTGGGTAGGGGTACTCGGGAGGACATAAAGAAAATGCCTCTCATGCAGCCGACTGCATTTGGTTGGGGATGTGAATGGGGGAAGTACAGGCGCTGCAGAAGTGGTGGGCTCCCAATTAGGATTGGCGAATGCAGCAGGAAGGGCATTATGGGCACGACGGGCCTGTGTTTGTCTTTTTGGTGGCAGCGGGACACTACTTGTGCTTGCCACCTCACCAGCTTGAACTGCACTTATGGGACTCGCCACGTCACCAAGTGTTACTGCAGTGCTGGTTTGACTACGACCGGGGTGTACTAAGCCGCTGGCGCTTGCCAGTTCACCAAAACGCTACAAAAAAAACTGTTAGCGATCGCAGGGATCAGGCCTGACTCTGCGAACGCTGCAGTTATGCGTTTAGTGTTTTGTAAGTGACAGTGATCGATCGATACTGCACTTGGGTGGGCTGGGCCGGGCCGGGCGGAGGGGCAAAACGCAGGTGCTAGCAGGTATCTGGGCTGATCCCGCTAACACTGCGTTTTTGGGAACCCTAAACTGCTGGGGACACTAGTATAGATCTAATCGGATCAGATATTGATCCGATCAGATACTATACCACTAAGGGAGGCGTATGCTGCGTGCGTGGGTGTTAGCGGTACTGGCGCTAATCTGACGCTGCCTGGGGCTGGTGCTTGCCAGTTCACCAAAACGCTACCAAAAAAACTGTTAGCGATCGCAGGGATCAGGCCTGATTCTGCGAACGCTGCAGTTATCCGTTTAGTGTTTTGTAAGTGACAGTGATCGATCGATACTGCACTTGGGTGGGCTGGGCCGGGCGGAGGGGCAAAACGCAGGTGCTAGCAGGTATCTGGGCTGATCCCGCTAACACTGCGTTTTTGGGAACCCTAAACTGCTGGGGACGCTAGTATAGATCTGATCGTATCAGATATTGATCCGATCAGATACTATACCACTAAGGGAGGCGTATGCTGCGTGCGTGGGTGTTAGCGGTACTGGCGCTAACCTGACGCTGCCTGGGGCTGGTGCTTGCCAGTTCACCAAAACGCTACCAAAAAAACTGTTAGCGATCGCAGGGATCAGGCCTGACTCTGCGAACGCTGCAGTTATGCGTTTAGTGTTTTGTAAGTGACAGTGATCGATCGATACTGCACTTGGGTGGGCTGGGCTGGGCCGGGCGGAGGGGCAAAACGCAGGTGCTAGCGGGTATCTGGGCTGATCCCGCTAACACTGCGTTTTCGGGAACCCTAAACTGCTGGGGACGCTAGTATAGATCTGATTGGATCAGATATTGATCCGATCAGATACTATACCACTAAGGGAGGCGTATGCTGCGTGCGCGGGTGTTCGCGGTACTGGCGCTAATCTGACGCTGCCTGGGGCGACGCATATCACCGCCGGGTGATCAGGGGGCTAAACCTTTATTCGGTAATAAACGGCGGGTGCCCTGACACTATAAAAAATAAACGAACTAACCAGCGTCACCCGTAACAGTTATACGGTGATCAGTGGTGAAAGGGTTAACTAGGGGGCAATCAAGGGGTTAAAACATTTATTAGATAGTATATGGGGGTCCCTGTCGCTATAAAACGCTGATGGCGAACCTCAATATTTACGTCCCTAACTACCGTCACCAGCGACACTAATACAGCGATCAGAAAAATGATCGCTTAGCGACACTGGTGAGGGGGGGTGATCAAGGGGTTAAAACTTTATTAGGGGGGGTTAGGGGGGTATCCTAGACCTAAAGGGGGGTAATACTCACTGCCCTAACACTAACTGTCACAAACTGACACTATGCAGTAATCAGAAAAAAAAAAAAAAAAAAAATACTGCTAATGTCAGTTTGTGACAGGGGGGGGGGTGATTGGGGGGGGATCGGGGGGCGATCGGGGGGGGGATCGGGGGTGTAAATATGCCTGGCATGTTCTACTGTGTGTGTGTGTGTTTGGTGCACTCACTTGTCTTCTCTCCTCGGCGCTGGGACGGAAACTGCCCAGCCGAGGAGAGATGACATCACATCCTCTGCCTGTGTGAAACGACACACAGGCAGAGGAGGACTCCCATTGGCTGGGAGCGATCGCGAGGGGGGGGCCACGATCGGATGGTCTCCCCCTCGCCTCCCGACGCTCCCAGTCAAATGCCGACCGCCGATGGCACCGGGGGGGGGTCCGATCGGACCCCCCGCCCGCGGGAGGCAGATCACGTACGGGTACGTGATTTTGCCTGCCCGTGCCATTCTGCCGCAGTATATATGCGGTAGGCGGTCGGCAAGTGGTTAAATTTTTATTCCATTGCATGTATCCCATTGCGCGGGTGTTTCTCCCTCTTTTTTCTATTCTAATAACTAAGCTCAAAGTTTGAACTTGACACAATGCCAAATTGCCAATATCTGGACACTTGAAGAATGGTGATGGGAATACTATTATTCTCATCACCATTCAAGTGTCCAGATATTGGCATTGTGTCAAGTTCAAACTTTGAGCTTAGTTATTTTCCCCCTCAGCAAGACCTACATTTTTTTCAGGCTTGTTGGCCATTTAATTGCTGAGTGTTCTGCTCCTTGTCTGCTATTTGGGAATTCAAAGTGTTTCTTTAATATGCCAAGAAAAAAGCACTAAGCTGTTTTGTTAATGTTGAAAATAAAACAAAACCTTTCCTGAAAACTGACTTTTAACTCATTTAAAGGATGGAAATTGGGTAGATCAGTATTTTGACTTACCGTAATTTGTGACTTGACCAAAATAAATGACTTGACTTGACTTGCTTGACTTCTAGCAGGGACTCGACTTGACTTGCTTGCTTTTCGCCACAGTGACTTGGGACTTGCTTATGACTTGAAGGTTAAGACTTGAGACTTGCTTGTGACTTGCACATGTGTGACTTACCCCCATGTCTGGCAATAGCACACACAGTCCCAGTGCAGAGAAATAATTTGTATTGAAACAAATACAAAGTTCACAAATAACCCAGTGGGAATGCAGAGTAGCCAGGAACACTCATGGTATGTAGAGAGCAGTTTTCAGCCGAACTGAAAGTGTTTGCAGAGAGGGGCAGAATGCAGCCTGGCCTTCTTGCACCCAAGCAGGCAGATGTCCGGAGAAGTAGTAAACCCTACACTTTCCCTCCTTGTCAGGATCCTTTCGCCCACTAGCACTTTCCCTAACATACGGGGTACCTGTCCCTACTCTACCATCTCGCAAATGCGAGCAAAACCCAGAGCTCTAAAAAGGCTGACCCAAGATGGCTGCAGGAGTTACATGGAGCTACAGCATCTAATAGGATAGCTTTCGCCTACAGTGGAGAAAGCAGACTGCACCAGCCTACAGGCAACGTTCACTTTTTGTCTTGATGACAATGGTTGCAGACAGCTATTTAAATTTGACAGGGGTTCTAATCCCTTCCTAATCCATCAGTGACCCCAGAACTGTGATTGAGCTGTCACTGACAGCTTGCGGTCAACTACCGATGATTAAAAACCAGTAGACCAGGCTCCCAATAATGTCAACACTGTGCAGCCAATCATAGTGCCACATGATTAGGAGACCTTCCTACCCACTTCATGACCCATTTAAAGGGGCAGGCACTGGGCATCAGCAACAGGTAAATGGAGTCATGCTATACTGAATAGCCTTTGTAGAAAATGTTACTTAGATGTGTAATATCTTGTATACCCACTAGGGGGAAGCATAGTATATGAACAGAGAACATAACTGAAACGTTGGCTCCCTAGATCGGTGTTTTTCAACTTTTTTTTCGATCAAGGTACCTTTTTAAAATTATGCACAATCTCAAGGAACCCATTCTTAGGCTAATTTCACACTGAGGCGCTTTGCAGGCATTTTAGCACTAAAAATAGCGCCTGCAGAGTGCCTGTAAAGCTCCTCTCCTGTCACCCCGAGTGCTTTCACACTGGAACAGTGCACTTGTGAGACGTTAAAAAAGTCCTGCAAGCAGCATCTTTGGGGCGCTTTGGGAGCAGTGTATACACCGCTCCTAAAATGCCCTGCCCATTAAAATCAATGAGCAACGCCTCCCAAGTGCCTGCAAATCGTTTCGGCAGCGGCGCTTTGTGGGTGCTATTAACCCCTTCATCGGGCGCTAGCGGGGGTTAAAAGTGCTCCACCAGCGCCCAAAAAGCACAGCTAAAACATCGGTAAAACGCCGCTTTAACGCCGACAACCCCCCCCCCGAACCTCAGTGTGAAAGTGCCCTAGTGCACATGTACACTAGTCTACCCAGACTGGGGCCACGGGAAAATGCAAAACACTGCAAAATGTAAAACACGATTTTGCGGCAATTTGCTTTTAATTTCAGTTTGGTCAATTAAGCTTTGGCAATCAAACCTGGAAACTGATTGGTTTCTATGCAGAGCTGCCCCGGATTTTGCACCCTCTAGTTTTTTATTCTCATAGTCTTTTATGGAGGTGAGTTTAGGAGCTTTGGCAAAAAACAACAGCAAAGGCTCCTAAAATCAAGTTCAAGAGATGCTAGTGTACATGAAGCCTTACATGTCACAGCAGGATCCACACATGTAGGAGTGTACGCAGTGTATGTACCTGAATATGATCTGGTATGAGCTACTTGCAGTCCCTTCAGGCTGGGTTCACACTTATGTGAATTGGATGCGGTTTCTCTGCATCCAATTCGCATGACAGGAGAGTGTGACCGACTCTCAATGGAGCCGGCTTCACACATCCCTGGGGCAGCCATGGAGCGCACACAGGGTCCCAATGCGTCTTTGGCTCAGTTTCAGGTCCGAATTCAGGCAAAAATTTAGTCCTAATTCAGACCTTAAATGGTAAACGGGGACGCACCGGACCCCCTGCTGTGCCCCAGGGCCACACATAGTGTGAACCCAGCCTTACAGTGGAACTCAGACTGCGGGAGCAAAAAGAAGCACAAGGAGCCAATCAGCTGTTCTGCAGTGAAAGATGAATGCTGATGTGAGCGAGAAGAGAACAGAGCAAAAAACAGATAATCTCATCAGTCTGCTGCTTCTCTTTTGACTTTTTCATTGTGCAGTCACAGGCAGCAAAAGGTCTTCTGCCCTACCAAACAAAACTGTGCTGTGTGGCGGAGTTGTGTAAATCTCATAACAGGACGGACAGAAATACAAATTCTATGGCAGGTGGTAAGACTGCATCCTTATATGTATTTCATCTGTATATTTAGCTGGTCCTACATTGGACATTACAATGTCAGAGTGCGACTGCCGAACACCACAAAGAGAAGAGGCTTTGAGAACTGGTCACACAGAGTAGTGGAAGCCTGCTGGAGCAAGGAATAAGGTAAGCATTACAACTTATTCATTTACACCGAGACCTAATGAGCTCCATTGCAAATGTACTTTTTAAAAAGTCCTGAAGTTCAGCTTTAATTACTATTATATTCAATAATAAAAAAAATTATAATCTAATGTAAAAGTTTGTGGGTCCTCTTGGTGTTCAGGAGCACTACCCAATATGCATTAGTTCATACTGAGGCAGCGTGACAGCAGCGGCGACTTGCAAAACGACTTTTATATAGAAGTCAATGCAAGTCTCCTCAAGTCGCCCCCAAAGTACTACAGGAACCTTTTTCTAAGTCGGAGTGACTTGCGTCGCTCCGATTAGAACGGTTCCATTGTACAGAACGGGACACGACTTGTCAGGCGGGTAAGTCGCCTGACAAGTCGTCCCAGTGTGAACCGGCTCCTAGGGGGCGAGGTTTGGGAGATAGGAGCTCTATGAAATGAAAGCAGCCAAACATATTGTTGCATTTGATTTCTGTAGGTGTTGGGGGTGTAATGACAGATTTTGCCGGTGAAGAGGAAAAAACTTTTTCATCTGATTGGCGAAGCTGTCGGACACTCTCTATTGTCAGAAAGAGAGGCGATACTTGAAGCCCTCTTCATAGGATCTACAGTACCTTGCAAAAGTATTCACCCCCTTGGCTTTTTACCTACTTTGTTACATTACAGCCTTTAGTTCAATGTTTTTTTAATCTGCAATAGTTTAAGTTGGTGAAATAAAATTTGAAAAATATATACATAAAATTATTTTTCAGAATTAAAAAAATGATAATTGGCATGTGCGTATGTATTCATCCCCTTTGTTATGAAGCCCATAAAAAGCTCTGGTGCAACCAATTACCTTCAGAAGTCCCATAATTAGTGAAATGATGTCCACCTGTGTGCAATCTAAGTGTCACATGATCTGTCATTACATATACACACCTTTTTGAAAGGCCCCAGAGGCTGCAACACCTAAGCAAGATGTACCACTAACCAAACACTGGCATGAAGACCAAGGAACTCTCCAAACAAGTAAGGGACAATGTTGTTGAGTAGTACAAGTCAGGGTTAGGTTATAAAAAAATATCCAAATCTTTGATGATCTCTAGGAGCACCATCAAATCTATCATAACCAAATGGAAAGAACATAACACAACAGCAAACCTGCCAAGAGACGGCCGCACACCAAAACTCACGGAGCGGGCAAGGGGGGCATTAATCAGAGAGGCAGCACAGAGACCTAAGGTAACCCTGGAGGAGCTGCAGAGTTCCACAGCAGAGACTGGAGTATCTGTACATAGGACAACAATAAGCCGTACGCTCCATAGAGTTGGGCTTTATGGCAGAGTGGCCAGAAGAAAGACATTACTTTCAGCAAAAAACAAAATGGCACGTTTTGTGTTGGCGAAAAGGCATGTGGGAGAATCCTAAAATGTATGGAGGAAGGTTCTCTGGTCTGATCAGACTAAAATTTAATTTTTTGACCAGAAAAAGCTACGTCTGGCGCAAACCCAACACATCACATCACCCAAAGAACACCATCCCCACAGTGAAACATAGTGGTGGCAGCATCATGCTGTGGGAATGTTTTTCAGCAGTCGGGACTGGGAAACTGGTCAGGGTTGAGGGAAAGATGGATGGTGCTAAATGCAGGGATATTCTTGAGCAAAACCTGTACCACTCTGTGTGTGATTTGAGGCTAGGACGGAGGTTCACCTTCCAGCAGGGCAATGACCCCAAACACACTGCTAAAGCAACACTTGAGTGGTTTATGGGGAAACATGGAAAAGTGTTGGAATGCCCTAGTCAAAGCCCAGACCTCAAGCCAATAGAAAATCTGTGGTCAGACTTAAAGAATGCTGTTAACAAGCGCAAACCATCCAACTTGAAGGAACTGGAGCAGTTTTGCAAGGAGGAATGGGCAAAAATCTCAGTGGTAAGATGTGGCAAGCTCATAGAGACTTATCCAAAGTGACTTGGAGCTGTGATAGCAGCAAAAGGTGGCTCTACAAAGTATTGACTTTAGGGGGGTGTGACTCTAATAATGAAGCTAGACGCAGCCACGTAACTATCATTTTTAAAAGAGTGTGACACTCCAAGGTATTTATTGCTTATTACAGTATTTCCTGTGACGATGCCTTCATTTGCTTCTCTCCCCACAAGGATGGAACCATCTTTGTTCAAGCATCACCCGGGATGAGCATGTACTTCCTCTATTGCTCCTACAAATTCCTGTTACAAGGGCAGCACTCAATTATTTTTGTTTTTTTTTTCTTGACATTTTTTGACACTTTTGGGTAAACTCAGCATTAAAGATGAATGGAGAATGATGGCTGGGCAAGCATTTTCTTGTATTCTTTAGCATGAGGGCTTGTTGCTGCAGTTCATCAATGTACTGAAGTATAGTTAAAGCCCAGCTGAACCTTCAATTTTCTTTTACAAAGGTTTTTATTGAAAAAAATAATGAGTACAACAGACTTAGGCAACAACGAGATGGTTACATTGAAAAGAATATGAAGGGAGGATCCCTGCTGAGGGATGCTACAATAATGGGACATTATTCGTCATTACAAAAATATAAAAAATAAAAAAATATATATATGAAGACAAAGAACACTAACATTGTATCATGACAAAAATGTAATCCATGTCTCAAAATGTTGTTGTTCATTGGGTGTATGTTTAGAGTAAATAATAATGGAGTAAGGAACAACAGAAAAGGTGCATCTACTCTTTTACCAACCGTAAGATATTTATAAATAAAAAAAAAATAAATAATAGAAATTTTGGTCTATTTTATTAGTTTTTGGTTGATTCGCATCACAGTAACCAGCATAAGTGAATCGACTCCTTAGTGAAAAAAGTCACAAAGGAGATTGCATTAAAAGACACATAAAAAATGGTAGAGAGTAAGTTGAAAGTAGGAAATAGGGGGAAATCAAAAGAGAAGGGAGGAAAGGAAACAGAGAGGAAAGGCAGAAAAGAGGGAAGAGTCCATTCTACAAGGGGTGGGGGTGCATCCAGAGGCCACTAGATTGCCAAAAGCAAATTATCAAACCTGGAGGTATGTTTATATGATATCCATGGTTGCCAGACTTTAAGAAACTTGTTGTGCGTGTCAGAGGCCAGGGATGTTAATTTCTCATTTATCATTATATCTTTCATTCGATTTTTCACTGCTTCAAAACTGAGTATAGGGGTTTTCCATGACCGCGCAATGGTCAACTTAGTTGCATTGAAAAGGTGTAGGGCCAATTGACGTTCTGGGCGAAGGAGTTCTAGGATTGGTTTGCATAGGAGGGCTTCATATGGATCTCTCTTTAGATTAGAGTGGAGCATATTGCGTAAAAGGGTATAAACCCTGACCCAAAGTCTACAAACCTTGGGACATGTCCACCATATGTGAGCCATAGTGCCCTCCAGCAAACAACCCCGGAAACAGTGAGAAGGATAGGAGGGGATAAAGCGAGCTAGCCTAGCAGGTGTATAGTACCATCTATAGAAGACCTTGTATGCATTTTCCAAGATCAGGACATTTCTAGAGGTTTTTGTAAGGGATATCGTCATAATCTGCTAGTCCTCTGGGTCCAACTTTTTGCAGAGGTCTTCCTCCCATTGGAGGTGATATGATCTCACTGGGGGTTTCCTACTAGAGATGATGGAAGAGTATAGTAGGGATATGGTCCCCGGGGAGTGAGGAGTTGCCCTGCATATCCTTTCAAAGGGGGTCAAGGTGTATGGGGGGGTTGATCCTGGATAAGTTGTTGAAGGAAATGTTTAATTTGAATGTAACTATAATGTACCCGTAGGAGTATATCATGGGAGGATCTAAGCATTTCAAACGTGATTATCCTCATTGGGGTGAACACAGAATAGATATCTGTGAATCCATTATCCGCCCACCACGAGAATTGCTTAGGGTTATCTGAACCTTCAATTTTAATCATCTAAATATATTCCATCAAAGCAAAAGCTGTTCAATGTCTTACCGGTCATTGGGACCCTTACTCTCTATATGGAAGCAGTGGTCTCTTTGCAGAGGTCCAGCACATCCCCTTCTGAGTCAGTCTATAGGTCTTAAATCAGCAAAGCTCATGCATGCTGTTGATTGGAGAACTCTGACTCTTATTCAACAGGGGGCAAGTCACACCTCTGCAGAGAGTTCAGTGTTTAACACAAAAGCAAGGGTCCCACTCTGCAGGTGCTGGCAGGGGACAGGATTTTTTACTCATGCTGTGGCTGAGAAAAACTGTAAGATTTTGCACTCTTTCTATTTTGATGTACTTTGCTAATTTAAAATGAAAATTCATTTGGGCTTTACCATTTCAGAGAACTACTAATTGTCCATTGGAATCTGTGCAGAATAACCAGATCTGCCAATAATAGCTTATATGCCTATAAATAGCTTATGTATAATTGCAATTATGCAAAGTGAGTGATAATTAAAGGGATGGCATTGTTATATACTTGTATGGAGGCAAACATGATTACACAGTTCAGCTCATAACAAAAAATATTAACATTAATTAGTATCTTATTTTACATAAAATGTACAGGTTTGAAACAGCTATTTGTATAGCAGCTGTCTTAGTATGCATATCACTTCTGTTCTGCCTCGCAGACACACTTTAAGGAATGATGACTGATGCTTCCTCCTCCCAGGAGGTGTTGTTCTGTCTTGCTGAACTGGAGTTTCTTCCAGCCCTGTCATTTCATATAAAGGACATCCAGCCATTCCCACTGATGATTGGACATCTGCAGTGCAGGAAGGTCAATAAGTCTTAGGGTTTTTACCTGCCCATGGTCAACATGTGGGAGGAGTCTACTCACCCTGCACGTACCTTTTTTCTATGTACTTGCTCATCAATGGCCGGGACCAGGTGGAGGAGAGTTCATGAGAAAGGCAAACATTATGACGTTAACTTATCCTAGAGAAGAGTCGTACACTGCGTGCAGTAGTGTCCCTCTGTAAAACATGTTGTCCCATGTTATTACACACCTTACCTCAGTGTATGTTGCATTTAGGGGAACACTGCTGAGCCTATGCCCTCTCCACCATTCCAGCGTACCTCTATCACCTCACTCCCAGTGGCAGAATGGGGTCCTCCTGAGCACTAGCGCAGACATCATGTGTGCTCAAAGTTAACTCCTTCTCCCTCCAGTAGCATGTGGCTAGGTATATGGGGTCTCCTTACCACAGATTTGATCCTGGTTACTTTGGGGGAACAGATCACTATAGAGGAGACAGATCACTTACTACCGGAGCACCTGTTACCTTCGCCAGGTACCACATTTTATAACTGGCTGCATTACACTTCACACCAGCTTATAGTTACCGGTAACTGTAGCCACTGCTCTCCAACGCCAACTCTCTTGCTGAGCTAACTTTTCGTAGTGGCTTTTCCTCCTGTACCCCATGTGTGCTTTACAGGCCCTGCTCTTATGATACGCCATATTTTACCATGCACCCTTAAATAACTTCAGACCAGACTTTCAACATTTTAGAAACTTTACTGAGAACTATCTTGACAAAATCAAAACAGTTCCAACCCTAAGTTGAGGCTGCTCAGGCATACCTTAATAGGTGTAGTCCATAACTGGTGTCCTCCAAAGCTGGCAGATTCCTCTGAAACTCCAGTATCTCGTGGGACTACATGATGCAGCCGCCCTTTCTTAGCATCCTATGTGCAGGCACTCTGTTTGGACCCGGCTTTGCCACTAAATAAATATGCACCAGGGAGGAAGGCAGGGCTCAAAAATCCCAGGAAATAATCTAGACCCAATTAACCCCTTCCCAGCCTGGGCAGACCAACTAGCTTACTCACATAAAAAAAAAAAAATTCTACTTGTAGGCATCTGCCTACAGTCGAACATACCTTGGTTTGGTTTGGAGTGGGTTAGGCGACCTTTACCAAACTTCAGATGCTAAAGCCGAGCCCCACTGAAGTTAATGTGGATCAAATCCTAGAAATCAGTAATGGCCATTTTCCAGGCTAATAGGCAAGTGATTGTCAAACAAGTAGCATGGGGGGCCTGCCCTGATAAACGTATATTAAAAAATGTAAAAAATGAACGGTCATCAGGTAGAGGGTTTTTTTCAGGGACTTAAAGACCAAAATTAAAAATACACAATTCCTTTAAATAATATGCTTGGAGGATGCCTTAAAGTGGTTCTAAAGCAGTGCCAGATTACCGAATAGGCAGAGTATGCACCGGCCTATGCCATTTAAAGTCCCCGTGACAACGGATCAAAATAATATAGATTTGATCTTGAAAGGAAATTACAATTAAGCTTTGTTAAATTGTTTACAAAAGATACAACCCCAATTACAAAAAAGTTGGAATGCTGTGTAAAAATCTACATAAAATCAGAATGCAATGATTTGCAAATCTCATAAACCCATATTTTACTCACAGTAGAAAACATATCAAATGTGCCAACTACTTAGCTCAATGTTATTCCACTAGAGCATGCATTTCTCCAGAAACCTGTCGAGGGGGGGCCCCAAGGTTTTGTCTGCTAAGGAGCCTCCACAGAGTTTAATCCAGCACTGTTCTAAAGGCAATTTTTTTTTTAATTAAAATAAAAAAGAGGTTATACTTACTTGCTCCATGCAACAATGTTGCACAGAGCTGGCCCCTTACCTCTTCTTTGGCGGTCCTCAGCCAGCACTCTCCCCTCCTCCTTACGAGTGCCCCTTCAGCAAGCCATATGCTATGGGGGCATCCGTGTTTGCATGCCCCTGAGCCAGGCTATGTGTGTCCATAGACCACGTCCCTCACCCTAACTCTCAGTGTAGCCTGTGAGATCAGGAAGAGGGGAGAGAAGACCTGCAGCCAGGCCTGACAGTTTACTATATTACATTTGACAAAAACAGAACGTTTTCTAAAAATTTCCAGATGCAATATGCCTGCTCTGTAACTTAAAACTAATGATCTGTCCAAAAGGATTAAAAAAAAAAAAGCTGTACTGCACATCTGTATAATTTTCTTCTTGCTGTTTTTCTATTTTAGGAAGTATTGTTAGTGCACACTACTGACCTACCATTCAATGCAAGGGGTCACTTCTACATACACTGACCATCGATGCAAAGGTGCATTTTTCCATACTAATGCAAGGGGATACTTTTCCACTGACAAGTAGTGTTAAGAGAAGCTACATTTTTTCCAGTTTGCATTTTTTTAATGTTTTTTATTTATTTGCTTATTATTACTGTATATGGAGCAGGGGGGTGTTGTAAAAAGTCTCCATACTCTTATGCAATTTTTTTATTCTTCTATTTAATACTAATAATGCAATTGTTCTGTAACCTGTAGATTTAGTCATTTTTCTTAGTAGAAGGGGTTACCTGAGGCTTCCAAATTATTTCAAGGGTTCCTCTGTGGTAAAAAGGTTGAGAAAGGCTCGGCTAATGTGTTACAATTTAAAATGTTTGAGATTTTCTATTTTTGATTATTCAGCTGTCTATCGGTTGTTTTGAAAAGCATGGCCATTACAGTACAACTGCAGAGAAAACACAGTACTTGCTCATAAATATGCTATGAGAATATTTGCCTACTTATGTCTGCATTTTGCATTGGGAGCAGTGGGAGCGTGGAAAAGCTAAGGAACTTAGATTTCAGCCTGCTCTATCTTCATAGACCTGCTTTCAATACACAAACCCCTCACTATATGTTTGTTATGTGTTCCCAGTCATACATACTCAACATTATTAAAATATATATTTCTTGCCTTTCTAGTTGTTTGTTTGGAGCAGGTAAGACAGGGCTCTTTACGCAGCTTGTATTGTTCAGAATAGCTTGCAATGTGCAGCTAGGGCACAGACTGAGGGCCAATTTTTTTTTAAGTGCATATACATACAATGTACCACCTAAGCCTTGAGACTTTTAACCCTTTGTTAGGACAGACAATGTACGTATCTAATTTTCAACTGATAATGAGATCTGCAAGCATAGTTCAGACGGGGTTAATTATGGTAAACCTAACAACAAAACATAACATAACAAATATTTTAAAACAAAACTCATAAGTAAACCCTGCATTACCGTACATGCTTACATATCAATATCTCATTCCTGATGCACTGATGGCTGCTGCCCAATACACCAAAAAAGGAGCATACTAGTATTTTTTGTAATGCAGTGCACTTCAATGCACAGTAGTGGGTCGTAGTGCGCTGCAATGCACGTCCGTTAGCAAGGTGGATTGGAACAGACTTTAACCTGCTGGCAGCTTAATCTGGGTCACAGGAGTGCAGAAGAAGTAGGGCCAAAAGAGCTTTAGCCCTACAATTTTCAACATTCCTAACAAGCATTAAAAAGAGCCTCAATACAAGCCATTGCTGACCTTGTTAGCTGCTTGTACTTTAAAGTGGCTTTAAACCCTTACATATACCCAATGAAATGACTGGCCTCACCTCAGGAGATGAAAAAAATCCTCCTACGTAAGTTGTACCTGTTTATCTACAGCTATCTTACCCCTAGATCCATTCAAAGTGCAAAATTTACACAGGATCTCTCAGCTCCGAAAAGCAGGGGGCAGAGAGCTGAAGTTACATCGAGAGCGCTAAAAGCTGATTGGAGGGAAGGGATACATGCCCCCTCACACAGCTCACAGGAACAGCTGATTGACAGCTGATTGACAGCCTCAGCTCCCTCCCCTATCACCATTTTTTTCTTGGTGTCAGGAAAACCTGTCAGAAGTGACTTAAGTGAGTGAGGGCTTATTTTACAGTTTGGTGTTTGTTGAGAATATATACATACTTTCTTGCACAGAGTCTGGCTACAGGTTCACATTAACCACCTCAATACAAAGATATTACACCCCTCTCATACCCAGGCCATTTTCAGTTTTCAGTTCTGTAATTGTTTGACTAAACAAATATTCAGTTCTGCAACATTCTATCCAAATCAAGTTAATATATTTTTTTTAGACAGAGCTTTCTTTTGTGGGTACAGTAGTTTTTTTTAATATATTAAAGAAAAAAGTAAACATTTATAAAAGTTTATTTTATTTTTTGGTATAAAAAATATCAAATCAAAATGCCAGGATAGTATGAACACCCCTGAAAATGTCCTTTTTGAAAAGTAGACACCCCAAGGTTATCAAATTTTTTTGCCACAATTTTATGGAAATTAACCACTTAAGGACCGCCTCACGCCGATGTATGTCGGCAAGGCGGCACGGGCAGGCAAAATCACGTACATGTACGTGATTTGCCTCCCGCGGGTGGGGGGTCCGATCGGACCCCCCCCGCCGCCCGAGGCGGTCCCGTTTTGTCCCCCGGCGATCGGAGACGAGGGGTAGGCCATCCGTTCGTGGCCCCCCCCTCGCGATCGCCGCCGGCCAATAGGAACACTCCTTTGCTGCTGTATGCTAAACAGCAGCAAAGGAAGTGATGTCATCTCCCCTCGGGTCGGTAGTTTCCGTTCCGGCCCGAGGAGAGACGACATGTGAGTGAGTGCACCAACACACACACACACAGTAGAACATGCCAGGCACACATTACACCCCGATTCCCCCCCCCCCCCCGATCGCCCCCCGATCACCCCCCCCCCTGTCACAAACTGACACCAGCAGTTTTTTTTTTTTTTCTGATTACTGCATGGTGTCAGTTTGTGACAGTTACTGTGTTAGCACAGTTACTGTTACCCCCCTGTAGGTCTAGGGTACCCCCCTAACCCCCCCTAATAAAGTTTTAACCCCTTGATCACCCCCCGTCACCAGTGTCGCTAAGCGATCATTTTTCTGATCGCTGTATTAGTGTCGCTGGTGACGCTAGTTAGTGAGGTAAATATTTAGGTTCGCCGTCAGCGTTTTATAGCGTCAGGGACCCCCATATACTATCTAATAAATGTTTTAACCCCTTGATTGCCCCCTAGTTAACCCTTTCACCACTGATCACCGTATAACCGTTACGGGTGACGCTGGTTAGTTTGTTTATTTTTTATAGTGTCAGGGCACCCGCCGTTTATTACCGAATAAAGGTTTAGCCCCCTAATCGCCCGGCGGTGATATGCGTCGCCCCAGGCAGCGTCAGATTAGCGGCAGTACCGCTAACACCCACGCACGCAGCATACGCCTCCCTTAGTGGTATAGTATCTGATCGGATCAATATCTGATCCGATCAGATCTATACTAGCGTCCCCAGCAGTTTAGGGTTCCCAAAAACGCAGTGTTAGCGGGATCAGCCCAGATACCTGCTAGCACCTGCGTTTTGTCCCTCCGCCCAGCCCAGCCCTGCCCACCCAAGTGCAGTATCGATCGATCACTGTCACTTACAAAACACTAAACGCATAACTGCAGCGTTCGCAGAGTCAGGCCTGATCCCTGCGATCGCTAACAGTTTTTTTGGTAGCATTTTGGTGAACTGGCAAGCACCAGCCCCAGGCAGCGTCAGGTTAGCGCCAGTACCGCTAACACCCACGCACGCACCATACACCTCCCTTAGTGGTATAGTATCTGAACGGATCAATATCTGATCCGATCAGATCTATACTGGCGTCCCCAGCAGTTAAGGGTTCCCAAAAATGCAGTGTTAGCGGGATCAGCCCAGATACCTGCTAGCACCTGCATTTTGCCCCTCCGCCCGGCCCAGCCCAGCCCACCCAAGTGCAGTATCGATCGATCACTGTCACTTACAGAACACTAAACGCATAACTGCAGCGTTCACAGAGTCAGGCCTGATCCCTGCGATCGCTAACAGTTTTTTTGGTAGCATTTTGGTGAACTGGCAAGCACCAGCCCCAGGCAGCGTCAGGTTAGTGCCAGTACCGCTAACACCCACGCACGCACCGTACACCTCCCTTAGTGGTATAGTATCTGATCGGATCAATATCTGATCCGATCAGATCTATACTAGCGTCACCAGCAGTTTAGGGTTCCCAAAAACGCAGTGTTAGCGGGATCAGCCCAGATACCTGCTAGCACCTGCGTTTTGCCCCTCCGCCTGGCCCGACCCAGCCCACCCAAGTGCAGTATCGATCGATCACTGTCACTTACAAAACTCTAAACGCATAACTGCAGCGTTCGCAGAGTCAGGCCTGATCCCTGCGATCGCTAACAGTTTTTTTGGTAGCGTTTTGGAGAACTGGCAAGCACCAGCGGCGTAGTATACCCCGGTCATAGCCAAACCAGCACTGCAGTAACACTTGGTGACGTGGCGAGTCCCATAAGTGCAGTTCAAGCTGGTGAGGTGGCAAGCACAAGTAGTGTCCCGCTGCCACCAAAAAGACAAACACAGGCCCGTCGTGCCCATAATGCCCTTCCTGCTGCATTCGCCAATCCTAATTGGGAACCCACCGCTTCTGCAGCGCCCGTACTTCCCCCATTCACATTCCCAACCAAATGCAGTCGGCTGCATGAGAGGCATTTTTATGTCCTCCCGAGTACCCCTACCCAACAAACCCCCCAAAAAAGATGTTGTGTCTGCAGCAAGAGCGGATATAGACGTGACACCCGCTATTATTGTCCCTCCTGTCCTGACAATCCTGGTCTTTGCATTGGTGAATGTTTTGAACTCTACCATTCACTAGTTGAGTATTAGCGTAGGGTACAGCATTGCACAGACTAGGCGCACTTTCACAGAGGTCTCCCAAGATGCCATCGCATTTTGAGAGACCCGAACCTGGAACCGGTTACAGTTATAAAAGTTAGTTACAAAAAAAGTGTAAAAAAAAAAATATATAAAATTAAAAAAAATAGTTGTCGTTTTATTGTTCTTTCTCTCTCTATTCTCTCTCTCTATTGTTCTGCTCTTTTTTTACTGTATTCTATTCTGCAATGTTTTATTGTTATTGTTATTGTTATTATGTTTTATCATGTTTGTTTTTCAGGTATGTAATTATTTATACTTTACTGTTTACTGTGCTTTATTGTTAACCATTGTTAACCATTTTTTTGTCTTCAGGTACGCCATTCACGACTTTGAGTGGTTATACCAGAATGATGCCTGCAGGTTTAGGTATCATCTTGGTATCATTCTTTTCAGCCAGCGGTCGGCTTTCATGTAAAAGCAATCCTAGCGGCTAATTAGCCTCTAGACTGCTTTTACAAGCCGTGGGAGGAAATGCCCCCCCCCCCACCGTCTTTCGTGTTTTTCTCTGGCTCTCCTGTCTCAACAGGGAACCTGAGAATGCAGCCGGTGATTCAGCCAGCTGACCATAGAGCTGATCAGAGACCAGAGTGGCTCCAAACATCTCTATGGCCTAAGAAACCGGAAGCTACGAGCATTTCATGACTTAGATTTCGCCGGATGTAAATAGCGCCATTGGGAAATTGGGGAAGCATTTTATCACACCGATCTTGGTGTGGTCAGATGCTTTGAGGGCAGAGGAGAGATCTAGGGTCTAATAGACCCCAATTTTTTCAAAAAAGAGTACCTGTCACTACCTATTGCTATCATAGGGGATATTTACATTCCCCGAGATAACAATAAAAATGATTAAAAAAAAAAATATGAAAGGAACAGTTTAAAAGTAAGATTAAAAAAGCAAAAAAATAATAAAGAAAAAAAAAAAAAAAAAAAAAAAAAGCACCCCTGTCGCCCCCTGCTCTCGCGCTAAGGCGAACGCAAGCGGCGGTCTGTCGTCAAACGTAAACAGCAATTGCACCATGCATGTGAGGTATCACCGCGAAGGCCAGATCGAGTGCAGTAATTTTTCCAGTAGACCTCCTCTGTAAATCTAAAGTGGTAACCTGTAAAGGCTTTTAAAGGCTTTTAAACATGTATTTATTTTGTTGCCACTGCACGTTTGTGCGCAATTTTAAAGCATGTCATGTTTGGTATCCATGTACTCGGCCTAAGATCATCTTTTTTATTTCATCAAACATTTGGGCAATATAGTGTGTTTTAATGCATTAAAATTTAAAAAAGTGTGTTTTTTCCCCCAAAAATGCGTTTGAAAAATCGCTGCGCAATTACTGTGAAAAAAAAAAATGAAACACCCACCATTTTAATCTGTAGGGCATTTGCTTTAAAAAAATATATAATGTTTGGGGGTTCAAAGTAATTTTTTTGCAAAAAAAATAACTTTTTCATGTAAACAATAAGTGTCAGAAAGGGCTTTGTCTTCAAGTGGTTAGAAGAGTGGGTGATGTGTGACATAAGCTTCTAAATGTTGTGCATAAAATGCCAGGACAGTTCAAAACCCCCCCAAATGACCCCATTTTGGAAAGTAGACACCCCAAGCTATTTGCTGAGAGGCATGTCGAGTCCATGGAATATTTTATATTGCGGCACAAGTTGCGGGAAAGAGACATTTTTTTTTTTTTTTTTGCACAAAGTTGTCACTAAATGATATATTGCTCAAACATGCCATGGAAATATGTGAAATTACACCCCAAAATACATTCTGCTGCTTCTCCTGAGTACGGGGATACCACATGTGTGAGACTTTTTGGGAGCCTAGCCGCGTACGGGACCCCGAAAACCAAGCACCGCCTTCAGGCTTTCTAAGGGCGTGAATTTTTGATTCCACTCTTCACTGCCTATCACAGTTTCGGAGGCCATGGAATGCCCAGGTGGCACAAAACCCCCCCAAATGACCCCATTTTGGAAAGTAGACACCCCAAGCTATTTGCTGAGAGGTATAGTGAGTATTTTGCAGACCTCACTTTTTGTCACAAAGTTTTGAAAATTGAAAAAAGAAAAAAAAAATGTTTTTTCTTGTCTTTCTTCATTTTCAAAAACAAATGAGAGCTGTAAAATACTCACCATGCCTCTCAGCAAATAGCTTGGGGTGTCTACTTTCCAAAATGGGGTCATTTGGGGGGGGTTTGTGCCACCTGGGCATTCCATGGCCTCCGAAACTGTGATAGGCAGTAAAGAGTGAAATCAAAAATTTTCACCCTTAGAAATCCTGAAGGCAGTGATTGGTTTTCGGGGTCCCGTACGCGGCTAGGCTCCCAAAAAGTCCCACACATGTGGTATCCCCATACTCAGGAGAAGCAGCTAAATGTATTTTGGGGTGCAATTCCACATATGCCCATGGCCTGTGTGAGCAATATATCATTTAGTGACAACTTTATGAAAAAAAAAAAATAAATAAAAATAAAAGTGTCACTTTCCCGCAACTTGTGTCAAAATATAAAATATTCCATGGACTCAATATGCCTCTCAGCAAATAGCTTGGGGTGTCTACTTTCCAAAATGGGGTCATTTTGGGGGGTTTTGTGCCACCTGGGCATTCCATGGCCTCCGAAACTGTGATAGGCAGTGAAGAGTGAAATCAAAAATTTACACCCTTAGAAATCCTGAAGGCGGTGATTGGTTTTCGGGGCCCCGTACGCGGCTAGGCTCCCAATACTCAGGAGAAGCAGCTGAATGTATTTTTTATGCAATTCCACATAGGCCCATGGCCTGTGTGAGCAATATATCATTTAGTGACAACTTTTTGTAAATATTTTTTTTTTTTGTCATTTTTCAATCACTTGGGACAAAAAAAATAAATATTTAATGGGTTCAACATGCCTCTCAGCAATTTCCTTGGGGTGTCTACTTTCCAAAATGGGGTCATTTGGGGGGGTTTTGTACTGCCCTGCCATTTTAGCACCTCAAGAAATGACATAGGCAGTCATAAACTAAAAGCTGTGTAAATTACAGAAAATGTACCCTAGTTTGTAGACGCTATAACTTTTGCGCAAACCAATAAATATACGCTTATTGACATTTTTTTTACCAAAGACATGTGGCCGAATACATTTTGGCCTAAATGTATGACTAAAATTTAGTTTATTGGATTTTTTTTATAACAAAAAGTAGAAAATATCATTTTTTTTCAAAATTTTCGGTCTTTTTCCGTTTATAGCGCAAAAAATAAAAACCGCAGAGGTGATCAAATACCATCAAAAGAAAGCTCTATTTGTGGGAAGAAAAGGACGCAAATTTTGTTTGGGTACAGCATTGCATGACCGCGCAATTAGCAGTTAAAGCGACGCAGTGCCAAATTGGAAAAAGACCTCTGGTCCTTAGGCAGCATAATGGTCCGGGGCTCAAGTGGTTAAGAAACATGCAGGTATTAAGGTAGTTAAAGTGCACTTAGCCTCTAAAAATTGCCCCTTGAGGCCAAGTGTAAGTCTTTCCTTGTTAGTTAAAGAAATCTCCCTGGAAGATGAAATTAAATTGCACTACAATTTCATTGTGTTTTAATGTAACATTCTGCGTTCATGGCTGAGCAATGTTGTTGATAAACATTGCCAAACTGCTTTTTTTTTTTTGACAGCTCCTGCTGCCAACCTTCTCTGTGTACTCTTCAATACAGCTATGATTAATCAAAGCTGAAATGTCGGGTACTGGGAAAGGGGAAATCCTGGCAGCAGAGCAGAAGGACTGGACGTACTAGACACGCCTTGTGTACACTGATGACATGTTTTTGGGCATGCCTAGTATGCCCAGAGTCTGCAACTGGTTAAGCTACTGAGCCCTTTAAACAACAGAGCATTTTTCCAACAAAACCGTTAAGGTTAGCCTGGGAAACATAAACAGAATTAATCTGTAGCTTCATCAGCTGGCCCAAAGTAATAAAAAAAAAACATTCACATGCAACAATTAATGTTTATTTAACTAAAAAAAAGAACAAATATATTTTTCATTTTTGATCATACAAAAGAAAGGAATTTAACCACTTCAGCTCCCACCAAGCCATTTTTTGCAATACGACACTGCTTTACTTTAACAATTCCGTTGCCGTGCGAAGTTGTACCCAAATAAAATTGATGTCCTTTTTTCCCACAAATAGAGCTTTATTTTGGTGGCATTTGATTGCCTCTGAGGTTTTCATTTTTTCACTATAAACAAAAAAGACCGACAATTTTGAAAAAAAAAACAATATTTTTTACTTTTTTTGCTATAACATACCCAATAAAAAAAATGCAAAAAATCTAATTACTTCATCAACTTAGGCCAATATGTATTGTGCTACATATTTTTGGTAAAAAATTACAATAAGCATATGTTGATTGGTTTGTGCAAAAGTTATAGCGTCTACAAACTATGGGGTATATATATTATATTCTTATTTATTTATGTTTACTAGTAATGGCGATGATCAGTGACATAGCGGGACTGCAATATTGCGGCTTACAAATCAGACACCTAACTAACACTTTTGACACTTTTTGGGGACCAGTGTGACCAGAAATGTGTGGACTGCCACAATGAATATCAGGCACAAGTAAAGTGTAAAATAATATGATTTATTTAAAAATAAGTGAATAACACAAATGTAAACACACCACCAATATACCAAAACTGTGTAAATCAAACCAGATAACCAAACAATAGTGACACACAGTAAACAATTTCTCAAACTAAGGATAAACTAATTATAGTAGTAACAGAGCCAGGGTCATACACGGGAGATCAAACAGAAGGAGCTGGAAACAAGAAAAGATGAGGAGAGGGAAACAAGAGACGGAGCGAGCAGGTAGAAAGGGATCAGGCTGCAGGGTTCGGATCAGGGTCCAGGATCAGGATCAGGATGCAGGAACACAGGAACGCAGGTCAGGGGCTCATGAAGACAACACCAAGGCAGTGAGGAAGAGCATGAACAGGGTTTAAATACACTTCCTGCCATCAGCCTCAGGTGATGACTGATTGCATGTGAGTAGAATTATAGGGGTCTGATAATGTTGAGTTTTATATATATATATATATATATATATATATATATATATTTAAAACCAGAGACTTTCACTTTAAGAATTTGTAATGCACTTTCTTGCTCCTTTTTAGACACAGAGTTTTCAGTCCATGAAGACCTTCACCGCCAGAGAAGCAATAATTTACTCCAAGAAATGGACTGTCTTATCTAGCTGGACTGATCCAGTACCATTATGACGGCGCCCATGTTTTCTTTCACTTTCTATCAGTCAAATCATATAACCACCTACTTAACTGTTCCCTTGCTGTTAGGAAGATATTAATGCTGATTGGACTAAACTAGATGGTCACACCTATAACACGTCTATTCATACGTATATATTGTAAAACTTGATGTTTGTGAGTCAGAGACACTTCCTTCTTCATTCGGCCTGGTAGAGCTGAATATCGGTGTGTGTTGTGTCTCTCCACTGCAGTGTATGAAAAAAAAGCACCTAGTTATATTCTTTTACAAAGATCTGGATCTACTATCTCATCTGAATGTCTTGTTTGGAGACCCCCTAACCTGATTTAACACATGAGATGATATGAGCTTCTGGCTGCCGAGGGACACCCGCTGGTGGACATCAGAACTGTAGCCTATAGATCTGTGAGCCACAGTGCCACCAGCAGTGAAACCTTTCCTGAGACAGTGACACTAAGACAATGATCAGTGCTAAAAAATATGCACTGTCACTGTACTAATGACACTGGCAGGGAAAGGGTCAACATCAGTGGCAATCAAAGGGTTTAAAGTGTTCCTAGGGAGTGCTTCCTAACTGTGAGGAGGGTGCTTGTACTATGGGAAGGCAATAATCTGTGTTTCTGCTTAGAAACACAAGATCACTGCCTTCCCTTGTCACAGAATGGCAATCTATCTTGTTTACATCGCCTGATCGCCATTCTTCCTGTGACGCAGGACCCGCTCATTTTCTCCCGTTGTGTCCAATCACAGCAGGAGCAGGTTGCCGGCAGCAGGCGTGCACACCCCAGACCCGTAAGTGCAAAATCACATACCTGTACGTGATTCTGCGTAGAGGAGCCACCGTCCTGCAGTAAATGTTTGTGGGGCGGTTGGCAAGAGGTTAAATAAACCACATTCCATTTCCTTGAAAGTAGAACTATAGGCAAAACTGTTTATTTATTTATTTTTTCATTTTGGATAGAGTAAGGGAGGGTTATAACCCCTGTCAGTTGTTTTTTTTTTTCCATCTATGTCCTATTTGGGGATACAGTGGGGACAGAAAGTATTCAGACCCCCTTAAATTTTTCACTCTGTTATATTGCAGCCATTGCTAAAATCAGTTCAGGTTCATTTTTTTCCTCATTAATGTACACACAGCACCCCATATTGACAGAAAAACACAGAATTGTTGACATTTTTGCAGATTTATTAAAAACGAAAAACTGAAATATCACATGGTCCTAAGTATTCCGACCCTTTGCTCAGTATTTAGTAGAAGCACCCTTTTCATCTAATACAGCCATGAGTCTTTTTGGGAAAGATGCAACAAGTTTTTCACACCTGGATTTGGGGATCCTCTGCCATTCCTCCTTGCAGATCCTCTCCAGTTCTGTCAGGTTGGATGGTAAACCCAGAGATGCTCAATTGGGTTTAAGTCAGGGCTCTGGCTGGGCCATTCAAGAAAAGTCACGGAGTTGTTGTGAAGCCACTCCTTCATTATTTTAGCTGTGTGCTTAGGGTCATTGTCTTGTTGGAAGGTAAACCTTTCGGCCCAGTCTGAGGTCCTCTGGAGAAGGTTTTTGTCCAGGATATCCCTGTACTTGGCCGCATTCATCTTTCCCTCGATTGCAACCAGTTGTCATGTCCCTGCAGCTGAAAAACACCCCCACAGCATGATGCTGCCACCACCATGCTTCACTGTTGGGACTGTATTGGACAGGTGATGAGCAGTGCCTGGTTTTCTCCACACATACCGCTTAGAATTAAGGCCAAAAAGTTCCATCTTGGTCTCATCAGTCCAAAGAATCTTATTTCTCACCATCTTGGAGTTCTTCGGGTGTTTTTTAGCAAACTCCATGCGGACTTTCATGTGTCTTGCACTGAGGAGAGGCTTCCGCGGACCACTCTGCCATAAAGCCCCAACTGGTGGAGGGCTGCAGTGATGGTTGACTTTCTACAACTTTCTCCCATCTCCCGACTGCATCTCTGGAGCTCAGCCACAGTGATCTTTGGGTTCTTCTTTACCTCTCTCACCAAGGCTCTTCTCCCCCGATAGCTCAGTTTGGCCAGACGGCCAGCTCTAGGAAGGGTTCTGGTCGTCCCAAACGTCTTCCATTTAAGGATTATGGAGGCCACTGTGCTCTTAGGAACCTTAAGTGCTGCAGAAATTTTTTTGTAACCTTGGCCAGATCTGTGCCGTGCCACAATTCTGTCTCTGAGCTCTTCAGGCAGTTCCTTTGACCTCATGATTCTTATTTGCTCTGACATGCACTGTGAGCTGTAAGGTCTTATATAGACAGATGTGTGGCTTTCCTAATCAAGTCCAGTCAGTATAATCAAACACAGCTGGACTCAAATGAAGGTGTAAAACCATCTCAAGGATGATCAGAAGAAATGGACAGCACCTGAGTTAAATACAGTGGCTTGCGAAAGTATTCGGCCCCCTTGAACTTTTCAACCTTTTGCCACATTTCAGGCTTCAAACATAAAGATATAAAATTTGAATTTTTTGTGAAGAATCACCAACAAGTGGGACACAATTGTGAAGTGGAACGAAATCTATTTGATATTTTAAACTTTTTTAGCAATTAAAAAACTGAAAAGTGGTGCGTGCAAAATTATTCGGCCCCTTTACTTTCAGTGCAGCAAACTCACTCCAGAAGTTCAGCGAGGATCTCTGAATGATCCAATGTTGTCCTAAATGACTGATGGTAATAAATAGAATTCACCTGTGTGTAATCAAGTCTCTGTATAAATGCACCTGCTCTGTGATAGTCTCAGGGTTCTGTTGAAAGCGCAGAGAGCATCATGAAGACCAAGAACACACCAGGCAGGTCCGTAATACTGTTGTGGAGAAGTTTAAAGCTGGATTTGGATACAAAAATATTTCCCAAGCTTTAAACATCCCAAGGAGCACTGTGCAAGCGATCATTTTGAAATGGAAGGAGTATCAGACCACTGCAAATCTACCAAGACCTGGCTATCCCTCTAAACTTTCAGCTCAGACAAGGAGAAGACTGATCAGAGATGCATCCAAGAGGCCCATGATCACTCTGGATGAACTGCAGAGAACTACAGCTGAGGTGGGAGAGTCTGTCCATAGGACAACAATCAGTCGTACACTGCACAAATCTGGCCTTTATGGAAGAGTGGCAAGAAGAAAGCCATTTCTCAAAGATATCCATAAAAAGTCTTGTCTAAAGTTTGCCACAAGCCACCTGGGAGACACACCAAACATGTGGAAGAAGGTGCTCTGGTCCGATGAAACCAAAATCAAACTTTTTGGCCACAATGCAAAACGATATGTTTGGCGTAAAAGCAACACAGCTCATCACACTCAACACACCATCCCCACCGTGAAACATGGTGGTGGTAGCATCATGGTTTGGGACTGCTTTTCTTCAGCAGGGACAGGGAAGATGGTTAAAATTGAGGGGAAGATGGATGCAGCCAAATACAGGACCATTCTGGATGAAAACCTGTTGGAGTCTGCAAAAGACCTGAAACTGGGACAGAGATTTATCTTCCAAAAAGACAATGATCCCAAACATACAGCAAAATCTACAAAGGAATGGTTCACAAATAAACGTATCCAGGTGTTAGAATGGCCAAGTCAAAGTCCAGACCTGAATCCAATCGAGAATCTGTGGAAAGAGCTGAAAACTGCTGTTCACAAACGCTCTCCATCCAACCTCACTGAGCTCGAGCTGTTTTGCAAGGAAGAATGGGCAAGAATTTCAGTCTCTCGATGTGCAAAACTGATAGAGACATACCCCAAGCGACTTGCAGCTGTAATCGCAGCAAAAGGTGGCTCTACAAAGTATTAACGCAAGGGGGCCGAATAATTTTGCACGCCCCACTTTTCATTTTTTTATTAGTTAAAAAAGTTTCAAAAATCCAAAAGATTTCGTTCCACTTCACAATTGTGTCCCACTTGTTGGTGATTCTTCACAAAAAATAAAAATTTTATATCTTTATGTTTGAAGCCTGAAATGTGGCAAAAGGTTGAAAAGTTCAAGGGGGCCGAATACTTTCGCAAGCCACTGTATATGAGTGTCACAGCAAAGGGTCTGAATACTTAGGACCATGTGATATTTCAGTTTTTCTTTTTTAATAAATCTGCAAAAATGTCAACAATTCTGTGTTTTTCTGTCAATATGGGGTGATGTGTGTACATTAATGAGGAAAAAAAATGAACTTAAATGATTTTAGCAAATGGCTGCAATATAACAAAGAGTGAAAAATTTAAGGGGGTCTGAATACTTTCTGTCCCCACTGTACTTACCTTTTCTTCCAGTTCCATAGCCAAAACAGGAAGTGAGAGGAAATCCCTGCAAATTGTCCCCATTGGAAGATTTTCCCTCTATTACCTTTCTGGGCACAACCTATAATTTGGGATTTTATTTTATTTTCACTTTCTCTGATAATGGTAAACAGCACAAATAGAGAGGGTTACTCTATCTAACAGGGGGATAGGTGACAATTAAAATCTAATAGGTGTTCTAATCCCTCTCCACTCTATCCAAAATGAAAAAAATTGCTTTTAGTTATACTTGAAGTAATTTTCTATTGGACACTGTGTTACATGCTGTGAACCTTTTTGTTACACTGTTGATTCATAATCTGGGAACAGTTGGTTGCTCTTATCTCAACTGAAGATAGAGGAGAGCAGTCATGCCTGACCAACAGCTAGAAGAAAATCTATTTACTTATTCTGTTTAGGTTCAACCTGATTAATAATTTTCCCAGAGACTGGGTGTGAGCAAATTAAATAACCCAGAGCTGTTTTGGAAGGCTGTATATTCCTTTCTAGAAATTGTGCAGTAAATCTAAAGAAAACAATGCAATCACTATACGATGATGAAAAGATGAATAATGACAAACCAGCAACTGATGGGAGAAGAAACAATTTTGGCAAATTAAAAGGGGCATTTAAAGAAGTAGAATCAAAGAGAACCTACCACCCGCAATCCAGAAATACAGAGGTGTCTTTTCTGTGATTTTTGTCTGTGTACACATGCTTAATAACACTGGACTGAAAGCATGTGCTGTACTAAAATTAATATTAAATGTGTCCTGGAATTGAAGAAATTGGATTGACCAGATGCTTCTTATTATTGTAAGATTTGCTGCTTACCTTTGAAGTATAGGGATATTTTCACCTGCTGCCATGTCTAATAACACTGTATGAATCATCAAGTAGGGAAATATGTTGTTTGTTTTTCAGGTAATAATAGCCTTTGGCAAATACATCATAGTTAAAAGTGGACTTCAAGTAAATTCTATTTCAGAAAACTAAATGGAATCCCTGAAATACCGTAGCTGTAGAGGATGCTGCTTCGGGATCCAACAGAACTCATATATTGGGCAAATGATCATTAAGGGCAAGATCACAGTTTAGGCCAAGCCATTGATTGGTGGATCCTCCCCTGCAGCGATGATCATTTCACTAGTGCCTTGGGGCCTGTTGAATTAGTAGTGTTATATGACCTGGGTAGCATCCAACGGTTTTTTAATGCTTTTAAAACATGGCCAAAGTTACTATTTAATACACAGAGTATCTTGCATCATTGGATATAGAAATACTTGCTGATAGTCACATCCTCACTGCTAAACCTCAGATTCATCTTAGTGTGAAATTTATTTAAATAGATAACAAATTTCATTTGTACTGGTTTTTACATAATTTTAAGAGAAGCAAGGAGCATTATCTGATAGCGGGCCTATATTCTGAAAACGTTCTCTTTTTTTGCTATTGTAATTGTTTCAAATAGGATGTAAGAGTATATGGCCAATATGTGAAAAAAAAGGTACTTCACCCAGTTCTTTGCTCCTATGGCAGCTGGTCATGTGATCTATGCAGAGACATTGACCATGTGGTCTCTGCCAACTGGGAGGATCATTTTTCAGGGAATTGTAGTGTAGCCAGGTGCTTGGGTAGAGACAGAGAGCAATTTAGGACAGTGTGCTGCAGTGCTTTCTGTGTTTCCACTGAACTTCAGGCTGAATGGGTTAATACTGCAAGGCCTCCATCCACCAGGGGGAGGTAACAAGCACAAGGAGATCAACAGACTTGATGGTTGGAAACAGTGAATCATGGAAGATAAGCAGCTTTACTATGGTAGTCTATGGACCATTGGACTAAAATTCTCAATGTGATCTGGGTATAAGGGAAGAGAGAGATGTATTTTTTCAGGCTGAAGACTGGGGAACTTTCTCTTTGATGGTAATAGAACGAAGTGTGCACATCGCTGTTCCCGTGTGCACATCAATCCACTACAAGCCTGCAGCCACGTGCTGAGGACACGAGTCACTCAAGGCAGATACAAAAGTGAATGGATATCTGAACCGCGAGACCCCTGTTGCTGTACTGCTGGGACCGGTGACAGGAAACTGCTGCCAATAACCTGTTTCTGATAGCAGAGACTGAACACATACAGTCAGGTCCAAATATAATGGGACATCGACACAATTATAATCTTTTTGGCTCTATGCACCACCACAATGGATTTGAAATGAAACAAACAAGATGTGCTTTAACTGCAGACTTTCAGCTTTAATTTGAGGGTATTTACATCTAAATCAGGTGAACGGTGTAGGAACTACAACAGTTTGTATATGTGCCTCCCACTTTTTAAGGGACCAAAAGTAATGGGACAATTGGCTGCTCAGCTGTTTCCATGGCCAGGTGTGTTTTTTTCCCTCATTATCCCATTTACAAGGAGCAGATAAAAGGTCCAGAGTTCATTTCAAGTGTGCTATTTTCATTTGGAATCTGTTGCTGTCAACTCTCAATATGAGATCCAAAGAGCTGTTACTATCAGTGAAGCAAGCCATCATTAGGCTGAAAAAACAAAACAAACCCATCAGCGAGATAACAAAAACATTAGGTGTGGCCAAATCAACTGTTTGGAACATCCTTAAGAAGAAAGAATGCACCAGTGAGTTCAGCAACACCAAAAGACCCGTAACACCACGGAAAACAAATGTGGTGGATGACCAAAGAATTCTTTCCCTGGTGAAAAAAACACCCTTCACAACAGTTGGCCAGATCAAGAACACTCTCCAGGAGGTAGGTGCATATTTGTCAAAGTCAACAATCAAGAGAAGACTTCACCAGAGTGAATACAGAGGGTTCACCACAAGATGTAAACCATTGGTGAGCCTCAAAAACAGGAAGGCCAGATTAGAGTTTGCCATACAACATCTAAAAAAGCCTTCACAATTCTGGAACAACATCCAATGGACAGATGAGACCAAGATCAACTTGTACCAGAGTGATGGGAAGAGAAGAGTATGGAGAAGGAAAGGAACTGCTCATGATCCAAAGCATACCACCTCATCAGTGAAGCATGGTGATGGTACTGTCATGGAGTGGGCATGTATGGCTGCCAATGGAACTGGTTCTCTTGTATTTATTGATGATGTGACTGCTGACAAAAGCAGCAGGATGAATTCTGAAGTGTTTCGGGCAATATTATCTGCTCATATTCAGCAAAATGCTTCTGAACTTATTGGACGGCGCTTCACAGTGCAGATGGACAATGACTCGAAGCATACTGCGAAAGCAACCAAAGACTTTTTTAAGGGAAAGAAGTGGAATGTTATGCAATGGCCAAGTCAATCACCTGACCTGAATGGGAGGGAAAATACCCCAAGAACAAGCAAGAACTGAAGACAGATGCAGTAGAGGCCTGGCAGAGCATCACCAGTGATGAAACCCAGCTTCTGGTGATGTCTATGCGTTCATGACTTCAGGCTGTAATTGACTGCAAAGGATTTGCAACCAAGTATTAAAAAGTGAAAGTTTGATGGATGATTGTTAATCTGTCCCATTACTTTTGATCCCTTAAAAAGTGGGAGGCACATATACAAACTGTTGTAATTCCTACACCGTTCACCTGATTTGGATGTAAATACCCTCAAATTAAAGCTGAACATTTGCAGTTAAAGCACATCTTGTGTGTTTCATTTCAAATCCATTTTGGTGGTGTATAGAGCCAAAAAGATTAGAATCGTGTCGATGTCCCAATATTTATGGACCTGACTGTAGAGACTTGCCATCTAACTAGCAGCGTTATTTACTGCATGCAGACTTTACAGGGACTGTACCTATGTACACCACCGGAACTAGTGCTCATTCAGATAGCCGCCTCACAAAAACGTTGCCTATTGTCCACGGTATAGGCTACTTCTTTAGGGAATCCTAACTTTAATCGCTGCCATTCATAATAATGGCACACTAAAGTCGATATAGCCTACTGTTTACAGAGGAGTTATCGCAATATTGATTATCTTTGCTGTTACTGTTTTCTAATGCCATTACTTATTTGATTATTTGATTTGATTAGCTGATTTTGTGGATTACCAGGTTTGCTCTAATTTAGCTGTATAGAACTCCATTCTATGCTGCTATAGCCTAGTGAACATACTGTCTAGGGAACTGTAATTGACCTAATCCTTTACTTACTCATTTATGTGCATAATCATTATCCTGACGAAGCATACGCAAGGTATGCAAAATGCATTGGCGTGAGTTACACCATAGGATGTTTTGCTGCCCCATGTGTTTCCTTGGACTGGTGTTATCAAATTCGCGGTCTTAGCATCCCGCAACCACCGACAGCTGCAAGCTTCTATCAGACCATCCAGTCTGCAACATAAAGGGTTAAACCAGAGGCAGTAGGCTTACACTAGGAGAGACTAAGCAGTAAGAGTTGTTACTACTGCAATCAGGGGAATGACAGGAGTGATAAGAGAAAAAATGGAGCCAGGTCACCAACACAGAGGAGAGGTGAGAGCCTCCAGCTGACTGCTATTACTGTCCCCCACCCATCTTTGAAGGTGTGGTATGTACAGCTACTGTTGATATATGTAAACTGCATGGAAGACATAGCTTGGGAGTTTTAACACTGCTAATCAATCATGAGGAAAGTGGTCTACACATGAAGCTATTCACTTGGTATCTTATCTCTCCATAGCTAATTACTGCCCTGTTTACCCTACATATATGTAGCGCCCACCTGTTTAGGTGAGTGCTATAATAGAGAGTTAGGTGTAGAATTAGGCCAAAATAGCCAATGTTTTACCCTGCTGTGTAAGCTGGTGGGTTTAATTGGCATGGGAGGTTTACTAGAGTAGAGGAGGGTGTGAACCTTTGCACTTTGCTTGAGCAGTTTCCTCTGTTTTTCCATGTTTTGATCTGGAGGATGGGAGGAATACAAGTTAGAGTGACAGGCAGTTCTGGAAGACCCCTCTGGACCAATCATTAATTTGTTTGGGCAGAGGCGGCACTTCTATAAAAGGTTTGGTCACATGTTTCCTGGGGTTCTTGGCGCATGGGAGTTTGAGAGATCCAGGAGGAAGGATGTAGTTCGGGTACAGCTTTGGTGCTCTCCCCTGTGGGGGAGAGGGAAGCATGCTATGGAGGAGAGATGCAGGTGGAGAAGAGACTGCAGGAGATTCTTCATGGGACAGTCGCTATACTGACACAAAAAGGAGACTGGAAGAGGACTTTTCTATGTGCTTCATGGATTGT
The DNA here is from genome assembly GCA_037952925.1 of Lithobates clamitans. Lineage (NCBI taxonomy): Eukaryota > Metazoa > Chordata > Amphibia > Anura > Ranidae > Lithobates > Lithobates clamitans. The sequence goes on along the minus strand of JBBGZY010001026.1, from coordinate 19,664 downwards.
CGCTCGGCAACACATGTGAGTGTAACCAAGGGGAACAGTGCTTCTAAAGACTTTATAGGGATTAGTGTGCGGGTTCAGGAGAACAGGGCTGGGCCTTAGAGAACTAATACCCTGGAGGAATCCAAAAGTCATCTCCTGGACTTTATTCAGAGAATCGTTCATGGCTTCTTTTGTTCTGGATTGAATGTTGTATTTCTCATCACTCAAAACACTGGAAGTTATTCAGAGTGACTTTCCGATGCAGTGCAGCATTTAACATGGAACTGCAATAAAGATGTACATAGTTTAACTGTTTAATGTCTGTCTGCGTGTCATATCTTTGGAGGGGAAGGAGGGTAATGGAACAAACTTCAGGGAAGAACAAACTTTTAGCCGCTCCTACGGAAGTAGGGCGCTTCATATACTTATCCAATACTGGGATATCTGTGCTGGACTTTTTGAAGTATATGGGTGCTAATTGGGGATTCAGTGTGAAACTACAGCCCTGACATGGATCTATATCAAATATTGGATGAATGATCACCCGACTTGCTCTACCCAGCTTCACCTTGGAGAGGATTTTTTTGAGACTGTCCGGAGATAGCTTGAAGCTGTTTGGGTTATATGCTTAGTTGCAGCCCTAATATCCAACATACTACATATGTTGGCAATCTTCCAATATGTATCATTTAGCCTAAGAACCATGTCTATACTGCAGTGCACAAGGTATTAGAGGAATAAATTGTGCTATTAGCATACAATCAGCCCTGACTGGGACAAGTATTGCTTGGCACCTGCTTACCCTATACCTTGACCTCTAGGCTTGGATACCTGGAAGTTATCCATAGGGTAATTGCAGTATGTACGTGTAGCAATACCCCCGTAGGGGCTGCTAAGTGATGTGGCCCACCTGTCACCCTGCCCAGCCTAGCATTCACTTCCCAACCCCCTTGAAGACAATGAATAGTCCAGATGTTTGTTTTGTTGTTTTATTGAGGAAATAAGGGAATTTATGGGATGCTCAGTGGAACAAACAATTAGCTGATCGTATAGCAATCAGTTAGGACAGTTATATACACGCAGTTACTCCAGTCTCCTCCAGCACATCTCTTGCTTGCAGACTGTCACTCTATTTCTCTCTCCAGCACATCTCTTACTTAACTGGCACAGCTAGCACATAATGCCTACTGCTTCCAGTCAGCCCTCTCCAGGCCCTGCCAGTCCTTCTGGCTGCAGTTGCCCGACTCCACTGCCTGTGACATTGCAATCCTCACTGGCTCCACACCCTGCTCTGACTATTTCCTCTCAGTCCTCCCTGGCATACCTCTCCAGTCCTCCCAATAGCACATGTCACTCACCCTCACTCCTGGCTGCAAACCGGTGGTTACCTCCTGAAGACTTGCCCAGCAGTACTAGCTCCTACTGTCCTCTCTGACTGTCAGGGCTGGGCTCAGCCCTTCCTTCTTTGAGCTGGCCGCTCAGCTGTTGGCTAATTGCCAGCTCCTATCTCTCCACAGTTATTCAGCTGTTGATGATATCCTGCTCATCAGTCCTGCCTGCTTAAGCCGTCCAGTCCAGAGGTTCTCTGCCTTCGCCTTGGTCAACATCACAGAAACTATCTTCTGCAATCCTGTTCAAGTCTTGCTTTGCTGACATTCCTTCTGGCTCCATATCCTGCTTGCTGTTGCACTACATTGATCCCTGACTTCAGGCTTGGCTGACTATCCGTTCCGGTTACTGAACTTTGGCTTTGTTTTGACTACATTTGTTTTTTTACTTTTATTATTAAACAAGTGTTTAACCACTTCTGTCTCGGCCTGATTTCATGGTTTCTGACACTAACTCCTCTCTGTGCCTCCTGTTCAGATCCTTCATGAGTTCTTGAAGGGATCCGTCCTGCACCTGAGTCCCAGGCCCAAGGTCACCCCCCACCCCAGAGAGGGGAGCTCCCTCAAAGGCCCCGACAGCCTAGCACTCCATCCTCAGTTCTTCCACCCGACAACTCCTCCCCAACTGGGTTGACCCTGGGTATTCCCATGAGGCCTACCCCCTGCCAATCCTAGTTGGGGATTGGTCAGGACTCCCTGAGACTCCCCAAACATCTCCACGTCTCTTCACCCCCTCTTCTTCTAGAATCCTCTAGAAGCAAGAGGGAGGTAACCATGGACTGATGCTGTCTGTGAGTCACAGCTGCTAGTCCCTCCCAGCCCACACAGATCAAAACAAACAGCCTAGGCCTGCTTAAATTTACCTGCACTACAAAAATCCTAACCTCTAGCACCTACATAGGTAGAGGGTGCTACATATGCATGAGTGAGCGACGTCCTGTGTGTTTTGTTTAAGTGGCAACTTGGTCTCTTTTTAACTAGTTTTTAATGGTGTATGGAGGGGTGGGCGATTGTGCCTCCCTATCATTTGCAATATACATTTTTGTACAATAAATGTTATACAATTTACTACGCATGCCATAGTTGGTCTTCCTTTACAACTCTTGCTTGGGTGGGGTGACCACCCTGGTCTCTCCCCTATTTTCCTTACCCCCCCTTTTCCCTTGTATTTAGACATTGCCAGAAAGTCGTGGAGGTACCCCGTTCTGAGGGACGAATCGGTCGAGTAGTATTGGAGACCATTTAAAAGTCTGAGATCCATCTTTTAAATGTTTATATGTCAATAGTTACTATTTACTGCAACCTGAGACAATATATTAGATTAATTTACTACTAACTAGTCTGATGTTTGCTTTTTGATACTGAATCTTGGTTGTATGCAGAGTATCTATATTTGTGCTCCCAGTAGCAGTGCAGTATCAATTTGCTTAACCTGGTGTGTCAATGGAACTGAGGTTGTTCTCAGAGTCAAGGCAGAAGAATAGAGAGCCCAATCTACCAAGCGGCTTCTTCGGGGCTAGCGCTGCACAAGTAATTGGCCTTTGTGACTGATCCGCAATGTACTGTACATTATTCAAGGCTTTCAGCGCCGTAATCTTACATTTTACTTGTTTGGTGTTCAATAATCTCAAATTGTTGCCTCAATTTTACAGTTCTACTTTTTTTAATTAGCTACATTTTTAAAGTTTTCCCATCTTTTCCATTTTGTCTGATGGGTCTTGTTCACACTAGTTCTAATTCTGATGGGACTTGAGTTACATAGAATTGCATGACTACAGAAATAGCATTGTTTTCAATAGTGGCCATTCACAACCATGCAGCACTAGTGTGATGTGAGTTTGGGGAAGGGTCCTTTGCTACATTGGTGCGGTGCAGTGCGATTTGGTGTCTTGAATGAAAACATGTACATGCGTTTGTAATGTGATTTTGTTGTGTTTTTTGCTGAGTAGTAGTAGGTCCACAGCTACAAAAATTACATCCAAAAACGCACAGCACTAAAATGGCATGGCAATTGCATCGCACAGCATCAGCACCGCATAGTTGCACCCCAAATCATATTCAAAACTCATTGCACTAATGTGAACCAGACCTTAATTTGAATTCGTGAAATATGAAATGATTAACAACATTGTAACAAAGCACAACTCTTAACTACAATGTATCTTCTGGGATCTCTTGATATTAAAACAAATGACTCAGCCTGTGTGACATGGTAGTGAACTTTGTGACATGATGCTGGAAAAGGAGTTTACACAAGACTGTGAAACAGCACTGAAAGTTGTGAAACCCTGACTGAAGTCTGATCAAAATTACTTCTTACTATATCCATGACCACATTGCAATTCATTAGTGTCATTCAAAGGGCATATGCTGTAATGCTTTGTTTTTTGTAACACTTACTGTATGTGACTATGATTAGCTTAAAGTGTACTTAAGTTTTGCCCATGCAGTGCAAAGCAGCAAGTTCAATTTAATCTTAGCTCCTGCAGCAAATTATTCTTAAAGGGTAATTCCACTTTTGTGGGAAAATTAAAAAAATAATATTGTAGCATATACGATTTATACACAAGTCATATTGTAATTAAATGTTAATAAAATGTACCTTTCCTTTTCAATCTGCAGAGCTGTAATTTTCTGTATAATACAATGCAATCTGGAAACGTCCCCAAAAATGTAATTTTGTGTGATTGGCTCACTGATTTTCCCAATTTTTCTGCATTCAGATTTTGGGCCTCCCCCGCAACAAAAATGTATTTTGTGGTGAGATACTCCCAAAGGGAAATCACAAAAGGAATGCATACTGACACTTTCCTCATACTGCAAGTGTATCAGCTGATTGATAATTATAAAGGCACTTTAATTTTGAATATGGAGACAGACAAACAAAGTTTGGTGAAATCCCTGCAAGCGTTACTCTTTAACCATTTGTCTACAAGGGTAGTTTTTAATTTTTTGCACACATATTAAAATTAGCATTTTTTGCTAGAAATTTATTTAAACCCCCAAAAAAGTACATATTTTCTAAAAATGAAAAAAAAAAATGGTGGCCTTTACAATTTTTTCATTACATGATCTTTGCGCAGCCATTAATCAAACACATATTTTTGGGACAAAATACAATAAAGTAAATTGTAGTGCACATAAACACAATATAATACCCCATTTTTGATAAGATATAAAAGATGGGGAGACAGCGAGTAAAAAGATACAAAACATGTTAGGAGTAAAAAAAAATCATAGGTGACGCTTTAAAAGCCTTTACAAGTTAACAGTGTAAAGTTTATCATGAAAGATGGCTCTAAAATGACTGTTCTCACCCTCATATTTGTGGTGATACCTCACATGTGCAGTGGAATCGCTGTTTACATGCGCATGCTGGACCTACGCATGTGTTCATATTTGCACGTGTGTTGGAGGGAGACTGGGGTACTTTTACACAAATGGAGCTTTCTTTTGGTGGTATTTAATCACCACTGGGTTTTTAATATTTTGCTACATACATTTTAAAAAATTAGAACATTTTGAACACCCCCCCCCCCCCATTTTTCATAATTATTATTTTTTTTTTTTTTTAATTCTCTTTATTGAAACTTTTTTATTGTTGAGGTACAAAACGGGGCCATTGGGGCATATCCCGGCCAACCGTTGCACATAACCACGTGCATAACAAGATACAACTAACATTACACCTTTAAAACTACACATGTCTAACTAAACACAACATAGTCACCTCTCAGGTTACACATGATAGGATTATGATAGGAAATATTGTTTCTTAGAGGACCATCCAAGTTGTCTGCATTTGACGCTACAGGGACATTTAAGGGTAAATGTGGTTATTTTGGTTTCTAGGCTTACAACTCTGTTTAGCTATCTGGAATACGGACCTCAGCTCTTAGCATATCAGGTAGATACAGAGGAAATCTATCTGAGTTACTCCCCTGAGGGCTGATCGTCTTTTGTGTGCTCACAAATGCCAGACTTTTTCATATTATTTGGGGCATTCTCGAGACAGATACGTTGCTTCATAGAGAGGTATCATTGTGTTAACTAATTGCTTCCCTGAGGACAGGGTGGGGGAAGTGGTTGACTTCCACTTTAGTACTATGGCTTTTCTCGCATAAAAAAGAAGGATACCTATTTGGGTGCGTATTGCTTTGGCTAACGCCAGTTGTTCCACTAGGCCAAGGAGGCAGACACTAATTGTCAGGAGAATAGGAATGGTGGTTAAACTATGAATAAATTGAGTTACCTCCCGCCAATAGTCCTGAATCTGTTGGCAATCCCAGAATATATGGGATTGCCTGCAGGAGTACCAGAGCATCTCCAGCAGCTGGCCGACAAGGCTGGGTATATGCGGTGGAGGCGTTAGGGCGTGTAGTAGATCCTGTGTAGGATTTCAAATTGGATCAGTTTGTCCCTAGTAGCAACCAGTGGCTGAAGTGGATAATCCCACATGTCTTCCCAGTCTTCACCGTCCAGTCCCTGCACCTCTGCCTGCCACAGACCACACAGACCCTCCAGTCCAACCTGGATGGATGGTAGAAGTGCTCGATAAATTTTGGATAATGGATTTGAGCGATTAGCATCTTCTAGAAGGGTCTCCATGTCATCATGTTCCAGCCAAAGCTAAACTGTTTTGAATTGTGAATCAAAGGCATGGCGGAGCTGCAGGAACCTGAAAAAGAAAGAGTTTGGAAGTTGGAATTTGTTTTTCAGCCTACTAAATGTAAATATCCCTGACTCATCACAGATATACCCCAAATACTTGATGTCCTTACTGGCCCACAAACCCGAGTCTTACAGAGAGTGGAATTCCCACCATTAGGGGACCATTTGGTCTTTACCAAATTAGGTTTAATCACTACTGTGTGCCTTGCCCTAATAATCGCTTTCATAGCCAGTGTTAAAGGTACTGAATAACCCCCCCCCGACCCCCTATAGATGGCGTTGCGAAGGGCCTCAAAGGTTCCCAAATGTGCTGCCTCTAGGACGACTGACGCATTGGTGTCATCCGAGACCAGCCAAATGTGTGCATGAGTGAGCATCACCGCTAAATAGTAGATGTGAAAGTCTGGGTAGGCAAGTCCCCCCTGTGTCCAGGGCCTACGCAAGATTTTTCTACTGAATCTAGCCGGTGTGATTGCCACAAGAAGGAGGCCACTGTGGAATCCAACTGCCAGAAAAGTGTCATGGGTATCCAGACCGGGGAGTGTCGTACCATATACAGCAAGACCGGTAGTAGTTTAATTTTTATTAAGTTAATTTTCCCTATAAGAGATAATGGGAGGTTCGTCCAAGCCTTCAGTTTCAGTTTACACCACTGCAGCACTGGGGATAAGTTAAGTTTGCTAAAGTCCTGGGGATTGGCAGAGATATTTATCCCTTGGTATGGTGCTTGCCCATTGTAAAGGTAAAGCAGGATCACTCAGCCTCTTTGCTCCGGGATCTATGGGTAGAATAAGTGATTTGCTCCAGTTGGTTCAGAGGCCAGAGAGAGTCGCAAAGTGGTCCAGAAGCTGAAGCGCCCCGGAGAGCGAGGGACCAGGGTCCTGGAGGAAGAGGATTAGATCATCCGCATACAATGCTAGTTTCTCGACTACCGAGCCGACCCGGATTACAGACACCTCACTCGATCTCCATAAGGCCTTAGCCAAAGTCTCCATCACCAGGACAAACAGCGCAGGGGAAACAGGACATCCCTGTCTTGTCCCCCTCCTAATCAGAAAAGGGGGCGAAAGCCTACAATTTTTTTTAATATGGGCCGTGGGAGTCCTGTATAATAAGCCGATCCATTTCCACTAGGCCAAGGAGGCAGACACTAATTGTCAGGAGAATAGGAATGGTGGTTAAACTATGAATAAATTGAGTTACCTCCCGCCAATAGTCCTGAATCTGTTGGCAATCCCAGAATATATGGGATTGCCTGCAGGAGTACCAGAGCATCTCCAGCAGCTGGCCGACAAGGCTGGGTATATGCGGTGGAGGCGTTAGGGCGTGTAGTAGATCCTGTGTAGGATTTCAAATTGGATCAGTTTGTCCCTAGTAGCAACCAGTGGCTGAAGTGGATAATCCCACATGTCTTCCCAGTCTTCACCGTCCAGTCCCTGCACCTCTGCCTGCCACAGACCACACAGACCCTCCAGTCCAACCTGGATGGATGGTAGAAGTGCTCGATAAATTTTGGATAATGGATTTGAGCGATTAGCATCTTCTAGAAGGGTCTCCATGTCATCATGTTCCAGCCAAAGCTAAACTGTTTTGAATTGTGAATCAAAGGCATGGCGGAGCTGCAGGAACCTGAAAAAGAAAGAGTTTGGAAGTTGGAATTTGTTTTTCAGCCTACTAAATGTAAATATCCCTGACTCATCACAGATATACCCCAAATACTTGATGTCCTTACTGGCCCACAAACCCGAGTCTTACAGAGAGTGGAATTCCCACCATTAGGGGACCATTTGGTCTTTACCAAATTAGGTTTAATCACTACTGTGTGCCTTGCCCTAATAATCGCTTTCATAGCCAGTGTTAAAGGTACTGAATAACCCCCCCCCGACCCCCTATAGATGGCGTTGCGAAGGGCCTCAAAGGTTCCCAAATGTGCTGCCTCTAGGACGACTGACGCATTGGTGTCATCCGAGACCAGCCAAATGTGTGCATGAGTGAGCATCACCGCTAAATAGTAGATGTGAAAGTCTGGGTAGGCAAGTCCCCCCTGTGTCCAGGGCCTACGCAAGATTTTTCTACTGAATCTAGCCGGTGTGATTGCCACAAGAAGGAGGCCACTGTGGAATCCAACTGCCAGAAAAGTGTCATGGGTATCCAGACCGGGGAGTGTCGTACCATATACAGCAAGACCGGTAGTAGTTTAATTTTTATTAAGTTAATTTTCCCTATAAGAGATAATGGGAGGTTCGTCCAAGCCTTCAGTTTCAGTTTACACCACTGCAGCACTGGGGATAAGTTAAGTTTGCTAAAGTCCTGGGGATTGGCAGAGATATTTATCCCTTGGTATGGTGCTTGCCCATTGTAAAGGTAAAGCAGGATCACTCAGCCTCTTTGCTCCGGGATCTATGGGTAGAATAAGTGATTTGCTCCAGTTGGTTCAGAGGCCAGAGAGAGTCGCAAAGTGGTCCAGAAGCTGAAGCGCCCCGGAGAGCGAGGGACCAGGGTCCTGGAGGAAGAGGATTAGATCATCCGCATACAATGCTAGTTTCTCGACTACCGAGCCGACCCGGATTACAGACACCTCACTCGATCTCCATAAGGCCTTAGCCAAAGTCTCCATCACCAGGACAAACAGCGCAGGGGAAACAGGACATCCCTGTCTTGTCCCCCTCCTAATCAGAAAAGGGGGCGAAAGCCTACAATTTTTTTTAATATGGGCCGTGGGAGTCCTGTATAATAAGCCGATCCATTTCCGGAAAATTGGGCCAAAGCCTTCCGAACCCGCATCATGTAGGACCTTTTCCATGTCAAGGGATACCAAGACCCGGGAGGCATTCTCCTCAGGTGGTGGCTGGAGATGGGTAAAGAGTCGTCTAAGGTTTATGTCCATGGACTTGCCAGGCATGAAGCCGGTCTGATCTATATTGACAAGGGATGGTAGACCCTTCATGATTCTATTGGCTAGCACTTTGGTAAGTATCTTAAGGTCGTAATTCAGCAATGAAATGGGTCTATAGGATGAGCAGCAAGTGAGGTTCTTCCCTGGTTTGGGCAGCAGCACTATGTGTGCCTGATACATATTATCTGGCAACCTCTCGGATTCCAAGCAATCTGCGAGTTAGTTTGGGGACCAGTAAAGCAGCATGTGTTTTGTACCATGCCACAGGTAAACCATCAGGGCCTGGGGATTTGTTGTTAGGCAAGGAGTAGATTGCATCTTCTATCTCTTGTCGTGTTAAGGGCTTATCTAGTGCATCCCTGTCCTCCTCAGAAAGAAGAGGTAAGGTGATCCCCCCTATTTCTTCCAACATGGCATCAACTGAGTTAGAGAATGGATCATCATCAGTGGCGGCCCATCTATAGGGGGCGCCCGGGTGCCGCCCCCTCCCCCACCTGTAGTAACCAAAAAAAAGAATTTTTTTTTTTAAAACGGCCCCTTTAAGAAAAAAAATTCGAAAAAAAATGTCCTTTAACTAAGTGCACTTTGTTTGGGCGCCAGGCACAGTGCACTATGGGAAGCACCACGTCAATGCAATCACAAGATTGCAGACGCGGCGCTTCATTGGCGGGGTCTGGAGATGCTTTGCGGCGCAATCCATCGCGCCGAGCAGCATCCGCCCAGCGCCCGGCTAGGTGCTTTGTTCTCAGTGTAAGAACAAAGTCACTTCTGGTGGGGCTACAAAAAGATGGCCGCCATGAGGACTAATCCCCTTGTGTTCAGTGGAGAGGGGAGGCCCCTCCCCTCTCCACTGAACACATGGAGAAAGCCAGGAACTAGCTACAGACGTCGCTTGAAGGAGGGCTGTGCTGCCGGGGACGCAGATGTAAGGAGGGGCTCCGCTGGGGACACAGATGTAAGGAGGGGCTCCGCTGGGGACACAGATGTAAGGAGGGGATCCGCTGGGGACACAGATGTAAGGAGGGACTCCGCTGGGGACACAGATGTAAGGAGGGACTCCACTGGGGACACAGATGTAAGAAGGGGCTCCGCTGGGGACACAGATGTAAGGAGGAGCTCTGCTGGGGACACAGATGTAAGGAGGGGCTCCATTGGGCACAGAGATTTAAGGAGGGGCTCCGCTGGGGACACAGATGTAAGGAGGGGCTCCGCTAACGGGGACACAGATGTAAGGAGGGACTCCGCTGATGGGGACACAGATGTAAGGAGGGACTCCGCTAGGGGCACCTTATTCAAGGACGGACTCCGCAGGGGACACCTGATGTAAGGACGGACTCTTCTGGGGGCACCTGATGTAAGGACGGACTCTGCTGGGAACACCTGATGGCATCTGGTGGCAGGCGACAGGATGATTGAAGTGCTAACACCAGGTGTTTGGAGTAACTTTATCTGCTGATTGTTAAACTTTCTAGAATACACATATTTCTATTGTTGTGTAGGATCTGGGCCTGCTGTCCCTCCCTCTCTCCTTTCATCCTTCATTCATCTCAGACGCTAACCACACCACCTTAGAGCCACGCCCACTATTTTGCTAAAACCACACCAATTTTCACCAAGTGGGAGGGGTCAAAAAGGAAGGGCGGGGTCTGGCGCCCCACCATCCTAAAACTTCACCAGCCGCCACTGATCATTGTACAGTTTGCTATAAAAGAGATGAAATTCCCTTAGTATACGTTCGGGGTCTGTAACCTGACAACCAGTGGAAGTCTGAATTCTAGGGATTACTGTTTGGAGCGTGGGTTCTGCCAACAGGTTGGCCAGTAGTTTGCCATTCTTGTCCCCTGGTTCGAAAAGCTTGGCATCAAACTTCCGTGCATCAGATTGCACCAGCAAGGTGTAGTGGAGCTTCAAATCTCTTCTCGCTTGGGCTAGAGTAGAATAATTTTCGGGTGTTGGATGCCCCGTGCAAAGTTCCAGTGCTGTCCCTTCACACTGTTCCAATTGAGTGGTCTGTGACGCAAATCTGGATTTCACTGCCTTGATAGGAGAGGAGACATATTCCCCTCGGGCATGAGCCTTACCGCCTCCCAGATCACATCAAGAGAAGATGACCCCTCATTAAGCCTCCAGTATTCTGTGAATTTGGGCCCTACTAACTCCTGGATTTGAGGATTGTCTATCTAATGGGATGCTAGCCCCCAGCATCCTGGCTCACGATAGGTACCAGGAGTCAAGCCCAGCTCCAGTGGTGAGTGGTCTAAAAAATCTGCCGGGAGAAAGGAGACCGCCCCAACTTGAGACAGAGCAGAAGCAGACCCAAATAATAAGTCTATGCAAGACCCCGATCCATGCGATGCTGAGATATGTGAATAAGTCCTATCCTCTGGATGCTTCCACCGCCAAAAGTGTCTGTCCAAAGGGCCAAATAAGGGGGGGCAGATCTAAGGGGGTTTATAGTGTCCTTGGTATGATCTAGGAAGGCTTGAAAGTCTCCTCCAACTATAATAATGTGGACCTGGAGGGGGGCTATTTTTGTAAGGTGTACAGGATGGAGGAGTCAAATGGAGGAGGGATACACATTGACTATCGCCCAGCGTTGGGCATACATTTCAAGAATTAAGATGAGGTATCTTCCCCCCCGGATCAATGAAAATCTATTCTACTGAGCAAGGGAGTGACTTGCTCAGCAGAATAGTCACGCCCCTCGCATAGTAGGAGTATGTGGCATGAAACCCTTGTTTTACCCATGCCCAGCGCTAGGATTTTGCTGCCCATTAGATGATTTTCTTGAAGAAACAAATAGTGAGGTTTATGAGACTGCAGAAATTTAAACAACAACAATCTTTTCACCCTGTCATTCAATCCTCTAATATTCCAAGATATCAACTTTAAATCTATACCCATTTAGAATAGAGAAGCTTAATGACAGTAGGAACATAGAAGACCCATACCCATTAGTGTCCTGTCCATAGGCCAGTTGCAGAGGCAGTCCAGATGATGTAGCCGTCCAAGGATTCTGAAGAGGAAAGAGGTGAACAGGAGAAGAGACCAAAATGAAGACAACATAGTCCAGCAAGAGAGACGGTGTGGAACCTGCGCAAGTGTGGTAACCAACTCAAAGTATATGTAACGCCCTAGCGCCTGGCATAACCCCAACTGTCGCCAAGGCAGTTTCTTACCCTAAACTTGATGGTAGAGGTCGCCTACTGGAGGCTCAAACTTCCTGGGATAACCCCAGCTTGTGTTCAACCTATAGCAGTAGTCGAGGGTGAGGGGACATGTATCCCATCACAGCAAGGGGGACAGGGCAATCCAGAGCAGTTGTATAGTTCCTCCAGATAGTGGAATTTCTCCAGGTAGATGGAGAGCACCAGGTCCTCCACTCCTTAGAAAACAAACAAACCGTGGGGGGTCAAATGTGGATCACATGTAGAGGTACATTTGAGGTAACTCCGGTGTTTACAGAGAAGTTAGTAGGATAGAGCAAACGAGGATGTGGAAGATCCATGCATCAGATGGATTAGTGAGAAGAATCTTTCATTGCAAGGTGGCCAGCCAGTCGTCATCATCCACTGGGTTGTCAAAAAAGCGGATCGCTCCATCATGCTGGACTCGTGAGTGGCTGGGGTAACGCATGCTATATTTAATGTTCTTATCTCTGAGTCGTTTGCGGACATCATTGATCATTGTATAGTTCCTCCAGATAGTGGAATTTCTCCAGGTAGATGGAGAGCACCAGGTCCTCCACTCCTTAGAAAACAAACAATCCGTGGGGGGTCAAGTGTGGATCACGTGTAGAGGTACATTTGAGGTAACTCCGGTGTTTACAGAGAGTTTAGTAGGATAGAGCAAACGAAAATGTGGAAGATCCATGCATCAGATGGATTAGTGAGAAGAATCTTTCATTGCAAGGTGGCCAGCCAGTCATCAGCATCCACTGGGTTGTCAAAAAAGCGGATCGCTCCATCATGCTGGACTTGTGAGCGGCTGGGGTAAAGCATGCTATATTTATTGTTCTTATCTATGAGTCGTCTGCGGACATCATTGATCATTGAAGGTTTTTGTCTGCAAATCAGCCGAAAAAGTCAGGGAAAAGAAGAACAGAGATGTTGAAATATACAGCTTCCTGGTGGGCTCACTCAATTTGGTTCAGGAACCAAACACAGCCAAACTCATCCCTAATGACAAACTCACTGACATCCTCCACACGGTTAACCAGAACATGCAGCAGCAAACATACAGCAGCAGAGCTGAAAAAGGACAATATGTCAAGCCCACACTAGCAATGCTTGGTTTGAATATGAACTAATGTGGACTTGAAATGTTACAGTTTTTTCAGATTTATTGATGGGGACCAGGATGTAAGGGGGGGGCACTGATTGGGATCCTGATATCAGGGAGGACTCTGATGGGGGGGGAGGATGTAAGAGGGGATTAATGGGGACCCAAATTTGAGGGGGTTTATGAGGGGGTTTATTATTTTTAGAGCCCTTGCACACTGGGGCGGTTTGCAGGCGCTATTGCGCTAATAATAGCGCCTGCAAACCGCCCCGAAAGTGCCGCTGCTGTGTATCCAGTGTGCAAGCCCCGAGGGCTTGCACACTGGAGCGATGCGCTGGCAGGACGGTAAAAAAAGTCCTGCCAGCAGCATCTTCGGAGCGGTGTGTATACCGCTCCCTTACCGCTCCTGCCCATTGAAATCAATGGGACGGCGCGGCTATACCGCCGGCAAAGCGCCTCTGCAGAGGCGCTTTGCGGTGGTATTTAACCCTTTCTCGGCCGCTAGCAGGGGGTAAAACCGCCCCGCTAGCGGCCGCATACCGACGGTAAAACGCCGCTAATAATAGTAATAATAATAACGCCGCCCCCCGCCCCAGTGTGCAAGGGCTCTTACTCATTTGCACATATATATGGTTAGTGATAATATAAACTTAGTGTATGATTTTTGTATATATTATTTTTCAAAGATATATCCTAATCAAATGTTTTTTAATGTTTTTTTTCCAAACACTGGGCGACTTATAGTTTCTTCTTGTACTTGTCACCTTTTCTTCTCCCCTGTTATCTCTGGGCTTAGCCATTGTGTATTTTTATAATTCAATTTATTGTAGGTTTTGCATATAATATATGCACTTTCTATTCTTAGATAATTTTCCTTTTGGCTATTTACACCTGTTCAAGAGATAGGAGGTCCTGAGGAATCGGGAACCCCACGAAACGCGTCAACCTTATCTCTCAAGTTGTGATCAATAACTATCCATGCTGGCAGTGGATAAGGACTGTTGGTACTAATATGCAAAAAGCTGATTGTGATTGTATATATATTTTATTGAGTAGAAATAAAATTTGTACTTTTATAACATGTGTGTGTTCACTGGAGGGGTATTTAAAGTCCTATTGTTTAACTTTTGAGATCGATATGAGGGGGACTCTGATTAGGTTGACATTTATTTGGAATTTCTTTGATTTGTTTTACTGAAGTTTTTTTTTTCTGTTGTTCGAAATCAAATCATGCTAATTAAAACAAAAAACAAAAAAAAAACTCAAAGTAAAATGTAATCATTTAAACAACAAGTTCACCTTTTGTAACATGTTACATGTTATACCCATAATCCGGGTGTAACATGTACTGTTGCGGCACCAACAACCCCCCTGATCCCCTATTATGTCTGATCGCGGGTGCAATGCTTTGCAGGCTCCTAGTAAATAAATAAATAAATGCAATTTTTTTTACTTGCAAAAGTGAACTTTTCCTTTAAATTTGATTAGTTCATTTAAGAAATTGTTTTTTTTTGGCCTAGGAATATTTTTTAAATATTATAATACTGAAAAGTATGGAGAGTGACTCCGATCTACACAGACTTTCAAAATGCCTAGGTGTGACTGGCTCCAATTCCTCACTTTCCTTGTTTGAAAATGCAGTGCAGCAGCTTCTGGCCATGGGTTGACGACACCTGCTATTCCACTTCTCTCAATCTGAAAATCTCAAACCTATGAAAGCAGCACAACACAGAGTAAATTACTGAATGTATACAATAGGTTATCTTCTTAAAGCCTTTCTATTTTTAATGGCATATAGGAAACACCTGCTGTTATAGAATCATGTGGCAAGGGGGCACCCCTAGGGCTACACCAATCAAGGGACAGAAATGGTCACACCCCACTGAGTCCCCGTCACTTAGCTTTGTGTAGAAGGATTACCATGGTGCTTATTTCAGAAACTCAGGAGAAGATTATTAGAAGACCACTGAAAGATATGGAGCTGCATGAACACTGAGTTTTGAAAGTAGCTTTACAATCAATGATCACTGCACAATTTTTGCACTCAATGAGATCTGGGCTTCTCTTGATGATTGGGTGTGGATGAAGGAATAGGATATAAGATGTAAAAAAAATATAATAATAATAATCTTATAATAGTATGATGACAGCAGCTAGCAGGCCCGGACTGGGACAAAAAAACAACAAAATTACAGTGCCGTCCCCTTTATATTACAGTGTCCCTGCAATCATGCCCCCCCTTTTACTCTGCTTCCTTACATCAGAGTCCGCACAGTCCCCCCGTACATCAGAGTCCGCACATACCCCACCCTTACATCAGAGTCCACACAGACCCCCTTACATCAGAGTCCGCACAGACCCCCTTACATCAGAGTCCGCACAGACCCCCTTACATCAGAGTCCGCACAGACCCCCCTTACATCAGAGTCCGCACAGACCCCCCCTTACATCAGAGTCCGCACAGATCCCCTTACATCAGAGTCCGCACAGACCCCCCTTACCTCAGAGTCCGCACAGACCGCCCTTACATCAGAGTCCGCACAGACCCCCTTACATCAGAGTCCGCACAGACTCCCCTTACATCAGAGCCCGCACAGACCTCCCTTACATCAGAGTCCGCACAGACCCCCCTTACATCAGAGTCGCACAGACCTCCCTTACATCAGAGTAAGCACAGACCCCCCCTTACATCAGAGTCCGCACAGACCTCCCTTACATGAGAGTCCGCACAGACCCCCTTATATCAGAGTCCGCACAGAGCCCCCTTACATCAGAGTCCGCACAGACCGCCCTTACATCATAGTCCGCATAGACTCCCCTTACATCAGAGTCCGCACAGACCCCCCTTACATCAAAGTCCACACAGACCTCCCTTACATCAGAGTCCACACAGACCTCCCTTACATGAGAGTCCGCACAGACCCCCCTTACATCAGAGTCCACACAGACCTCCCTTACATCAGAGTCTGCACAGACCTCTCTTACATGAGAGTCCGCACAGACCCCCCTTACATCAGAGTCCGCACAAACCGCCCTTACATCATAGTCCGCATAGACTCCCCTTACATCAGAGTCCGCAATACCCCCCCTTACATCAGAGTCCGCACAGACCTCCCTTACATTAGAGTCCGCACAGACTGCCCTTACATCAGAGTCCACACAGACCGCCCTTACATCATAGTCCGCACAGACTCCCCTTACATCAGAGTCCGCACAGACCCCCCTTACATCAGAGTCCACACAGACCCCCCTTACATCAGAGTCTGCACATACCCCCCCTTACATCAGAGTCCACGCAGACCCCCCTTACATCAGAGTCCACACATACCCCCCCTTACATCAGAGTCCGCACATACCCCCCCCTTACATCAGAGTCCGCACATACCCCCCCTTACATCAGAGTCCGCACAGACCTCCCTTACATCAGAGTCCACAAAGACCCCCTTACATCTGAGTCCGCACAGACCCCCCTTATATCAGAATCGCACAGACCCCCCTTACATCAGAGTCCGCACATACCCCCCCTTACATCAGAGTCCACACAGACCCCCCTTACATCAGAGTCCACACATACCCCCCCTTACATCAGAGTCTGCACATACCCCCCCTTACATCAGCGCCTGCACAGACCTCCCTTACATCAGAGTCCGCAAAGACTGCCCTTACATCATAGTCCACACAGACTCCCCTTACATCAGAGTCTGCACAGACCCCTCTTACATCAGTGTCCACACATACCCCCCTCTTACATCAGAGTCCACACAGACCCCCCTTACATCAGAGTCCGCACAGACCCCCTTACCACAGAGTCCGCACAGACCCCCCTTACATCAGAGTCCACACAGACCGCCCTTACATCATAGTCCGCACAGACTCCCATTACATCAGAGTCCGCACAGACCCACCTTAAATCAGAGTCCACACAGACCCTCCTTACATCAGAGTCCGCACAGACCGCCCTTAATCATAGTCCGCACAGACTCCCCTTACATCAGAGTCCGCACAGACGCCTTTTACATCAGAGTCCGCACAGACCTCCCCTACATGAGAGTCCGCACAGACCCCCCTCACATCAGAGTCTGCACATACCCCCCCTTACATCAGAGTCCACACAGACCCCCTTACATCAGAGTCCACACAGACCCCCCTTACATCAGAGTCGCACACACACCCCTTACATCAGAGTTCGCACATACCCCCCCTTACATCAGAGTCCACACAGACCCCCCCATACATCAGAGTCCACACAGACCCCCTTACCACAGAGTCCGCACAGACCTCCCTTACATCAGAGTCCGCACAGACTGCCCTTACATCATAGTCCGCACAGACTCCCCTTACATCAGAGTCCGCACAGACCCCCCTTACATCAGAGTCCACACAGACCCTCTTACATCAGAGTCCGCACAGACCCCCCTTACATTAGAGTCCGCACATACCCCCCCTTACATCAGAGTCCACACAGACCCCCCTTACATCAGAGTCCGCACAGACCTCCTTACATTAGAGTCCGCACAGACCCCCCTTACATCAAAGTCCGCACAGACCGCCCTTACATCATAGTCCGCACAGACTCCCCTTACATCAGAGTCCACACAGACCCCCCTTATATCAGAGTCCGCACAGACCTCCCTTACATCAGAGTCCGCACAGACCTCCCTTTAATCAGAGTCCGCACAGACCCCCTTACATCAGAGTCTGCACAGACCCCTCTTACATCAGAGTCCGCACAGACCTGGCTTACATGAGAGTCTGCACAGACTCCCCTTACATCAGAGTCTGCACAGACCTCCCTTATATGAGAGTCCGATCAGACCTCCCCTTACATCAGAGTCCACACAGACCGCCCTTACATCATAGTCCGCACAGACTCCCCTTACATCAGAGTCCGCACAGACCTCCCTTACATCAGAGTCCGCACAGACCCCCCTTACATCAGAGTCCGCACAGACCCCCCTTACATCAGAGTCGCACAGACCCCCCTTACATCAGAGTCCGCACATACCCCCCCTTACATCAGAGTCCGCACATACCCCCCCTTACATCAGAGTCCACACAGACCCCCCATACATCAGAGTCCACACAGACCCCCTTACCACAGAGTCCGCACAGACCTCCCTTACATCAGAGTCTGCACAGACTGCCCTTACATCATAGTCCGCACAGACTCCCCTTACATCAGAGTCCGCACAGACCCCCCTTACATCAGAGTCCACACAGACCCTCTTACATCAGAGTCCGCACAGACCTCCCTTACATTAGAGTCCGCACATACCCCCCCTTACATCAGAGTCCACACAGACCCCCCTTACATCAGAGTCCGCACAGACCCCCCTTACATCAGAGTCCGCACAGACTGCCCTTACATCATAGTCCGCACAGACTCCCCTTACATCAGAGTCCGCACAGACCTCCCTTACATCAGAGTCCGCACAGACCTCCCTTACATCAGAGTCCGCACAGACCTCCCTTACATCAGAGTCCGCACAGACTCTTGCCTATCCCTAGGCAGCAAGACACTTCGTGTTCAGGCATCAGCTACCTCAAGGACACCTCCTCCCTCCTTCTACTCCCAGGATCATATGGCTCTCCACCCTAAAGGATCTCTACAGGTTGCAGCTGCTTCTACACACTTCTCCTGAGACAGGTACATCTGACAGCCAAACACCACCGCAAAAGGAAAATATAATTTATTTATATTCCTATTTCATTCATAGAACACCTGGACGTGGACTGGTATGGAACTTGGAATAATCAATTATCCATCACAGGACATACCCTCCTACTAGCCACCACCACCTCTCCCCATACACATATAGGCCTACCGGCCCATACAGACTGTGCTCCTGTTCTCCTGGCTCTGATGAAGAGGTTACCCTCGAAACGCATCAGCCTTTTTTAAACACCTGCCTCAACATGGGCATACCCCAACTTTAACTTCCTAGTACTTATTTTGTTACCTGTTTTTATGTAATGTAGTATTTGTATGATTTTATATCTATATGACTATATGTTTGTATTCCTATACATGAATAAACCATACATGTCTTGATGCAAGCGTTTGATCACGCGTCTTCCATCCACCTCCTACAAAACCGCACAGACCCCCTTACATCAGAGTCCGCACAGACCTCCCTTACATCAGAGTCCATACAGACCCCCCTAGAGTCTGCAGAATTTCCACTTACTGTAAGGGGGGGCTCTGTGGACCCTAATGTAAAGGGAGCCCTTATTTAAGGGGGGGATCTCATGTAAAGTGGTGTTCTGAGAACCCTGATTTAGGGGGGAATGCTGTGGACTCTGGTGTAAAGGGGAACTCTGATGTAAGGGGGTCTCTGCTCACCAAAGTCCCCCTCTTGCATCAGAGTCCACAGAGCACACCTTAAATTTGTTTTATATATACACTGGGAGGCAGGAGAGAGGGTGAGCTTACTCACCCCAGGGTGGAG